>VXBQ01000644.1:50879-252774 GCA_013400175.1 Phainopepla nitens | reverse complement strand
AGGGAGGAAGGAAGGAAGGTAGGAAGGAAGGATGGAAGGAAGGAAGGAAGGAAGGAAGGAAATTCCCAAATGACAGAACTCTTAAAAATTATAAAACTCTTGTATGTATGATATTTAAGTGCCAGGACTGTTATTAGAAATAATAATGCTAAACTGAACATATATGTGAGACCAAAACAGTTAAATTCATTGGATTGCGGTTTCTCAGAACCAATACTCTCCGTTATTATTTCTGTCTTAAAATACTTACTGCTACTGTACAGTATGAATATTATCATAGAATAATAGTATGATTTAGGTTGAAAGGGACCTTAAAGTTCACTTAAATCCACCCCCCATGTCATTGGCAGAGACACCTTCCACTAGACTGTGTGAAGCTCAAAGACCCATTCAACCTGGCCTTGAATACTTGCGGGAATGGGTCACCTACAGCATGTTCCAGGGTCTCACAACCCTCATGGCAAAGAATTTTTCCCCAATATCCAAACTAAACATACTCTTCAGGTTTTAAAGCCATTAACACTTTTTCTATAACTACAGGCCCTTGTGTAGCCCATCTCCCTCCTTCTAGTAGGCTGCCTTCAGATACTGGAGGGCTGCTATAAAGTCTCCCCAGAGTCTGCTCTTCTCCAGGCTGAGAAGATGCCTGGAGGACTGTGGCTTTATTACAGGCCCCCTGTGCTACCCTGGGGGCTCAGACCATTATTCTTATTAGAATTGTTATGTGATGGTCAACCACTGTTTATTGTTCTTCATTGGGGTACTATATAGCTGATTGCTTTAATAAAGGCACACTTGAATTGATAAGAGCTGAATGTAGATGTGATGATCCATGAACCAAAGCCAAGTGATGTATACTACTTAAGACAGGTGTTATACTTGCTTACTGGAATGTGTTATGGTTAAAAAACAAGACCCTGAACATTAAGAACAATGGGATTATACAATGACGTAATGAAGTGCTTTGGTTTAAAGTAAAATTCATCTTAAGGAAAGGAGTTTGGGGGCTAGCACAGCGACATCTCAGAAATTCAGTGCTAGCTTAGTTCTCTAAGCTTCAGAGACAAGTGAAGCAATTCAGGAGTGTCCTCCTGTGAAAATAGTTCACAGATCCTTCTGCACAACAGTTCACAACCAGCATCAGAAATGTGTGCAAATAAAATACTCATCACTACAAGCCTGCCATCCATAAGTGGTAGAGCAACTCAGACTCATAGCAGTGATTTTGCTGCTGTGCCTGTTAGAATAGACAGAAAAGAATGAAGAAAAATATTTTTTCTAACTAGTTTGTTTCAGTATTGGTACAAAAACTTTTTTCCTGCCCTCAGGAGACAGCAAAAACTGTCAACAACTGGAATGCTTCAGAATTGTAAATTATCTGAATCACAAATATTTCTTTTCAAATAAAATTTAAAGTGTTAGTCATAACTATAAAACTGATAGAGCTATTTAAAGATGAATGTACGATACATACTAAAATATTGCCAGAGATAACTATTGGGTCCTAAGTCTGTTTAAAAATCTAGGTTTCCTGACAAAGAATTTGTACACAACTGAGGTACCTAAATGATATTCTCATTTCAGATTAATTATACTCTTCATTCTCACCACATGTACCAATTGATTTCCATAAGTCCTTAGAAAACAATAATTTTATTTTTTTTAGTTCTGTGAAAAGAAAAAAAAAAGTACAGTGACAAGAGTTATTAGCACTCCCTATTTTCTATAAGGCCTAAATATCAAGTCTTAAGAACTTTATATTGAATTTTATTTCATATAAAACTAAATTTTATTGGGGGACAGAGAGAATGGGAGCCTCAAGCTAAAGCATTTAGGCTTCTAATTCTTATATTGCCTTCTTACTTACCTATGACAATAACTGGAAAGAGAATAGATTAGAGTTAGCAGCTCTTTGATATTTGCACATACTCTTCCACTACAGAAGAGGTCAAGGATGGCTTTCTGGTCCTCCCTCCACAAGCTGCAGGTTCCTTCAAGGCACATCCACCTGATGTGGTATGGAGCCTTCCATGGGCTGCAGTGTAGGTATGTGTTCCTCCATGGTTCTCCAGGGCTTTAGGGAGACAAGCTGCTTCCCTGTGATGTCCTCCAGGGACTGTGGGGGATTCTCTGCCCTGACAACTGGAGCACCTCCTCCTCCTTCTTGTCTCACCTTAGTATCATAGAGCTGCTTTCATACTTTTTGTTTTTTCTCACTCGTCACTGCCTATTCATTGGTTTGCGATTTTTAAAATATATTTTCACAGAGACTGATGGGCTCAGTTGCAAAAATGTGTCTTGCTAGAAAATTACATGCTATACAAAACCATGATTTTTTATAAAAGGAAAGTGGAAGTACAAATATAATGCTAAAGAACTGGAAAATTGACAATTCTTCATTGTAATATTTCCCCTCATTTTGCCTTCTTTCTCCTTAAGATCTGGGAGGAATACTGGGCATACGACAGTGCTGTTTCAAGGAAAAGATTTATTTAGGATCATAGGGTATATGTTCAACCTTCTGTTGAGAAAAGGCACTTTGTCTTTTGTGCTAAATATCATTACCCAGTAAATGTACAGAATATCACTAGTGACAAATTCTGACCAAAAATAGCCGATCAAAATCTGGTGAGATCAAGCAATATACCTTTAGTGGCCAGGATAGAACCACAGAATCACAGAAACAGCTGAGTTGGAAGGGGCCAATCAGGATCATCAAGTCCAGCTCCTGGCCTTGAACAGGACCATCCAAGAGTATCACATCATGTGCTGAGAGCATTGTTCAAAAGCTTTTTGAACTCAGAGAGGTGTGATGCATGTGACCACCCCCTGGGGATCGTCTTCCAGTGCCCAGCCATCCTGTGGACAAAAAACTTTTTACTGATATCTGACCTAAACCTCTCCAGACTCAGCTGCATGCCATTTCCTCGAGTCCTGTCTGTGTAGATCTCATTTGAATGCTCTCTAATGATTTAATATCTTTCTTACATTGTGGCACCCAAAACTGCCCTCAGCACTTGAGGTGAGGCCGCCCCAGTGCAGAGCAGAGCAGGACAATCCCCTCCCTTGCCCAGCTGGGATACTGTCTGTGCATGATACACCCAGGACACGCTTGGCCCTCCTGGCTACCAGGGCACAGCTGACTCATGTTCAACTTGCCAGTGAGCCCTGGGTCCCTTTCTGCAGCACTTCTCTCCAGCCTCTTGCTCCCTAGTCTGTACACGCACCAGGACTGCCCTGTCCCAGGTGCTGAACCCAGCACTAGCCCTTGTTAAACTTCACATGGTTGGTGATTGCCCATCTCTCTTATTTGTCAAGATCTCTCTGCAGGGCCTCTCTGCCCTCAAGGGTTTTAGTTCACAGCTCCTCCCAATTTAGTGTCTTTGGCAAACTTACTTAATATTCCTTCAATTCCTGTGTCCAGGTTGTTAAGATGTTGAAGAGAACTGGCCCGAGGATGATACTGTGTAGCCACTGAAATTAGCACTTCATACTTACTCTTCCTTAATGCAGAACTCACAACAAATGTCTTCTTATTCATTTCTTTTATACCCATGCAGATATCTTTGGGTATGTTCCTGCTTTTTATCCCAACAGCAGCTGAGCTGACATTTACACACACAGCAACAGCCCACTTTTCCTGCTGGTACTAGACTTCACAATTTTGCAATTTGTGAATCAATGATCTTTGCAATTAAATTAAGACCTTGAGCATTTCTCATAAAAATAGTAAAATGTCCTCAGAAGAAGAGAAAATTTCGCTGCATACTCTGTAAGAGTACAGAATATATGATAATGGGTTAGCATCACAATAATTTAAGTACAGACCCTATACTTTAGCAGGGAAAAAATTAAAATGAAAGCAATTTTACACGGTAACATATCTGAGAAACAAGAAGACTAGGATCTTCCAAAGCGCTCCCTGCAGTATAAATGTGCTTCTAAGACTGTAGGAGATAAAATATGTGGTTTTGAAAGGCTCTATCCTTGGTAGGCTAAATTGGATCTTATCCTCTAGATGAAATATCAAGGAGCTCAAAGTGGAGATGGGGAGACACGTCCAAATAATGAGATACAGCAAAGCATTTTTAAAGGTAATTAAGGATTCTGGTGGACCAGACAGGTTAAGTCTGCCACATTCATTCAGTTTGGGGGACTGAATTGTGAAGGAATGCTAAACCTTATCTGCTGCTGTATAAAGTAAAAGAGATCCATCAAAATTGCATGGTTAGTGTGAACACTCTCTATTGTAAACATTTAATAAGATATTAAACAGTCTTAGTAACAAAATGAAATAAAGTCATTATACCATCTTGGAATGGGAAAATATGTCCAAAATATTTTTTTCTTGTTTTCATCTTTTATTTTTTCTCCCATAACAAGTGAATCATAATTTCAACCATTCCAGAATGTTTTCAACAGATGAACCCCGCATACTGTTTTTATTACAGGCTCTTGCCCCTTGCATGCTTCATTACAGTTTTTTAATATACTGCACAGTCATTAGAGGTGTTTTTATCTCTTTTTCCAGAGACATCTTTTAAAGGACTACTTAACCCCTATAAATCATATTTGCTCTGGATTCTCAAAGCTTTTTGAGAGAGTTTTTTTTTCCTTTTTTTTTTAATTGCAGCATTCCTAATGGCATCAGGCCCACAACAAGCAGGAGTTGAAAATCAATCTTATCTCAAAGAAACTGTTAAAGCTAATGAACTGCCAGTCTTGGTACTTGTATGTTCCTGAATCCTTTTAATTTCAAGGTTGCCTTCCTGAACCCTCAGTTTAAATTGGACAACATTGGATTTATAAAACAGACCCAGTTCGATTGCTTCTGCAAATTCACCTTTATTTTATGATTGTACTTAAAGAAACCTTGTTTAATTCAAACATTAAAAGGATAGATTTGACATCATATGTGATCCTTTCTTCTATCTGAACTGTATCTCACTGTGTGAGTTTCTCAGTTGCTAGTAATAAGGACAGATCCTTTTCAAATCACATAGCATATTATCTGAAGATCTCCTGCCTGCTTTCTTCACTCGCTTTAATGGGAAGTCAAGGGAAATACATTCTGAATGTTATCTTTTATAGTCTACTTCTACCTACCAGTGTGTTTTTATCTGCTAGAACCAATTTCAGCTTGAAAGAACATATCAGAGGAAATCTATTCATGAAAATGGCCAGAAAGAATGCATAACATTCAGAATTAAAAAAAATACATTGGAGCAATAGCATTCTAGAGAATGCCATGTATCTATGAAAAGTACAAAAAACTGATATTTTCAAACGCACTTACAAATCACAATTTGGCAACTGTTTCTGTTTTTTTTTTTGGGGGGGGGTTGTTTGGTTTTTTGTTTGTTTGTTTGAAAGCTCTGGCACTTATCTGATTGCTTTTTGAGGTATCTCAGCTCACTAATCTGCTAGGAAAGCAGTTGAAAATGAACATAAAATCCTATGAGGAACAGGATGCCACTTCACCCATATGCATTAAAGTGTTAGGTCAGCCTTCTGTGTTGTAGAAATATATGTGTCATATATGAAAATCAATGCATAGCACTATCTTATTTTAAACTTTCTCATTTGTACTAAATACCTGAATCATCAAGATGGTTTAAAACTAAACACTCAACCTTCTGAGATATTCCCCAAATTATCGCAATGGAATAACTTTATCAAGTGAAGAGCTTGCTAGACAAAACCTCAACTTGATGTCAAGGATGCTTTGTTGTGGATTACAATTGTTTGGAATCGTCTATTCCTTACCCCGCCATGAGAGTCTAGGAAAAAATTAAGAAATTAAGTAGCCACAAGGTCTTTACAGCTGTTATTGTATTTTGGGATAGTAAGGATTTAGGGTAGTAAACAAAACTGTGGTGAGTTGCACTATTGACTTCATTACTTTCTCACTTTGAATTAACTGCTTTGCATTTCAGCTTACCCATCAGTATAATGAGAAGAATAATATCTTCCTTCCTGCTCAAAAGATGTTTAATTAGTGCCTGTGATGTCATAGATGTAAAAAGGAAAAACATTGTGATTAAAAGGAAGTATTGGCATGCTACAAGGTAACTGTAGCGATCTGTGTTTCCTCCTCAGCTTCACTGTGGTTGTAGAATTTTAATTAGCAGTTCCAAAAATTTGTCGTAGCATAGTCTGACGACATAGCTCAATGGAGCAGGATGTGGGATTTAGAGAATTATGGAATGATTTATGTTGGAAAAAGACCTTTAAGAACATTGAGTCCAAATCTAATTAGCAAATCCAACCATAAATAAATGTTTTGCTGATTGAAGAGAACACATGGTTTATCTGGTAAGCTTTGCAAGTATTTGTGTCATCACAAGCACACACGTCCAATGCATTAGATGGGAATATAATAAGAAACCTGTATAAATAAACAGAATGATTCTCAGGGTAGGATATTTGCATGATTAGTCGTTCTTCTACACTTTGTCAAATGAATTATTATTATTTTTATAAGGTAATGATTGGAATTGTTATTCTTTTGACAGTTCTTAGTGTATTATTCACATTTTTGGCCTAAGAATGCCAAATGGGTTAATTCACATAGTTTTTCACGTAAAGACCAAGGTTTAGTGTTGCTTAAGCTGGAGGCAAAAATACTTAAATTCTCCAGCCTTCTTCTTAGTATCTAATTTGTATTATAAAATCAGTCCACAATCTTGTCCCTTGAGGTCCAGCAGTCAGCCAGCAGAGGTAGCTCAGTTTGTACCAATAGGGTGACATTAACATGGCTCACATGATGCTGCACACAGAACCCCTCAGTGTCCAGCAATGGCATACAGTAATTACATGCAATGGGATGATCCCACTGCTGACTGGGCACCACCAGAAGAGTAGAGCTATAGAGATTTAAGGAAGAGGTCTCTGGAGGAAGTGGCCTGAAGAACTCAGCAGAAATCCCATCTGTGTGTTTGTACAAATAACTTCAAAGCTGTTTACTGAAAAAGATCTTGAAATTTATCTAGCTTTTTCTGCAGATTATTTGTAAACGATATGCATAACATGGACAGTTTCAGTGAGCATCTGAAATACAGCTGTGTTTAAGTGGACTGAATCAGGGTTGGGAAGCAGTGAAATAAAGGGTTTCAAAAACACCTGACATCCAAGTCCTGCAGAAATTTATATATTTTTTTATGTCCAGATCCTTTTTAAAATATGTGACCATTTAGCTACCTAGTATTTTTATCTGAAATAAAAGGAAAATTTTAAACTGCCAGAGAAAACTTACATCTTTTATAGCTTGAATATTTTCCTTAGTTTACTTCCTGTTTTCCAATTCATTTCTACAAATCACATTATTAAGAAATGAGAACTCATGTTCTCTAAAAATATTTAATGCTATGCTTCCAAGTCAAGACACTTTCTTTTCCTGGAACAGTTTTAAAAAAATGCCTATCTGGATTCTCTCTTCTCCACACTCATTGTTGTATGAAAATATTTTAAATATTATCCTTTGACCTTACGTGGTGTAATTATAGTCAAAAATACAAGGCTCTATTGTTAGGCTGTTTACATAGTTTTCTGGCCATTCCAACTTCTCGTAACCAGTCTTTTCAGCTATATATTTTTGCAGTAAGGCATCACAGGGGTCTGTGAGAAGTTTTAATGTGAAGGAGAAATAACATGCAAAATACACATGACTTACTCTACATATTTCACTTTGGAAAGTTACAGTATGCTTAGATGAGATGAAATAAATAAACTTAACACAACATTTCTAGATCTCAGAAATCTGTTACCTGAACTTTGACTCAGTTTGCAGGACTCTGTAGAAATGAAAACATGATAGCCAAGGAATAGAGTAGAAAATGAATTGGGCAGGGGTGCAGAAGACTGCTCTGAAGGGTGATATAAGCAAAACTGCATCCTATAAAGATAGCAGCTCCTTCTGCTGGTGCTCACATAGAAAATTTGCACCACCAGCCTAGTTATAGTTTTATAAAAAGATATGTTTCAACTGTTTGAAAGCTGTGGTTGGAAGTTAAGTTGCAATTATGAGTCGGCTGTCAAAATAATGAATTTTCTGGCTTAAGCAAAATATCAATAGAAAAATTCAATCCACTCCTGTGATACAGATTCACTTTGAATTTTCAGGGTAATTTGCATTAGTAGTTGTACTGCATCTGCAATAAATAGGACTTGCTTGTTTTCTAATGATGGTAATAGTTCTCTTTGTATTAGTACAAGAATTGAATCTACCATCATTATTTTCCTATTATTATTGTGCTGTAAAGGAAAAATAACTTTCCATTAACCAAGGACTAAAATTCATGTATTTAACATCATTCTTGCAGGTAGTCCTCAATTCTGAAAATACCTCTCAGAAGTTGCATCAAAGGGGAAAGTTAGACAGATGGCAGAATACAGAACCTGCCATTTAGGATCGAATACAAAATAAAACCCAAGAAATTCTTCATGGATGCTGCATAAGTACAAAGGCACCATTAATTAAGGTTGAAAAATAGTCAACGTGAAACTTGTTAGATGAATAAAAACTATGCTAATCAAGAGACTACAGTGCCAAGTATGCTACAAGGCATTTTTGTAATTAACATAATTTCCAGCATGAAAAAATATTATTTTTATTGTAGATTGTTTTAGAGTGCACAACAGTTTGAAAAAAAAATGCCTTTATTTATCTATTTATGATAACCGTGTATCATTATAAGAGATACTGTAAACAGGTTTTTGAAAACAAGGTTATTTTAAAGGTTAATTATATTCATAAATACTTCACATGAAAAAATTTGGTCTGCTGTTGATCCTGAAGACTCTTAAAGAAAAATGTCCTTGTTACATTCTCTTCTCACTAGTACAGAAGCACAGTCTTACCTGCATTCTAATGGCTTTTTATGCTCCAGATGGGTGGCCCAGATATCTTGTCTCCATTACCATCATGATTTCTATACCAAGAGATAAGAATTTCTGTTCACAATTGGTGAAATTAAACATCATAACATTCTTGTAAAGGCAATCTGAAGTTTTTTTTTTCAAAAGGAATTTCTTCCTTCCTAATGAAAACCATTGGCCCTAGCAAACCTACTCAATTTTTCAGGAAGTGAAAGAGTATACCTGTACTCAACAATTTCCTTAATTTTTTTTTCACCAGAAGAAGAAAACTGCTGTTTTTTTCTTATATTACTTTAGACTTACTTTATTCTAAATAGTTATAAACCCTTGAATTTCTATTTATAGCTAATTACTTCACAGTGTGCTATAGCATATGTATTTAAAAAAGGCCATTTGTACAATTATATTGTATTAGGAAAGCATAAAGGTGCAATAATATTTTTATCTTATACGAAATTTTAAAAAATCTCAAAGCTGATACCAGCAAATTATGTCTGTAAGACTTGCTGGCGGGTTTTTCCAGAACAATATGCAGTTCTCCCCAGTTATATTTTCCCCTTTGATTACTTTGTACACCGATATTTTTACACAGTCTGCTAATGGTGGCATGTTACTACTGGGGTAGAGTATTGCCCTGACAGCATTTGAATTGACTTTATTGTTGTCATGTTCAAATTTGCTAATGGGAATTTTTTTTTGCTGAACACACTTTAGCAAGCAAGGAAGCCTCTTAGTCTTTAGATGCCATGAATCCCAGAAAAAGATGCATGAAGTGATGATGTTCCTTGTGTTCTGAAGAGAGACCAAAACCTTATTTCTGGGATCACCCCCTGCCCCCACCCTTGGTACAGAAAGTGCACAGAGGGATTTGAAGCAGTACTTATACCCTCTTTGCATTCACTAGGAAAATTGAGACAGAACTTCCCCCAAGGTTTGTGCAAAATTACTCTTTTCTTGCAACTGTAAACCAGACAATATCTCTGGGAAAATTTGCAGTGGCAGAAAGCAAGCCCTTCCTGGGAAATCTACTGAAATTGTTCAGAAGTTATTCCCATTCATTGTTGCTAACCTCTGCTGTCTAGTTGTCAGATATGTTTGGGAGCATATTGAAATAATTACAAACAATGTGCTGATGCTGCAATATTGAGTAATCATAGATATTTTCCATAGGTGTCACGGCAAAATATTTCTATAGGTAAAAAGGAGTTTAATATAAAAAAAAGAATAGCATGGTAGAAAAAAATTATATTAATAGAATGAAAATGCCTAGAATTCTCATTTCTAAGTCACACAGAGTGAATATTCTCTAAATTAGGTTGTGAAATTATTAAGAAGTATGAGTACATTCTGCATGACTGGTGCACAAGTTCATGTTTCCAACTTATTAAAAACATGTTATCAAAATAAAAATTTTCCGCCTTGTGGAAAAGTAGGCCATAAGTCATTTTATCAAAGGTAGGGTTATATCAAGTATTCCTACAAGACAGTAGTAGTACTATGAAAAGCCTTTTGGCATGTATTTAACTACAGGAAACTTGAGAAAGCAGAAGAGTCTAGCTATTTTCTCTTCTCATGAGGCTTTCCCGGCTTCAAGTTGTACTTACTATTTGCTAGTGCTGCTTAAAGAATGTCTAAAGAAAATTTGTCAAAATAAGAATATTGTAATATAAACAACTGCAAATACCAATTCCGTTCCAGCCAATTTCAACTAGAAAAGTATGAGAGACATGCTCTAGTTGAATATTCTAATGCACAGATGGAGTGCATCTCTTTATTACCATCACTAATGCGGACTCTGGATATAGGAGGAAATGGAGATGAACTTTAGGGAAGGAAAGTATTGGAGAGCTAACTGCAGTCATTCGACTTTATGAGAAATTATGTCCAGTAATCCCAACCTGACACATACATAACTCCATTTTGAAATGAGTTGCATTTATTGTCCTCTATTCTTCCTATATGAAGGAAATGTGTTTTGAATCAATTTTCAAAATGGTAAGGCTAAAGACCTTGGATGCTTCCAAATTTTTTTCTCCCAGAAACAACCATCTCAAAACCTTTTTAAAGCAGACTTTTTCCCTTAAGATGACATATTTTAAAATAGCATCTTGTCGTTTCACAGGGTATTCCGAATATCATTTACAAATTTAGACTACAAGTAACACTCTTCCTAGTAATCTTTCTTATTTTACAGTGCAGTGCTAACATGGGCAGCAAAGCAGAGAACAGACTGCATCTTTTTCTGGAACATCTTGAACAAATGGCACTGCTTATGTTCCAATCATTCCCTTCACCAAAATAACTAATGATGAAGAAAAGGTTGTGAAGTCTTTACTAGTAGTATCATATGGCAATGTGTGGGTGTGATTTATCAAGTAGTATTTGTATCACATAGATGATACTTGGCAAACAGCAAATTAAGTTTGTTTTTCAGATCTCAGACTGATGATATATGCCAGTAAATTAATAAGATAACGAGAATGATATTTTTTGACCCAGTGAACATGAAACTTAATTACACCCCTACCATGGACATCTGAATATTATGGATAGACAGTGGCTGATTTAGAAAAAAATAAAGAATAATCACAGTGTAAAGAAACATATGACCATAAACACTTTGCTAATGGAACATAGCCTGTTCATTGGCTGAAATGAAGCAGAAAGACAGGACACATAAAATATTTTTTGTGGATCAAAGATTTACTTTCTGAAGTGATACTGACAGATGGTCAACTCACCAACTTAGATATTGCACAGTAGGTAAGGGTACATAATTTGCTACACTTTCCTGAGGAATCATCACCAAAGGGTATTTTCCCCTGCATCTGTGAGAATGTGCCTACATTTTTCACAATACCTTTGCAACAGCATTGTTAGGCCTGATCAGTTGGCATGGAAGTTGGACAGCAGCAAGGTGACTAGCCAGAAATTTGCTTAAAAGGATTTTGATCTACAAGATATTGTGAAGATCTGTTTCAGCCCTGTTTGTCAAACACAGCCTTTAAATGGTGCTAAGCATCTTTTCAGGCTGTGGATCACATGAAGAAGTACTTTCTGGTGTCTGTACTGGGCCATATGCTCTTTATTCTCTCCCACAATTTCTTCCTCATCTGTTTCACATGAGCTATGTTCAAGGTCCACAGGATATTTTTCACAGAATCCTGAGGCCTCGTGCAGTAAGAATGATGAATACAACACACCTGAGATGAATTTTCCACTTTGGATAAAATGCGTTGTGCACACAAATCCAATGAGAAAATGTTCCCCCCTATCTCCTGAAAAACCTTCACTTCACTGAAGAACCTTATGTAGTGTTCTACATAAACCGTATTTTAGTCTGAAATAAAACTTTTTCTGAGAATGTCTGAGAGATTTGTATGAAGCAGTGATATTTGACAAATGCAACTTTGAATATTAGCAGGAAAATAAAATTGTAAGAAGTTTGTAATTTTACTGGTTTTAATTTAAAATTCCATGCACTTTTCAAAAAGTGTCAAGCTCAAATGCCCATCATATTTTAGTCATGTCTAAGTTATTAATATAAAATTTGTTTCAAATCAAAATAATTTCAAATCTTTCCTAAAATTTTAAATGCCTAGATTTATTATTTCTAACATATATTAGATAAAAGGAAGAAATTCTTTACTGTGGGGATGGTGGAACACTGGAACAGGTTGCCCAGAGAAATTGTGGATGTCCCATCCCTAAAAGTGTTCAAGGTCAGGTTGGACAAGGCTTTGAGCAGCAGCAAATGAGACTCTTGGTGATAGTGAAGCAAAGTTTGAATACAGAAGAAACTCAGATTTAAGTATAGAAGCAAGTGTCCTCTCAGCTGTTGGTGTAAATTCAAAGTTGTACAAAATTGCATTTATCTGTGATTTTTCACTACTGTAACAGAAAGGTTAATGGAAGCTATGCAGAAGTTATTAAATTTTAAAATATATAAGAATTGTAACATAAAATACATGGGATGGGTTTCAACATGGGACACTATCAAAGAGGAAAATTCTGTATTTCAACACTTTATCATGTCAAGATTTCATGAAGTGATAAAGAAGGCAAAATATCATTCAGGGTATTATTTAATGTAGTTCACCATTAGTGGTAATTGGAGTTTTAACTAATGCAGATATAGCACACATACTTTCCATTCACTGAAAAATTGCTTTTCACAATGAATAAGCAATGAGGATCAAAATTTTTTGAAACCATCTTGAAAATGTAAAGTATTTACTTGTAAATATACTGAGATTAAAATACTTATTCCGTCTTAGTGAGGGACAAATAAATTCTTCCATATCATTATGGTTTAAAATTGTATAAACTAATGTTTTATCCTGAAAAGATATAAAATAATTTTTTTTCTATTTTTAGAAGAAAATACTCATAGAAATACATCTCATGAGAAATAAGTAATTTTAATTGAACAAAATAAATGGAACTATTCTGTGAATAAAATTAAATAAAAAGCTGCATTTTAAATATGATGTAGATATTAAACAGAATTTTCCCTTCATTGTACCAGATATTTTGCACAGGAAGAGAGGTATTTAGCATTTCAGGCTTTTCCAAGGTGTCAATTATCTGCTATGCTGATCTCTGTGTGTGTCTGGGTGTGTGTGGAAGGGGGTGCATGTGAAGGGGAGTGTTTGTGTTTACATAACTATTGAATTATTTAAAAGTTACTGAATTAAGAAACTTGAAGATTGTAAATTACTGTTTTTGATTATTGTTTTCCACAGAAAGTTTATTGCACCAAGGACTTCAGTTATGATTAAAACTTAAATACAAACTGGTCAGCTCAATATCCCCAAATCAATTTGTTTTAGAGGGAAATTAGCAGAATCAGTTCTAGAGTGAATGGAATCACTCTTGTTTAGGTTAATAGGCATCCTTTCCCCTCATGGGTTATTTTGGACTAGTTTGGCATATTGATATGTTTTATTAAGCAGTTATAAAAAACCACGTATTTTTGCTTCTAGAAATCCAAGACCCACTGAACTGAAAGTGGGGTTTACCCAATTAAAGAGAGAAGTCTGCATCACAGCAAGTTTTTTCAGCTTTTCTTTATAGTTAATGAAAGAAAACAGACAATTCCAATGTGTTATTCTTCTGAATTAAGATATCTACTTAAGATGAGATAAATCCCAGCCTAAAAATTCCTGCTACTCTGTATTGATTACAAATAAATCCTTGAGTCAATACATCAAAGAGACAAGCAGACTGCCTGTGTCTGAAGTTGGATGAGAAGTTGAAGGCTTTTCACTAATTACTATGCTTTGGAATAAGCTATTTGCTTTCTCTGAGCAGAAATTTTTTTTGATTCTTTATAATCTCTGTTTTTTCTATTGTTTTTATCTTAGTTTAGATAAAAAAACCCCAAACAACAAAAAACCCATCTTGCTCACCTATTTTAGACTTAAAGTCAGTTTAGATTAAGGTAGTCTGAATTTTAAAAATTCCTTCTTTCCTCTCCCCTTCTTTATCTACCAAATATACAATTTTACACTTTTAACTATAACTTTTTAAATTATCTGCTCTTTGAAAAAATTACATATACATATTTGAAAATCCATTTCACTGTTATCACTGAGTACTTTGTATCATATATGAAATGCTAAGGATCATGCAGAATGTTTAGTGAACTGCCTTAAAAATAATAATTCAAATTTTGCATTTTTTTTTCCTTTTAAAATGAAGTTATGTTTTGATAGTAATTCTAAATATTCATTCAGATCTAAATATATGCAATGCACCACACATGTATAAATGCTATTCTTTTGACAACTAACATATCATGAATTTTTTGAATTGAGACCAGTGTTACTTTCACATTAAATAAACAATGAAAATTATTTCCCTAATGTTCTATGAATTCTTTAATAACACTCCTTGATTGGATATTTTAAAAGGATATTTTAAAGCTGTTACTGCTCACCCTGGAAAAGAGAAGGTTTGGGGAAAGAGACCAATGTATAAATATATATATCTGAAGAGGGGAGTGGTATAAACGGGATGGAGCCAGGGTCTTTTCAGTGGTGTCCAGTGACAGGACCAGAGACAGAAATCAGCACATTCCTTCTGAACATCAGGAAATCCTTCCATACAGCAAAATTTTTATCTTCTTGATTTCTATTCATATTCTGCAATAGTTCTATGAAAGAGCATTTACTGATATCAGTGGGAGCCCTGTATACAGGGCAGCTGGAGAATATGCCATTAAGAACTGCAGCACAGATTGGAGGAAGGAATTTTATCCCTTGTTAAGTTCAACACTGAAGCATTTCTCATCATTTAAAAGAAACCTTCAAGTGAAATTATTTTACTATTGTCCTGATTTCTGTCATTGTCTAATATTTAGCAGTGCATTCAATTTAGCCCTTTCTCTCCACAGTTTCGGTTTTTTTCCACTCTTCTAATGACCAGCTTTTTTCTGTTCTCTATCACATCCAGAACTGCAGACCAATAAATAGTGGCCAATCATCTTGCTCACACTTGAAAAAACAATAACTTAAAGCTCTGCTATTTCACTGATTCTCATAAATCTCACGTGGAAATGCATTTTTTATGTATATTACTGCATTTGCTTGACATATTTTTAGATTATGATATAGCCTTAAACAAATATTATTACCAAAAATGCATGCTATCTATTTTGATGAAAAGTTTAAAAAAGTTGTTGTAGAGCAGAAAAATGTAAGATAACCTGTGCATAACAGACTGTTCAAACTAGAAAAACAACCTCTGCAGCATCCTACTCTATTTAAAGCTAATTTCATATTGTAAAATGAGGAAAAGAAAAATTTCTCATTCCTTTGTCATCTTAAAGATTTAATATAATTGCAATTTGTAAATGAGAGCAAAATTTGGCACTACAAAATATCAGCAGCACACAGAGTATGAGAAGTGAATCTATAGAAAAAGATAAAAGGTATAAATAAGGGACTCATAGGTTAAAACTCCAATTTATGAAATTACATTACATTCATAGCTGTTGAAAAGAGTGCAAATTAAATTAAGATACTTAGGGAAATTTAAGTCTTTAAAAGAATTGGGGTCTATATTTCATCATCTAATGTAAGAAACTCAAAAAAAAGAATTAAAAGAAGTCTTAAGACTAGTGAGAGGTCTTTGGAAGGTATTTAGTATCACAGTAAACAGTGTTATAATAGTGATCTGAGACCCAAAACTGAGAGAAAGGCTATTAACAACCTGATTTAAAGTTAGAGACAATATTTTCTTTTTCTAAGATACATAATTATAACAACTCTTCATCATACATCCAGAAAAAAAACAAAATTAAGCCGAAAGGGAGCTGGCAGCAAAAACACACCTCAACAGCCACAAATAATATCTCTAAGAACAATTGCTTTACAAGAACCCACAAACAAGAAGTGGAATTACCAAAGAAGAAATAAAATATAAATATTTGTTTTATAGTGAAGAAGATCTTTCATGGGTAAATGCTTAAGTTGTAGCTTAATCCAATGAGATTTTTTTTAGATTTAAATGGAATTGCTAGTATTCATAGAAGGGATTCCAGCAAAATGGATAAGGAAATGTCAAAAACTATGCTAAATTTTTAGAAAAATACCGGATTATTTGAGTATAAGTAGAGTTCAGATGACACAGTGAGGAAATTATTCTGTCTCAAAATACTAAAAACTGTAGAATAAATGTACCAAAACACAATTAAGAAGTTTATGCTTTCTAGACAACTTCTCAGTAGGAATAAGTAAAGAAATGATTGATCATGGTGAAGAGCTCAGATATATAGTTTTATTGCTGTACCTAAGACATATGTATAGTTATTACAAATATTTATTAAAGCTGCTGAGAAGAACATTTTCTATTCAAATGGAGTTTCTGAGGAGAATAAACCATTGCCTTTTATCTGCATTTTTTGTTGAGTTGTATATTTGAAAGCAGAAGCAAAATTGAAGCACTTTGAATATAAGATCATTTAATAACAGATTTGGTTTTGCTGTTGATTAGTCGATTAATTACTAACTTTTCTTAATTAAAGAGTAAGAATTATATTAAACATATCAGACCAGATGATTAGGTAAAATCTTTTCAGAAGCTTATATTGTCTAACATTATAATTAAACTACTTAACATGAAATATATTATACTTTTAATGCAACAATAAAACTGTAAACTGGAGACTTGAAAAATGAGAAAAGGAATTCAGTCTGGAAGACTGGTGAATGATTAAAGCTTGGACAGATGTGTATGGACAGTTCTGGATAGATGCCTGTTATACAATGTTTTTTAAGTCCTCTAAACCAACTTGGCATAAATCAGCTTGAATTCCAGTAGCCAAATAAACAACCAATATTAGCCTGAGCAGGTCAATGTATTTGAGGTCACAGGCTTTAGCTTCTGCAGATTGGTCAGATGTTCATCCTGCTGACACTACAAAGCAGCCAAACATAGGCAGCCATGTCCGGAATACAATATTTTAACAAATCTAAGCCTAAGTTAACATTTCTTGCCTTTTAGCAAAGCCTGTCAGCCTGAATACAATGACAGTGTCTTTATTTTTAGTATATTCATAGCACTACTTCTAGCAATTGCTGAAGACATTTTTGTCAAATACAGTTTATGTCATTCACTCTTGCTTATAGGCAACATTAACGAGCAGCAGGCTGATGCAAAGCATCTAAACATGATAATATGCATTCATGCAACGTTTTACTTTTCATACCATGAACAACACTCTACTAAGTCTTCAGAAGAATCACACTGAACTTGATAATATCAATCCAAAGTAAAACTGAGCCAATTAAATCCCAGAAAAATCTGAGGTAATGGAGCAAATCAACAGCAGAGAAAATCTGAGTTTGGAACTTTGAATTTGAATAAACTGTCCTTCAGCAGCAGTGGAGGTGGTTCTATTAGAATGATATTATGCAATTT
The DNA here is from genome assembly GCA_013400175.1 of Phainopepla nitens. Classification (NCBI taxonomy): domain Eukaryota; kingdom Metazoa; phylum Chordata; class Aves; order Passeriformes; family Bombycillidae; genus Phainopepla; species Phainopepla nitens. Next base: position 234,972 of record VXBQ01000644.1, on the reverse strand, counting down.
CATCATTCTGACAGTTGTGAGACACTGTAACAGGTTATCCAGAGAAGTTGTGTACGCCCCATTTCCAGGAGTGTTCCAGGAAATGTTGAATGGAGCTTTGAGCAACCTGGTCTAGTAGAAGGTTTCCTGGATATGGAAGAAGGATTTGAACTAGATGACCTTTAAGGTGTCTCTTCCAACCCAAACCTTTTTATGACTCTGTGGATCATTTTGCAAGAGAGGATGATGTTTTACAAATATTGAAATAAAAGAAAGGTCTACTAGGTAGAATTACTTCACTTTAAAGGTCAAACACAAGGACAGCAGGCAATCTCTCAACAGAAAAGAAAGGTTATTGAATAATAATGTTATGAATACAAAGTACCAGCTCTGTTATAATGGCAGCTATATCAGAGCAGTAGATGAGGCATAGAAAAAGATGCCATAGAGACTGAACAGGAGAATATTTAGTAGTTTCCAACAACAAAGAAAAACATGCTTTTCCAAGGTGACCCCAGGATCCATGGCAACGTGGGCAGTTCAGTCTCTATGTGATGTGTTTCTATATGGATAGACAATGACATGAGCATATCTGCCACATTTAGACTCCTGAAAGGACAGATCTCATCTTTCAGAGGGGCAGCACATATAGAGACAATAACACAACACATAGAGGTAGGTCTGATGTGTATGGTATTGGTCTGGTCTTCCGTGCACACTTTATGCATTCATAGACCTTGGGTCTGATCGTTGACACAGACTGCAAAGCAAAAGAATCTTTTCTCTCAGTTTGGCGTGTACTCCACCCTCTTAAAAATGCAGAAAAAGATTCTTGCATATTTACAAAATGTTTGCTTCTTCATGGCTTACCTTCTAGCAAAGATTTTTGCAACTAATTTCAATGAAGGCAACACAACCTATTATTTTCAGTAGATAGTAAAAACAGCATCCTACAATCAAGGACTAGTTTGGGTTGCAAGGGACCTTTAAAAATCATCTAGTCCTATGCCTCTGTAGTGAATAGTGACATCTGCAACTAGATCAGGTTGCTCAAAAGTTCCATCCACCCTGAATGTTTCCAGAGATAGGGCATCTACTACCTCTCTGGGAAAACTGTTCCAGTGTTTTACCTCTCTCATTTTAATTTTTTTTTCCTTACATCTAATCTGAATCTATTCTCTTTTACTTTAAAAGCATTATCCCTTGGCTTATCACTACAGACCCTGCTAAAAAAGTCTGTCCCTGTCTTTCTTACAGGCATCCTTTAAATACTGAAAGGCTGAAATGAAGTCTCCCTGAAACCTTCTCTTCTCCAGGCTGACCAAGCCCAGCTGTCTCAGCCTCTTCTCATAGGAGAAGTATTTAAATCCTCTGATCATTCTTGTGGTCCTCATCTAGGCACACTCCAAGAGGTCAAAGAGGCCTTTCCTGTTCTGAGGACTCATGGGCTGGATGTAATACTCAAGGTGGAGTCTCATAGGAGCTGCTTACTTCCTTCAAACTGCTGGCCACACTCCTTTTTATGCATCCCAGGTGTAACAGCAGTGTTACAGTGTTTATATGCCTTTGGTATAAAAATAGAGAAATCTTTTGACTTAGTTATTCATAAGATTCATGTTATTACCTATCTCTATTTTCTTTAAAATTTTATTTTACATAATTAGTTAAAAATTAGTCACTGAGTTCATATTTGAAATTCTTATTGAGTTGTACAGACAGTGTTAAGTTTTTAGATTTTTTTTTTTCATCAAAAAAAATAAGAGCAGAAATCTGAATGCAGAGGATGAATTCACGCATCACAATGATACAAGACAGAAAATAAATCCCCAAGAGATTCTTCAGGACTCAAGTGTTCAAGCAAAATTAATTAAGGTTGAGTTGCATAAACTGACCATAGAAAGACACCTAAAATTACAAATATCTTGAAAATTATTTTTCAACACTTAATATATGATCCATTAAATTAGGTATCTTATATTTAAATGGTAAATACTTTTAAAGTTATTGTTAAGATAATCCAGAAGGCAGATATTAAAAGTGATAGACAGACAAAATACCCGTATATCTGAAAAAAAAAAATATATCCACTTGTTAATTATTTTGCATTTGCTACAAGTGCAAATTTATTATTCTCTTTATTTGACTTTTTTATTATGTTTATGAGATATATATTCTTTTATTTAATGAAGTGTTCTCCTTCACATGTCTTCTTTGCTCCACAAAATACTCAATTCTTCCTGAGCTCAGCCACAACCCAAATATATTTTAGTTTGAATTTAAGAAGAACAAGTAATTGATTCTGAATATGTCAAAAAGGAAAGAGATTTCTCCCCCTCTTTGGATCAGTTCTAAATTGTATTCATTCATTATGCATACTATAAATATAAAAGTGGAACCCAGCAGTAGTAGGGACAGAATTAAATTGCAGGGTGCCAAGTGTGGTTCTGTTTATAGCTGCATTCATATTGATTACATGTAATTTTTATAGCAGACCTCTTTTAACTGTATAGGTGAAGATGGCAATTAGGGGGTCTGGTTTTTTTTATGTTGCTATGAAATATCCAGGGTATTTAGGTTTTCACAGAATTCTTTCCCTTCTCTTGGCCTTTTATCCTTCAGAATAAATACTACACATTTCTGATTCATTCCATAGTAGTTGAAAAGAGCATATGAGCTTTTGTGGGTCTTTCCCTATAAACTTACAATATATCTAAAAATGTGTTCATACAAATGATAGTTTAAAAAAAAAAAATTTGAATGGCTACAAAAAGATTTTTTTTTTGTCCCTAAATAATGCAGATCCAGGAGTACAATACCACAGTTCTTAGATAAACTGATTTGTAAACGTAGTATCTTACTCATGATGAGGACAGGGAATCATACTACTTGTGCATGTTTTATTTGAAGCTGAGCTTGAAAGTTTTAGTCTCTATTTCTTGTCTCCTCATTGAAATTAATCAGTACAAATATTTTTCATTGTCCCTTGTGTTCATCAATTCTGCTTTTATTGTCAGCTCAGGTGGCAGCCCCATCTTAGAGATCTTCAAGATCCCGTGTGTCAAATCCACATGTGTAACCCACACTGCTTGTTTGAGGCAGGGTAATTTCTGAAATAAAGCCACAAAAAGATAACATCCAGAGAGAAAGATAACTAAGATATTTTTTTAAGAAATTCAGATAGTCATAGTATTTCCAGTTCAGCTGGAAGAACTTGTGTGGGTTTTCATGTGCATGCAAATATTTGATGACATTTATTCCCGCACTGTATATACCACAAAAATATAAATTAAAAGCAGTGCTGAAAAATTAAGTATTCCGTAAGACTATAGATGGGAAGAAAAAATGGCTTAGATTTGTGAAGTCCACTAGGAGAATTCTTTGTGTAATTTACCTCAGAAACATCCAAACATTGAATCATATGTGCTATAGAGAATTTTAGAGCATGTGACTGTGTGTTTTGTTTCCTAATAGCACAGATCTCTTGGAAAGGTCTGCAGCTTTTATTAAAAAGATTTTATGAACACATTAAGAAATATTTTTTCAATGCCTCAGTCAAGACTGTGACTCTAAGCATGCATAATTATTGCTCATAGCTCAGTCCCTCTGGGTGTTTTAATCATTTGTCTCAGCCAATAAAACAGACCCTGTTAGGGGTATTCTGAGCCCTTAAACTCTCCTTTTCCATAGGTTTATGTATTTTGTGCATAGATATTCTGTAGATAAAGGTTTGGGGGAATTTTGATTTTTTTTTTTCCACATTGCTGGCAGTGAATGTCTAATCTACTGGAAATATTGTACTTTAAAACCCAGCTTCTGTTTCTTCTGATATATTTTTATGTTTTGTCATTGACATCAAGACTGGATAACTAACATGCATATTTTCTCCATGGAAAAGGTGAAAGTTGTGAATGCTTTCTTTCCCTCAGTCTTTATTCATGAGATCAGTCTTTGGGAATTGCAGGTCACAGAAACCAAGTGCTGAAGCAAAGAAGGTATATTCTTGCTGGAAGATGATTTTCCCTGATATCCAATCTAAATCTCCCCTGGCACAAATTGAGGCTATTTCTCCCCCGAGCCTCTTTTTCTCTAGGCTAAACAGCACCAGCTCCCTCAGCTGTTCTTGAGACTTGTGCTTCACACCTTTCATCACCTTTGTAACCTTTCTCTGGACACACTCCAGCACCTCAATACTCATCTTTTGGTGATGGGCCCAGAACTGAACACAAGACTTGAGGTGAAGCAGCAACACCTCAAATATGCTCTACTGAGTCCTGTTGGCCACACTATTGCTGATGCAGGCCAGGATGTCATTGGCCTTCTTGGCCACCTGGGCAGACACTGTCTCATGTTCAACAGTTCTCTAGCAGCCCCCTGGTCCTTCTCTGTAGGCAGCTTTCCAGCTGCTCTTCCCTGGCTTCTGCAGGGGCTTGTTTGACTGAATTGCAGGACCCACTACTTTGCCTCCTTGAATGTCATGCAATTGGCCTCAGCCAATTGATCCAGCCTGTCTAGATCCTTCTGAAGTGTCTTCCTACCCTCCAGGAGCTCAACATTCCTGCCCAACTCTGTCATCCGCAAATCGACAAGAGAGTGCGCCTGATCATCTCTTCCAGGTTATTGATAAATCTATTAAACAGGGCTGGCCACAGTGACGTCTGCTTTTCTCATTAAAACCAAAGTCAGGCAGGGAGGATTCCCTGAAGATGAAATCAAGGCCTAACATTCAGTCCTCTAAATGACAGGTGTACATGTAGTTTTGTAAGTAGTTCCTCTGCTAAAACTGCCCCCACCCTTTTTTTTTTTTCTTTTTTGATACTGTGCCTTTGCACATTTTGTTTCACAGAGTCTGAAGTAAAGTACTGAGAAGCTGTTTTTTTAATAGCTAGGCAGCAGGAAGCAGACAAGGAAAACAGTGGGCTACTTTCAGCACTGCAGAACATTAATTCATCCTGGTTAGTCACACCTTAACAAGACAGCAAGTAAACAGAAAAATATTCAGAGATTCATAGGAATTGGTCAAATAAAAGCATTACCAAAGCACTGTGAACCATAACCCATGTGCTAATATCTTGCATTTTTGTGTCTCCTAGCAAGTTTGTGCTAGTGATGCATCTATTCTGAACTGTGTATTATTTTGTGTTTTACAGCACTTCAATAGAAGCTTGTCCAAGGCTCACGATGAGAAATGAGCTCATGATGAGAAACAAGTATAGCAACAAATTAACAGACAGAACTGAAAACAGGAACTAGTTCTTTATTGTAAACAGTAGGAATTTCAAAAAATGTGTAAATATAAAAACTCAGAGGAAGAAAAAGCTCTAGGCCAGTAATAAGACATGGATACACACCCACAACAAGAGATTACATAAATTAACAAATGGTGAACTCACCAGAGACAAAACTAATTGTAGACTAAGTACAACCGTCAAAAAGTCCACATAAATTTCACATATCATTTCTGTGGGGATAAATTTAGGGCCAAGTTCTAAGACCATATTTAAAAGGTCAGAGGTTGCATAAATAGCTATCATCTCTTCCTCTGACTTCATCCTTACATTCTTGTTTTAATAGTTCCTTCTTGGCTCTTCTGGCCTTGAGGTGAACCATGATATAAGGCAAAATAAAACATTTTTGTCTTTGTATCTCCTACTATTCCTTCTTTCCCTGAAGGTAAAGGCAATATAAATTAACTTTTTTCAGGAGGCAGTGGGAAAGTAAAGACTTCAAAAAAGCCACTCAACCTCTTTGCTGATGCAGAATGTAAGGAACATACACAACAGCTCTAAAAAAAAAAAAAAAAGTGTAACTGTTGTTGGTAAGTCAGCTAAATCCAAGTAAGGGTTTATAACTGTCTAACTAGTCTTAGCAGGTGGATCAAAGAATGTGTAGGCTTGTATAAAAATCTGCCTACTAGTCCTGAAAATATCTACTTTGGGATTCCCTCTCGCAGGATCTTATTCCATCTCATTAAAATATTTTTCTCATAGAATTAGAGTTAGCAGTCCTTGTCCTATAGAGCCTCTTGCTTACATTAAGTCCATTGTAAGTTTTTCCTGATAGTCTGGCTTCTATTCCTCCACAACTTTTGGAAATTTTTACCCAGTCATGCAGCATTTAGGTTTCCACATCTGATGCACAAATATCTTAAAAGGGACAGATGTGAAATGAGTTCCCTTTCCACCAAATTACTGCTGCAGTGCAAGGGCACTCTAAATTTCTCCTCATATTTTGGAATAACAGATCATGCTCAATTAACTGTAAAAAGCAATAAAAGAGGAATTATTTTTTTTCCCCCAAAGGATGTACATTAGGTTAATTTGCTGCATTAAACCATTGCTTGTGAAATGCAAACTAATATATACACCTGATGCTGAGAATGATGCAGTGGATCCTCTTCTGCTTTTAGGCCAAAAATAACTTTCAAAGACAGGAAAAAAATCCCTGACATGGCTTACTCACACCTGTTAAAACAGATGTTGAAATTGAAATTCTACTGAATTCTCAGATTCTGGCCTTTCATCAAGAAGTTTCTCTGATTATTTTCCAGAACAGTAATAAATGTGTCCTTAGCACCTTGCACACCTTTGACTATGGGGCTGTTCCTCACTTTGAAGGAGCAGCCATTTTCATGGCCTAAACTTGATCTCATCAGTTGGATAGCAGGTCAAAAGAAATTGGTTAAAGGTTTCTTGGCAAAAATCAGAACACAATGAGGATGTGTATTCAGATTACTTTGCACCCAGTAATACAGATTCAGATATCATTTCAGTGCAAAAAAACCCTCCAAAGACTTTGGAAAGTCTGTATTTTGGAAAATACCTGTTGAACTCTGTCTGCTCAAAGATGGTAATGTCATCCAAACCATTCTATTTAGGTCATCACATTGGCCCTGCTGAGGCCGCAGTGAATGTTTCTTTTGACAGCCAACTTCATCACTCCAATATTTCCAGAATTATACCTTTTATGCTAAGTTGAAGGTTTCTTTGTTATGCTTAATGTTATTCTGACATCATGCAGTAGCTCTGGAAAGTAGGGCTGTTAGTACACATGACTGTTTTAAGCTAGTGTTGAAATGGTGAAAATCTACATATATTTTAATCTAAATGTTACTAAGTGTTCCTCAGACAATGTAGGGACTCTCTCTGCTGGATGAAAGAGGTAAACAACAGATGGTAAAACACAGACTTACTTACATTGGAAAACACCTGTAAGATCATTGATTCCAACTATTGACCTGACACTGCCAAGTCCACCACTAAATCACACAACTGGCCTCATCCTATAGATCCAGTCTGTCCATATCCCTCTTTAGAGCCTTCCTTTCCTAAAGTCAATGGAAACTCTTGCCCAGCTGTCATGGTTGTACACAACCATGAGTTACATATGCCATAGCATATGTCACAGTCAAGACAGACACGATACTTTTTGGAGAATTGAACTTTGTTGAAGCAGCTTAGCTCAGCCTTCTGTTTTCTTCTACAAGCAGCATCATTCAGTCCTTTTCCTCAGGCATCACCACACATCCTACAGAGAACTAAACTTTACCCAAGCAGTATCATGCAGCCTTCTGATTTGCTCTTTTTTCTGCATGACTGGCTAACTCCTTTCTGTTCCTTACACAGCCACCTACCCTTGTCTGTTCCCTGTTCAACATCTTACCTTTGCTGTCCCTCTCCCAGCTCCCTATACCTTGTTGCCTCTTAGCACAACCAGCAGCCTCTGACACATCTTCACAGCTCAGCAGGCAGACATCACCTGACTCAGGGTCAGCCAACCCTCTCTTTATAAGGGCTTGTCCTTATTGGTTACACCTGTGGCCTATCAAGGGCTAGGCTGCTTCTAGTCCTCTTGTAATTAGTACTGCTGCTCACACCCAGAAGTCTCATCTGCCAAATAACTGAGTGTGCATCCTATCCCCCCACCCAGATCATTGATAAAGTCATTAAACAGGGCTGGTCTCGGTACTGAGCCCTGGGGAACACCTCTTGTGACCAGCCACCAGCTGGATGTATCTCCATTCACTATCACTCTCTCAGCCCAGCTGTCCATCCAGTTTTTTACCCAGCAATGAGCACACCTGACCAAGCTGTCAGTGGCCAGTTTCTCCAGGAGAATGCCATGAGAAGTGGTGTTAAGATCCAGGTAAAAATCCAAAAATCCAGATGACGATCTCCGGACAGTAAAAAACATAGGGGATCATAAAGAATAATTTTTACATAATAAATACATATATAGCTCTGAAGTTTCTTGACTACCAGGACAATTCCAGATACTGCAAGATATCAGAAAAATATGGCTTCCGATGCTTCATGGACATTTAGTCATCTGACTAGGCTTTCCAGTGGCACAAAATTAGCCTGAGTTTTCTAAAACCTCCAATGCAACCAGTCTTTCTGAGATGGCAATAGAAACAAGAAATCTTGAGTGCTAGGGGTCTCAGAATCCCAGAGATATGTCTGTTTTTAAAGTGAAACTGGGATTTTCATTTGAATTGTTTTTTCAGTGTAATTAGGTTCTTGGCTCCTTACCATGAATGACTGGATTATCATACCTTTGCCTGTTTAGACTTCCGGTCCTGGACTTAGCTGCCTGAACCAGCTTGTGCTGTGGTTCCCCCAGTCTCACAACCTATGAAATCTCTGTAACATGAAACCTGCTGGCAGCAATATGCTCTATGTAACAGAAAATATTTTATTTGACATAAGAAAGCTGAAAGTGCTCACCACTGTAAAGAGGAAGAAAATAATTCTTCCATTCTCTATATTAGGTTGCTTGAATAAAATTAGTGATGTTTAATCATTTTCTATTGGCATGGAAAGAGATGTGTATAAAGAGATAATTCATGTGTTAGTTTTATCATCAGATTAATTCTTCTTAATTTTATGATGAAAGTGAAATGAGTCTTCATTAAAAGGGTTTTAAAGTTTTTTCTCTGTTAATTTTAATAATCTTACACATCACTTTAACAAAAGTTGTTGTTTTGCAAAAAAATTATAAAGCACAATTTCATATCATTTAATACAATGTCCACAGTAGTGACAAGCTAGTATCAGGAAAATGTGCTATCTCTGCACCAGGAGCACCGACAGAAAATTTAGTTTAGCATATCATCTCCTTATGCTGAAGGTAACACCCACTTCACCTTGCATTTACCATATAAACAAAATGACATAATGTTCTGGAAAGGCTTAATATTACAGTCAGAAAATAGTTCTAAACCTTAAAACGGATTTGTGAAACCTTCAAGTGCTCTACAGCATTTGATGACCTGTGATGACAGCTTCAGAGTTGGGACCCTTCTGTCCTGTAGATGTCAGTTTTTCATGAGGCTGCAAAAAACAAAGGAAATCCTGCCTTTAATCTTGCATAATAGGTTTCTTGTCAAATGAGCTCCCTTTGTCATTACACCCTAGGTAGAATGCTCTGTTAAAGACAATATCTGTAGGATGCCACAGTAAAAGTAGGTTAAGAAGCACATACACAAGCTAGAAAGAATTTCAGAAAAACAATATAATGTTGTCACATCGGACTCTTTTTCTTGCACTCTCAGTGAATTACACAGCCCAACACAGAACTCAGCTGCTGGTTTGACACAAGTAGTTCATCATAAGTTGTTCAAAGGACTTTTTCTCTCTTCTCTTGCAAAAGCAACTTCAAAGCTACTCTTCTGCCTGTACTGGCTTAGCAGTCTTCTCAAAGTTACTTTTTACCCACTCTGTTACTGGATGCAAAAAGCACTTTATTGAGTTGAACATATGCTATTTCTTTTCTTTCACATTTAAAAGCTTCCTTTAAAAAACTCAACAAATCCGTTTCAAGGGCAAGATTCCAGAAGACCAGGTTTGTCTGCTTGTCATTTGGAGGGGATGTTTAAGTTTTTGCAATGTAAAGGCAAAGCATGGAGTCTTGGTTGTGACATTACTTTAGTTCATATTTTACAACTTCTGCTTGTCATTCTTGACATTTTGCTGACTTTTACTTCTGTTATCCCTTTCTTCCTAATTAATTTATGCAATTTCCATGTCTATATCTATGATGTTTTCTTAATATTTAGATTTTTCATTTCCTCTTTCTCTCTTTACCCAATATCATCTCCAGACTTTCTTTTTTTCCAATGTTTCTGTGGGGTTTTGGTGAAATTATGGCCCTAATTTGAGGTTTTTCCCAAATGTTACCTCAGTTGTTTCACATACAGCAACACTGTTGCATAGCATTTTCTGACCTGAACTTTGACTTTTGCCACACTCCAGAACAAAAGTAAATAAATTATTTTCATCTGTTATGTCAATATATGATATATATTTTGCATATATTTTAAGTCGGACGTTAACTTGTTGATCTCTGTATAGGTATGTTGCCCCTGCTAAGGATTTCCATGTTTTTCCACAGTCCACTGTGATCATTGGAAGACCAAGCATGTGTATATTGAAATGGGTGAATTTCTAAACTTTTTACTCCTGTCATAGTCTGACAAATATATATACATTTTAATCTATAAACGTTCTTGCTACATTTTTTCTGCCAGTCTGAACCCTCATAGAGAACATCTGAGCAATATTTTTCTGTTATACTTATTAATTTATCAATAACATAATAGTAACTGTTATAAAAAAGTAACATTTTTTTGCAGGGATATTTGTTTGTTTGTTTATTTTTAATTTATGTATTAATCTTTTTTTCGCACTAAAATATCAGATGTTATAGCAGGTTCATAACTGTCCAGACACATGCCTTTTCTAATCAATTCTCTTTTGTAAATGGAAATGAGCTGATATGTATTTCTTTCATTCTTTTTGTGTTTATTTGTTTGTTTGGACTGCATTTGTTTGGGTTTTTATTGGTTGCAAGACATATCCATATATCTTAAAAAGAATTAAGTTTTATTGATATCTAGCAAGTATTTAATGGGCCCCAGTGATTTAAAGTAACAGTTTTGGACTTAAGGGAAAAATATGCTTGTGACTCCTGCTATTCTACCTGCTGTCTGTCAGAGACAGAAGAGTAGTGAATAAAGTTTGGGGATTGGGAATGGGAGAGAAAAGAGTGAGATGAAATTAGAAGAATCACCTGGAAGAGACTACCACGAATAGTATTGCCAAAGTAACCCAGCAGGATGTCAACCTGCTTTGCCACAAGAGCTCCTTTAACTCTTCTGAAAACAATTCTTGGATAAAGATGAAAACTGGGAAGTAAATATTCAGTTCCACCTCTCCTAGGTGTCTAACCAATATTAATATTAATGAGACATGAATTGGAATGCATAAAGTAATTTAAAATTCTCCTAATTTCAGAAAGCATTGTGACTGTTCATCACTTTCAACTGAGCCCTTTGCACCTTCACTGTTTAATATGTTAATTTTATTAAAATATCTTTATTGTATTAGTCTTTATTCAACATTGCACTAACACATTAATTTAAATAATTTTGTGATTATATAGCATATTTCTTCCTTCAAATATTAGCTCATAAACTTTGATATTTTGCTGACATTCACAAACAGCAACTCTGAATTGCTAATCTCACTCTAATAAAAAGTGAATTTGACCAGAATTTTGAACTACTTTTGTAATAAGATTTAAATTATTTAAAATTCATAGAGGAAGAAAATTTTGTCTGTTGCATTAGCATCTACCTTCTAGTTTATTTTATGATGAAACACACTGTTGCATGTAAGTCTTAAAGGTGTTTCAATAGGCATTTTTTTTCCTAGTTGCTTTGGTTTAAGACAAATTTTAAGAAATGGTCACTCCAAAATGAGTTACCTCCCCTTTGTTTTAACCAATCCTTTTCCACAAATAGCAAATTATGTCCAGCAATGTGCTCTTATGCCGAAGCAGGTAGACAGCGTTCTGGGTTACTTTGGCAATATTATTACTAGTAGGTCCAGGAGGGAGTCTTTTCCTGGGGAGACACATCTCGACTGGCAGACCTAGTTTAGCAGGACTCTCAAATACAACAGAGATGAATATTCCTGTGAAAGGCCACAAAGTTGAAGAATTTCTTGGTACAAAGAGATGCTGAAGGTGCAGGGACTATTCAAACTGGGGAAGGGAAGGAAGACAGAAGGAAATTAACTAGTATTCATAACTGATAAAGAAGATGGAGACATACTCCTCTTAGTTGTATTCAGTAAACGTAGAAGAGACAAGTGGCAGAAACTGACACGTAAGAAATTCCATCTGAACATAAGAAAAAATGCATTTTATTTCTGAGAGTGCCCAACAGGTTGCTCAGGAAGTCTCTGCAGTCTCTATCTGTGGAGGCATTCAAGACCCTACTGCATGCAGTCATGGGCAACCTGCTCTAGCTGGTGCAGTTTTAGCAGGGCATTTGAACTAGACATTCTCAAGAGACCCTTCAAATCTCAGCTTTTCTGTGACTCTGTATTTATATCTATTTTATTCAGAACCCTCTGAATTTCACACCACACAGTAGCAAGACTTCTAGTGTTAATATCCACAACAGCAGCTTTTGGGAACCAATTTCACCATGATTGTTGGTTTATGGGGTGTTTCTCCCCTCTGCTTCATAAACAGTTCTTGTCCATCTCCCTTCAACTAATAATGGCATTTCATTTTAAATTTCAGTGGAGCGCGCCTTCATGTTCATTTGCTGCTTACAAGCCTCCTCAATGAAATAGTTGTAAAAAAGTGCCCTCTCAAATAAATCTGTCATATAGCACGAAGATTATTTTGTCTGATATCCTTTTACGGAAAAGAAGTGAATAGTAAGTCAGGATAATATGTTTAATTCATTAACATTTTGGAAACTAGTTAGTTTTCTCACATCTAACATGTCCAAATGCCTTTTTACTGTCTTTTGAAGGATTTGGTGAGTTTGTACACTGTCAAATAGAAAAGAGATTCAGCAGGCAGAAAGCCCTGTCTCACGTGAAGTCTGTCAGCTACTGCATCATAGTTATAAATAGCTTGCTATGCTTTTATGTACTATAGATTACCAAAGTTTTGAATTTTTCTCAGTGATATAGAGAAGGAGCAGAGATTATAGATTAAAATTCATGAAGGGAGAAATAGTATTTGAGAGGAGGTGCACACAGTATATAAGAAACTGGTAAAGATACATAAAAGAAATGAACACAAAGTTTAAAGCTTATGCAAGAGCAGCAAAAAATTTGTACAGTTTTCTTCCAATGATGAAGCAACAACTTTACTACCCAATCAACATTTTTCAGTCATTCTCCAGTTTTCTTAATTTATAAATTACTTTGAAGAATGATTTGGTAAATATATTTGAGCAGTAGCCTTCACACTGGCTGATTTGTGTAGCTTCATGTTTTCCATATTGGCATTCATTATTTATTTTATTAATACTACTTAATTAATTAATGACCACTGTTAAAAGGCATGCCCTAATCTGTATTTTTTCTCCTTCATTTTTTTTTCACATATAAAAGATCTCAAACTTTAAAACACTGCTACTTCTTTCAGTAATTTACTCATCACCTTTGTAATGTCTACTTTCAGTATTATACAGATGCAATGTTCATTATTAGATATTAGAAGTTTATTACTGTTGCTATTACTATTACTAAAATAGTAACTCCTTACCACTAATATTGTCTCTATTACAGCATAATACCTTTTGACCTCATGTGTGTTTACCTTTTTGATATATCCAGTACAGAGTGAGGTTTCAGCTGACTGGTTGGTTGTAAGAGTTAGGACTTGAAGTGGTGCTGAGCGATGTGCCTTGCTCCACATCCATTTGCAGACTGTAGTATCTTGAGGGAGCTGATGGTGTTACCATGTGGAACAGGCCAGCAATCCACTACTGTTTTCCCTCTGTGGGTCATTACTAGACCTGAAAGTTTGAATCCATATCAAAAAGTTTGCTTTAAAACTGGAACACTTCAACATGCTTTGATATTTTTTTTTTTCAATAGCAATTACTATTATAGCTTGAATTCACAGAGATTGCGTCCTTACGTGGGACTCATTGGAAGTCAGTGGAAAGGCTCCATTGATTTTAGCTGACCCATTGTAAAAGAAGTACAATAACTATTCAAAAACTTATTTTCATCTGGTTTGTCCATGGAAATCACAACTGAATCGAGTTAGTAAATATATATTACTCAAGCTGAATGTCTTTACACATGTACATATATAGAGAACACAAATAGGCTAAGACACACACACATACCTATATATATAAATATTCCTATACACCTACTCATGTTATGTCTCTCTGAGATTTAGGAATCACTGTGACAATTGCCTGATTCACTTGGCTTCTTTTAAATATTTGACTGAATTTTGTTAGGAGCACAATTTGAAAGTTACTGCTATTACTAGGCAGTTCATGTACACAGCTTTTGGTCTTTGAAATTTATATCCCAAATTAACCGTGTACACAATTGATACCTTATAAATAGCACTGAGGCCTGTGGTCCTTGGTTTTTCTTAGTTACTAATATTGAGGTTACCATTACTGAGAACAAAGAAAATCAGAATGACGCAGAAATATTCTTTTTACCTGGATTCCCTCATTCAAGACTATGTTTCATGCTGCTTGTCCCTCTTAAAAGATGGGGAATCTCATCTGCGCCCACTGCTGATTATTTTGGTTTTCATTTTCCTTTCATCCTTCTCACATATTTATCAGGTTATCTTGCTTATTTGAAGCCCCTTATGCTAATCTTTTTTTTTTTAATTTGCAGCCCTTTATGCCAGTCTTATTTTTTACATTCTCTCTCTGCTACTTGTGTCACTGTTTGCAAGTTTTACTATGCCTCCCAGAGAAAACTGCACACTTCTTTTTCCCCTTGTTGGTCAAACCATTCACATCCTGAAGTAAAATATGCATGTATTTATGTATGCATTGTTCATCAGTCTTAAAAAATAAATATTTATTAACATTGGTTATCACAAATATTTTCATTGGATGCCTCTCACAAATGACAGATTTGGCAAGGGCACCTTCTGCCGTACAAACATTAAGGAAAAGTTTTAACTTTCTGGTCAGTGTCCTTCTGCAAAGTTCAGTCTTTCATCAGAGCATTGATTTTTAACAGCAGTTCACTTAAGAAATTTTTTTTACATTCAAGTTGTGGTGATCAATTTTGGATTATTTGGCTATCCAATGACATTTATTTTATTAAGCAGGAAGAATTCCAAATCTGTCCCAAAGTGCAAGTTCATCCATTTGCTGCACTGTCTTATTTGCAAAGCTTTTTGGTTTGTGTATTTATAATTGTTTTTAATTATCAAGCATCAAGTAGCTACTAAGCACTTGTTCTTAGCGTATTCACATTTTGGGCTCACTGATGCTTCATACACCTTTTGCTATGTTAGTTTGTACTAAGTAACTTGTAAAGACTGAACTGAACTGAATTGAATAACCACTGCATGGAAGGTAAAGCAGGGTGTGGCAAACATATAGTCTAAATTGAAGCTGAACAGCTGAACTGTTTTGTTTTGCTTTGTTTTAATACCATTCCACTGTCAGGAAGTAAAAATACTATCATCTCCTCATGGAAATTTAGTACCCTTCATAATGTCAATGGAAATGAATCTGTATTGATTTATATTCAGACCTGTAGCCAGATGTTACACGAAGTCAGCATCTAAACTGATTCTGTTTGGTGCTCCATTTCTTTCTTACATGAGTAGTGTTTCCACACCACTGTACAGCACTGCTTCTTGAGACATTTCAAGGTTGAATGTGAAGAAGTGTATACTTATTTTAAGTTTTACACTGCAAGTTCATTCTGCTATTAGCAGGTAATCTGTAGAAAGCAAATGCCCACTAAGGCTGATAAGTGATTACCATAGTCTCAATAAAACTTGACACTCTCAGCAATTTCAGTCACTGTCTTATTTCTTATTATCTGTATCTAAGTAATTGCAAATCAGAGCTTTATATTTTTTATTCACTAATACTCTACAAAATTTTATGTAATGTAAGTTTCTCAATCAGATTTGCTGCCTCTTCATTTAATTTTGTGGTATTCCTTCCTAAATATCCATTGTTGACTATTGTCAGGCTTTTGTGCTAGATAATTCTTTGATCTCTCCTTATACAGAAATTTTTATGTTCCTTAAATACTCAGAATTTTCTTGCATGGATTTATAATTTAGTAGTCTTCACATTCTACTATATGGGTATCAGACACTTGCAGAACTTCTATACATGTCAAGAAAATGAAAAAATCAATTATTTTAAATCATTACTAGCCAGAGAAATTATTTTTTTCTACAGAAAATGATAGTAGGCTAAATTTTTTGACAAATTCTTTTCTCTGTTATTTGTGCTGATTTATTCCATGAAGTTAAACTTCTCGTCAATTAGTGGGGTAGTGATAAGAAGGGAAAAACTGTAAATTCATGAATAAAGAAGTTTTCTCCATCTTTACCCCATTAAGGTGTTTTTATCAACTCAATGTGGAATACTTAATGCTTTTTCTTGAAAATGCTGTGCAAGCATTGTGTAAATAGTTTTCTTTGAGGCTGCCAACTAAAAGCATTTATTTGTGACTTTATTGTTAGCCAAAATATATTGCTACACTGCTGTAATACAAAGTAAGCTTTACATTTACTACTTCAACACATTAATTAATTTATTAAATATTAATGATAAAAAATATTTCAAGGCATGTTATATACAGCTTCAGCATTGTTAATGTGTTTTTGCCCCATTTATCAGCAGCTGTGCATAAGATGTACAAAGCAATATAACTGGTTGATGTGGTATGTTCATACCATATGTTGTTAATCTAGTTAATGGAATAACAAATACATAGATGGGTCTATTAGATGTGTGACTTAACAACATAAATACATGTTGAAATAGTTTATCTTCCACAGACAGGATGATTACACTGTCTATTTGATCTCAGGTAAAGAATGGAGCACGAATAAAAATCTTTCTAGAGTTATAATTATGCCAGTTTCTGTTTACTGTCCAAAATTTTGCACTGAGGAAAGATCTATACTGAAACAAATATATGGACCTGTATTTTTTAAAAGAAATATGTCATAAAGTTATATGAAAATAAATAAACCTTTAAAATAATTTACATTTCTTTGCACACTTAATTTCATTTAACCCCTCTAAATTTTCTTAATCTTCCATTTGTTGCACTGCATCAATATGAATTGTCATCTTCCTTTTGTTTACTGAAAAAGATGTAATATAATGTCAATCTTCTGAGCTGAATGTTTACTTGAATGCCAATTTTGGAAGTTGAATTTTTTTTTTCTAACTTCAGTATATGTTGGTTATTGACCTAGACCTCGGAGGCTGGAAATTTAAAGCCTGATCCATTTTTTTGTACTTCTTGCACAATTCCTAAGCTCTGCTCATTTATTTTCCTTTATCAGTATTGTCTCTAGTTAGTTTTAAAAGTGACATGTGTATGAAGCAATTATTTATAAATTAACATCTTCTATTTAACAAGCCTTTTGATTATTTCCTTTGTTGTTTTAATAAATTAAACTATAGGCAGTCAATTCTAATGCATGGAAAATATGATGTTTAAAATTTCAGATTGCTACTATCCTTTTGAAAGCTCCTGTAAAACTTTAATTAATTTAAGCAAATAATTCAAAGGGAATATCAAAACTAATGCTGTAAATATTTTAATGGTAATTCTTTGTTCTACATATTCCAGCTAATTACTGCTGCTTATCTATTTCCTACTAGAATGTTGCATGTATTTGTAATGTGACAGGTTTATTACTCTTATTTCTTTGCATTCTGCAATGAAATAAAAGTAAAAAAACAAAATGTGGGCATGCATTTGTAAAAGCATTGCTTTTTTTCCTAAACTACATTGTCTATAATTTTAGATTTTTTTTTTACTTTATTTGGAATATTATTCACTCTTCAGTATCATTCTCTGTGATTGATAGAACTATTATGGTGCTAATAATACACTTTATGATGTATTTCCAAATAGATACGTTAAACTCTCCTGCACTCTTGTATCTGGGGTAGTATCACTGCACATGAAATGGAGAGCTAGTAAAAACATGGGTTTGAAGGCTTTAGGAGGGGTGTTACTTCCAAAAGAAGTATTAATGTTGTGTGAAAACACCTATAGTGGCAGATTTATGCTTCAGCTCCCTAATTTTTTTTTAGAAACTTCACAGAGAGTGGACACCAAATTTAATATCAACAACAGATCAGTTCCCAAATCGTCCATTTTACTCTACCTTATAAATCATATGATTTGTTACATATTTTATCAAATATACTTTCAAGCCACATTGAGAAATGAGAATGAATAATCCCTGAAATGCCTTGCAGCTTTAATGCTAATAGATTTTTAAGAAAATATTTTTTTCTATTTTAAATATACCTCAGAGGGGTATATTTAAATAAATAAATATATATATATATATATAAAATATATACATATTTAACTATATCTGTTGGAGTTTTTGTTGTTAGGAGAAGTTGTACAAAAGGATTGGGTTTTACATTGACCAGTTACTGAATAAAGTGCATGAAAACCTTTGAAATGCAACTTGGGTTTCCCAGTTCTAGACTACTTCTAGAACTAGCTTGCAGACTCAAGCTCACTCTTTTTCTCTGTTTTTGTTTTTTTCCTGTTTTCTCGGCTTTTTTGCCACATTATGCACAATTTTATAACTTTTTTCCCAACAAAATTTTTCCATGGTTTGATAATTATACCTTTTTTGCAAAGAATTTTTAAAATCTTTGTTAGAGTTAAGAAAGTTAAGGACTTGAGTCTTTTTCTTCCCTTGTGAGTATTGCAATGAAAGTGTTCAATAAAGACCAATTCTTTATTTTTATTTTGAACACAAGTAGATAATTCCCATACATTAATACATTTTGTGGACTAATATTTGCCATTATAATGTAAGTTGTCACTTCTCAACAATATACCTTCTATAACTATGTTGACAACACTTCCTGTCAAGATCTTAATTGGTCTTAGACATACATAGGGAGAAATTTGCTCAGCCAGTGTCAGTCTTAAGCATGTGTATCACAAGATCTTTAGATGCCTGAGGAATTTTCCCATGAAAGGGATTCAGTAATGGAAGAGAGCACTGTCCTAGAATTTTACATTCTGATTGAAGAGCACTTAAGGAACTTGAATTCCATATCCATTCAGATCTATCTCTGCACAGAAATTTCTAATGCCAGTCCTTGAAAGGCATCTCAAAAAGAATCCACTGTCACAGAATGAATGAGGGTGGAAGGGGTCTGGGGAGGTTGTCTGGTCCAACCCCCCTACTTAAACCAGGATACCTGGAACATATTGCCCAGGATCATATCTGGGCATTCTTTTAATGCCTTCAAAGATCCAGACTCCACAACGTTTCTGGGCAGCCTATGCCACAGTTCAGTCCCCGCCACAGTAAAAAATCACTTCCTGATGTTCAGAAGCAATCTCCTGTATTTCTCTGTGTGCCACTGCCTCTTGTTTTTTCACTGAGCATCACTGAAATTACACTGGTTTGTTCCCTCCTCTTTGCACTATCCCTTCAGGATGTATGTGTGGTGCTACGTACAAAAATGTCAAAAACCTCCCTGAAGCCCAGGTAGAAAATATTCCCTTCATCTACCAGGCAAGTTGATTCCTCATAGGAGTTCAAAAAGTTTTCAAGCATGAATTTCCCCTGGTGAATACATGCTCCGTACAATATTTTCTCCTCTGTAATGTGCAAGGCTTTTCCAGGAATAGCTGCTCCATAAACTTCCTAGGGATAAAAAATGAGGCTGTCTGGCCTGTAGTTTTCTGAGTCCTCCTAGTTGTCTTTCTTGAAGATGGGGGTGACATTTGCTTTCATCCAGTCTTTGGGCAGTTTTCTCAGTCACCATGATCCATGAAACATTAATAACAGTGGCCTCAGAATAACACCTGCTAGTTCCCTTGGGACTTGTGGATCCATCTCCACAGGGTTTATGGACTTAACGGAATACTTATGAATTCGGTGACTATGCCCATGGGATAATGAGACACATTAATAGGTACCCACAGAGTGAGTGAAAAGCTCTGGAAACATTCCAACAGTACAAAGAATAGAGTTCCCTCTTAAGACAAAGCATCCTATCATGGAGCTGAGCAGCTTTAAATCCAGGAAACCTTCCTCTCTGAAAGGACCCAGAAGACATTATTTTACCTTATTCAGTAGTAAAATGTATTGACCATTCACTTGCAATTAAAAAAAATGAAATTATTTCAGAAATGACTGCCTTGAAACTTAACAGTAATGTATTGACTGGGTATTCCCTTAACAGATGAGAGCACCTGCTTGATGTCTCTTATGCATACAGACTATTCTAATTAGGTCATTTGAGTGGGGATTACTGGTCTTTGAACTTTTTTTCTGATGAATTTTGAATATTCACTAAAGCAAGGGCCTGAACATGAAAATTTCATTTCTCATTAGTGCACTCTAACCTCCATGGCTGTAATGCCATTGTTTCTCACTAACTGAGTCAATAATTTATTACTACAAAGTAGAACAACTCCAAGAGGAAAGATAAGGCTGGATAATATTCTCTCTTGGTAAAACTATTTATCTCAAATGAAGTGACTAACTTCTAATCACTCACAGGCCTGAAGCTACAAGGAGGGGGAGATGGACCAGGTTTCCTTCCACTGCCATTCTCTTTGTCATTTCAGTGTTTAGTATGGGTAGAAAGACATTCAAAAAGATAGCTTTGCTGAATTAATAAAATTCAGTATACATACATATATATATACATATATAATATTTTTTTAGCATCTTAAGGTAAAATAACAATTAAAATGTAATTAATTCTATAGAAGAATCAAATTATTCTTCATTCATTTTGCATTTTATGATGTACATTGTGTACGTTTGTTCTGCATTGTTCCATGGGTTTTCTAACTGGACACCTGTCCTTATAAATGTCCTTACCTAAATACTTTCATATGGGGAAACATGCTTCTGATAAGCAAAGCACTAGGATGTCTCTACATGACTTTTTATTTTTACTGATGCTTGGTTCTCTGAAATTAACGTGTTTTTTAAATTGAAATGTGTTAATATTGTTCCCACAGGTTAATCCTCAGACTCTTCCTATCAGAGCTGTCACTAGTCAGCTATTCTCGTCTCTGCCTTTAACTAGTTGAATATTCTGGTCTAAAAGTAGCACCTTCTATGTACCCATGCTCTTCCAGTGTCATCTTGAATCCAAATACCCTCCTCCAAAGTACCATTGGTTCTGTAGTCCAGTAAGAAAAAAATGTGTTCCATCTATGTTTACTAATTCAGAATATTAGAGTATGGTGTCCCTAAACAATCCTCCGCAGTTTAACACTACTTATATTTGCCATGTTTCTTCAAGTCAATTATGAGTTAGGTTATTATGAGAATTGCTTAGTCTGAAGATGCTTAAAAAGGATGTGGGGATGTTCTTTATCTCTGATATGAGGATACTTTTCAAATCCATACAAGCTTCCTGCAAATATGATAACATGCATCCTGTATACATAGTGAACTACATAAGAAATCATGGAACAAATTATTATTTAAATTTTCTAATGGCTAGAAGACATTAGAAAAGTCCATAGCAAGTCTCCAGAGCCTCTAACTTTGGAGGCTTTGCAGAACAGTTATCTGTCAGGAATGCCACTATGCTTGTACTGGAGTAAATAAATTGACATGTAAAGGAAGAATGAAGTTAAATATGTTTCAGAAGGGAATCAGTGAAGGTGAATATAAATTCCTTTCATCAAAAGATGTTTCCAGAATCTGTTCTTCTTTTCTACCTGAATAATTGAATTGTTTGAGTATATTTTACACTTCGATAGTGTATTTTTCCCAGGTAGAAGATTTTGCTGCCACACAAATGAGATAAAATATGCATTTATTTATTTATTTATTTCCTACTGTAACAGCAATATTTTCAGTATGCTCCTGTCCAGACAAAACCTCTTTCAAATGTTGGTTTTTGAGTTCTTAATTGAAGGAAATATGTGGACTGACGGCAGCAGACAGAATGAAGTACATGTCCAGTGTCTTGATTGAGGGTATGTTTGGGAAGTGGGATTTAGACTGCATTAATAAGATGGGAATTATGCACTGAGCCTGTAATTTATTTAACTTTTTCAGCAGCTAATTTGTATAGAAGAATGGTTCTGCACTTTTATTACTCTAGTAGTCTGTATATTCTTCTTTATCAGTTTCTAAGATATCAGAAAGAAAATAATGTGAATGATGAAGCAAATTAATAATGATAAAAGCTAGCAGAAGTCCTAAAGATTGGAGGCTTGTCTCCCCCTTACCCACAGATTTTTTTTTATAAACCCTTATTTTACTGAACAGATGCTGCAATGCAGCACAACTGATAACCATTTGTTAAATGGATAATTAGAAGAGAATTACATTGTAGATACAAGTAATCAACATGTTTCTTCAATAAATATAATTCAAGCAATGGAAATAATAACTTAATGTAGCCTGATGAACTGCAGAAGAGAATATAATTGCTAATTACAAGATATTTTTAAAAATTTCTGAAAAAATACTGTATAACATAACATGTAAAAATATTTTTGGCATCCTCTGTATAGCCCCATTAGTTTCATTTCTTTCAACTCCCTTATAATTTTCAGATTTCCCTGCTAAAGGCAGTATCAGGACACATATTTGTGAGGTGAATGGAGTGTCAAGGTGAACAGCACCCTATTCTGTCAAAGTCAGATATGTCACACTCTCCAAGGTATTTATGACACCAAGATCTGATTAGCACAGCACTGAAACCTAAGTTACAAGCCATAAAAAGTGTCAGTTGACACTAAGAAAAGCTGTCTGCTGAACATATTGAGCCACAGTGAGCACAGCTGTGCAATATATACATATGGACCCCAGTTCATTTTCTTAATTTGCATTCTTTCTCAAAGCTGTCTTTTCTTTGTGGCTGCATCTTCTCTCAAACTCCCATAAATTTTAGAGTGTAAATGCTAGATGAGATGATGAGTGTTACAAGATCAATAGAGTAGATGAATCTGTAATTTGCTATGTATTCCCTATTGTTCTGCCACGATATGCAACTTGGAAAAAGTTCCTTTCTAGTTTTCTTGTAGACCCCCTTTAGATACTTGAAGAGGGCTCTAAGTTCTCCTCAGTGCCTTCCCTTCTCCAGGCTGAGCAGACCCACCTCTCAGCCAACCTTCATAGGAGAGATGCTCCTGACCTCTGATCGTCCTCGGGGCCTCCTCTGGATTTGTCCCAATGGGTCTACATCTTTCATGTCTTGGGATTCCCAGACCATGACAGTTCCGTTTAGGCAACCCACTTGAGTCTATCCCTTTCTTATTTTCTGTTTTCCATCTGGAGTACTCCGGTATTCAAAGAGGTTTATGGGAATCACAGTTTATGCTAACTTAATCATCTGCATTGTAAATTCTACAGCTGGAACGGAGCAGTTACATTCCACAATTTTGAGCATCATATAACTGAAGTGCTTTGGTTGAATGCCTGCCTAGCTCCTTTAGTTTAACGCAACTGCACCACAGAATGCTAGTGCGGCAAAGAAAATGTATGTTAGAAACAACAAGCAAGTCAATATGAATTCATAAAGCAAAATGACATTTTAACCCAATACATGATATAATAAAAGTAATTGTTTTAATTACCACATAGCATAGAAATATAACTTAAATTAGAAAAATGTATTAAAAGTAATATTCTATAAATGATAAATCATTAATCATTAGAGAACTTATAAATCAATTGCCAAACTCTGAAAGAAATATCAATGAATTAATATATACTTGTGATGTTTCAAACTCGTAAATACAAACCTAGATACTTCCTTAAAAAAAGAGGATATTTTGCCTTGTGATATATATTCTCTGATTCTTTACAACCCTATTATTTATTATGCGTAATAGTCCTAATATTTTCAAAATTTTCAGAGGATTACTTGCATACCAATAAAGTAGTCTGCTTCTTCCATTACAAAGTTTTACTGCATCTTGTTTAATGATGTCTACATTGTAGTGATTATTCTATTAATACTCTTTTTTTCAGCCTTCTGACTTCAGAATGCAAAGACCAAGGTATGAATTATGAAGGAATCCGCTGACAACTCAGGTATATGCTCACGGGACAAGAAGACTTTTACACCTTTTTTTGCATCCCCTATTGGCGTACAGCGGTGAAGACTCCTTCGTAACACTGAAGATCTCAAAACAGCTCCTGTGCTTCTTTGGCTGAATCCTTTTGAATGTTAATAACAAGCTAAAGTAATGGCAAGTTAATGTGAAAATATCTACATTCTCTTCAAGCAACATAATTTCATTGCTTCAGTGAATATACCATCTCCTTACAACAGTACATAAACACTATGCTTGTTTCACATATCCCCTTAATATGATTTTGGTTTGAGTTCTGAGTTTCTTTTTGATCTTAATAACAGAGATTAAAGAAATGTCAAATTTGTCATTCAAACTAAACCTTGATAAATATGCTTTGTGATAATGCAGTGAAACAATGTTTAATTTTCCATCAATTCCTAAGTCATGTGAAGATGAAAAATCTGCATAAAAATTCCAACTCCATTCCTGGAGGGCTGGGACAGAATTTTTTTCTCTCTATTATTATTACTTATAAAAACTGAATTCTCCCAAAAAGAGTAGAAAAACATTAGTGACATTAACATTTTTGTATTTTGTTGTAGCTGCAGTGTATTTGATGTAGAAACCTTCAATCTCACTTTAGGCACCCAGCATATCTGGAAACAAGATCAAACCAGGCTCCCTAGAAGAATCAAAGGAGACAAACTAGCATATCAGATTAATAAACTAGGAATTCTCAGCTGGCTACAGAAGTATTGGACAGCTGCACTTTTAGACAAACATTTTTCTAGTACACCATACATACACTGTTTTCTCACCATTATTAAGCATGCTTTTTCAATAAAAGACCTCAGAAATGGACAACTCCTGTCTGGTCTATGATAACAGGGTATGCACATGACTGGGAGCTGAAGGATCTTTCTGTGAATACTTACTAAGAATAGAAATTAAATAATTTTTAATAGAAATCAAATATGCTACTGAAAGCTGATGTTGATCAATGACAGTTTCCAAATGACAAATGATTTCTAATTGCAGATTTTGCTCATTCCTTGAATGTTCATTAATCTCTAGTGAGTATAAGATGGCAGTATGTACTGTTAAATATTAATACTTGCCATCAATCTTAAAATGCAATTATGATTTTCAGTTAGATGAAATAATATTATCATCTGTGTCCTGTCAGGTTATCTATCTATAAGAGAACTCTTCTCTTCCTTTTATGATAGACTACTTTGATTCTACCCACATATATCTTTATCGTCTTTTTAAATCAAAATGTATTATTTCTTCAAAGATAAAGTTCACTGATATTTAAATAAACATAAAAATCGCTATTATTTAACCTCTTCTCTCCCCTGTAGTTTGTTGCTTTTTTCTTTTTACTGTAGGTTATTAATATTTTTCTAGAGTTAATGACTAGAATATGCCTTTTTTGTAGATAGGATTTATGAAGCATAAACAGCTCAGTGACTTGCTAAATAGGTAATACCTGCCCGCAGCATAAGAATACAGGAATCTTTGTTCCCAAGTGCATACTTAAATTTTATACAATCTATTTTCTTCCAGGTATAGACTATAAACTAAGAAGATTTAATTTCATATATAGTGAATGTATTTGCTGTGCACCTTGACTTGCAAAACAAAAGTCTTGAAAGTGTACCTTATATTTAAGTAAGGGATAATGGTGACACCAGTGACATTAATAAACATCCGCAAGACACTGAGGCTATTTCTGTGTGTATAAGTAGCACAGAAAGGGAAGGGACAGGAAGAAGGTTTGCCGTTATTCGTGCTTAACTGCCAGCACCATCTACAACATTGCTTTCTGTATGGCAGCTCTTCCCCAGGAAGCATCTAGGCTTGGGCAGCACATCCCCCCAGGCAGTACAGAAGAACAAACCCCGGTGTGGTGATGAGAGACTTTAAGCAAGAGTACACAATTAGGCTTTGCCACCTAGGCCTGAGATCAAAGAAATGTCCCTTGCAGAAAATAACATGTAACTGCATCAAAATTGATTTCTTTAAAACCACTGCATCTTTAACCATGAATCAATGTGTTTGTCTATAGAATTATCTTACTTCCCACTGTTCTTAGAGTGCACTGAAATAAATTCTCTTGAATTTCAGGGGGTCAAACATTTCATTACATCTGGAGGGCAAGCTGTACTGCCAGGTACAGACCAATATCAACTGGACCCAAATCTTGTTCCTTTTGAAATTTTTGTTGAAATCAGATGCATCCCTTCTTGATAATTAGAATGTTCTATATTTTTCATAAAATAATACCACATGGTATGAACTGCTACTTAATTACAGACATAGTGAAGGAGAAAATTATGTTTTTACTTTTCGTCTTAAAGTGTATCTAATTTGGTTGCCATGCTGTTTCAAAGGTTTTCTCTATGCCATTTGTTGAAGATTTTTGTCCCTGTGAAATTACATCTTTTTTATAATCTTTAAAACCTCATTTTAGTCCAAACCACACTATCTATACAATTTATGATCACAACATAGGCTGCTGTTTCACTATAGTATAGAACAAATAGAGTAAGAAGTTATTTTTCTCCTTTTTGTTATAGAAAAGTAGATGGTTGGAGGGCTAGCCTCTCAAGGTATGGAAAGGTAGTGACCTGACATCATCATATATTTCATTGAATAGTAGTTTCTGTGAATGCAAATACTGCACTGCAGTTTCCCAACACATTTGGCAAAAATTTTTGGGTTTAGGTTTTATCTCTTTGTAAAAGTAAAACCAGTTCAAATCTTTTGTCCTGCTTCAGGGTAACAGTCATTCAACTGAAGGGTAAGGTTTCTCGAAAAGCATAGATTCATTTCAGCTGCCTTTTTTTGTTGTTACTACCTCATTTGTGGTAAACGAGCAGCTAGTATCAGAAGTCAAACTCTGATTTGTTCTGGGAAAAAACCTCATACATACATAATAAACAATAATAAAAAAATTATTTCTTACAATTCCATAACCTATGACTCATACAGTTAATATGAAATAATGCCATATTTGAATTTCATAAAGCAGATTTCTAAAATCAATTAAATAGAATTATATAGGAATGTGTTTGTTAATACAATATTCAAAGCTACAAAGTGAAAGTAATGTTTTATGTGGGTTTCTGTTCCTCTTCTCCCAGACTCAAGGAAAGACTGTGTATTCCAAAGGTGTATTCTGGATGTGGAAAGAAAATATTAGACATGGTGACTTAAATAGTTCCAACATTTCTCAACAGTTTAATGCTGTCTGCCTGGCTGCCACAGTCCTTTGAATTGTGGCTCTCTATTCCTTTCATTCCTTTTATTCTGAACAGCACAAGAATACTGTGCTACCATTTATAATGCAACAGGGATAGGACATTTCCAATATTTCCTCAGTAACAAGAACACCACATAGTTCATATTTACTGAGATAGAGTCAAGTAAAAAAATGCAGTTAAAGACTTTTGCCAGTAAAATATGATCAAATTCAAAGATGCAGTTTTCAAAACTCCCAATGCCTAGTGTCAAGCAGGCATCATCATTTTAAATATATATTTTTTTCTGATATGTCTTTATAGTACTTCCTAGCTATCTCTCATGGGCAAGAGAAATTACTAAATAACTAAACCTTCAAGTTATGAGTGCCTTTCAGTCCTAACAAACTCTGAATAAAATTATTCTCTTAAAAGAGGTCAAAAAACATCCTGAAGATTTTACTCATAAAATCTGCAGAATAGAATCGGAAATAACACACAGTGGTAAGTTCATGCTTTTATTTTAATATCATCTTCCTTACATGCACAGGTCAGCTAATGTGTGTTTCTGGCCTCAATGGGCAAACTTCTGCATATTAGACTGTACTATGCTGAATGTCGAAACCTAGTTTGGCTTTTTTTATCTCCTTTGATGAAATAAAGGATTTTTAAGGTGTTCAGGGTTTTTTTCATTAGAATAAATAACAGTGAAGTAGTAATTTTAGTCTGGCTCCAGTTTAAGAAGAGGTTAGTTCATATATTTGTATATTAGTATATATTCATTTCATAAATACAATAGAATGTGAGATCTAGACAGAAAAGATCAAACTCACACTTTTTAATTTTACAAATATTAGTTGCACAGCAATTGGATATTTTTATTTATCCACAAAAATTAGCAAAACCTTTTTTATTTAAATGCAAAAACTACTTACTATATTATAAACAAACTATTTACATGGTGGTTGATAAAAGAACAAATGAAATTGCTGAGAACTTTTCCTCTGTTTCCAACAGGCTTTATATAAATCTGATTGCCAGCAGGAAATATCTGCAGTGCAGACATAATTACCTTTTCTCA
The DNA here is from genome assembly GCA_013400175.1 of Phainopepla nitens. NCBI lineage: Eukaryota > Metazoa > Chordata > Aves > Passeriformes > Bombycillidae > Phainopepla > Phainopepla nitens. The sequence goes on along the minus strand of VXBQ01000644.1, from coordinate 206,620 downwards.
TATTTGTGACACTTGTAGAGACTTGTTTATACTCATGCCACCGTGACTCAAGAGGAAATAACTCAGTACAACCCATATATCCTTCAAAGACTGAAAGCATGCTTCTTGTTAATTAAATATGTATGTGTGCATGTTTGCAATGACAATGTATGTGCTGATTGATTTTCTCTGTGCCCTCACTTCTCATTCCACTTCTACTCAGCTGTTAATTGAATGTGTTTGCCTCACTAACCAATAGTCTCCTATGATGGAGCGATTGCATCAGTGGACTTTGCATCATCAAAGGAAAAGCTACAAATGTCATCTACCCAGACTTTTGATAAGGTCCTGCACAACATTCTTACTTCTGTATTGGAGAGGTATGGATTTGTTGAGTGAACTTTCAGATGGATAAAGAATTGGATGGATGGATGGATGGATGGATGGATGGATGGATGGATGGATGGATGGATGGATGGATGGATGGATGGATGGATGGATGGATGGATGGATGGATGGATGGATGTTCACAGAGTTACAGTCAATGGCTCAGCGTACAAGTGGAAACCAATAACAAGAGGTTTCCCTCAGGTGTCTGTGCTGGAACCAATACCATTTAATATATTTATTGATGATTTAGACAGGGGGATTGAGAGCATCCTCAGCATACTTGCAGGTGACATCAAGCTGAGTAGTACAGTTGACATATCTGAGGGATGGGACGCCATCCAGAGACTAGACAGGCGGAAGGAGTAAGCCCATGCAAATATATGAAAATTCAGCAAGGCAAAGTGTCAGTGCAGGCTGGGTGATGTACATATTAAAAGCATCCAGGCAAAGAGAAGGAGTTCGGCATACTGTTAGATGAAAAACTGGACATGAACTGCCATTACGCGCTTGCAGACCTAAAAGCCAACTGCACCAAAAGAAGTGCGGCCAGCAGGATGGGGAAGGTGATTTTCCCCTTCTAATCTGCTATTGTGAGACCAAACCTTGAGTATTGCATCCAGCTCGGGGATTCTCCATAAAGGAAAGAAGGGGACCTGTTGGAGTGAGCCCAGAGAAGGGCTATGAAAATTATCAGAGAAATGGAACACGTCTGTTGTGAGGAAAAGATGTGGGAGTTGGTGGTTTTCCGCCTGGAGAAGACTGTGGGGACACCATATTGTGGCCTTTCTGTATGTATGCAGCCTAAAGGAAAGTTGGAGAAAGATTTTTTACCATAGGTCTGTAGTGACAGGACAAGGAGTAACAGTTTTAAAAATATAGGTTTAGATTGTATGCAAGGAAGTTTTTTTAGAATAAGGAATAGGTTGTCCAGAGAGGTTGTAGATTCCCTACCTTTGGAAATGTTCAAGACCAGTTAAGAGGAGGCTTTGAGCAACCAGATCTAAAGTCAAGTGTCCTTGCCCAAGGCAGATGGTTAGAACTAGAAATTCTTTAAAAGTCCCTTCCATCCAGCACTCTATGATTCTGTGATTGTAGATAGGAGTGACATCTTCTCTTATTTTATTGATACAGGCATGAGAATAAAGACAATTTAAGATCTGTTTGCTTCCGATTTAGTGTCTTGTGATCTGGATCCTTAACATATGTTTTATAACATGCATTTTTAAATTTCGCATGTGCAATACTATATAACACATTTCCAATGCATTCTAACTAATATTAAAGTATAGAACAGAAATGTAAAATCTTTTTAGCCTGTAGACATTACATATGACTTACATCATGCATAGAATTTAAAAAAAGGCCAAACAGTTTTACAGACAACTGTGTGTTATTATTTTAAGTGTGATGCAGTAATTGATGCCACTGTTTGCAGATATGCATGTTTTTTTCAAAAACAGGCAAATAGATATAGGTAAATATGTGACTAATGGAAGTTTCAGACCTTTGTAAGATGGTAAATGATTCCTCCTCTGAAATTCAGTTTATTAACACTAAGATCTTGATCCTGCAGCCCTTTCTGAGGTATATAGTACCCAGTGTAGACAAAATCCCCCCCACCACTCTCCCCAACAGACATGTTACTGCCAATTGACAGTAAATCTCAGATTCCAGAGCATAGTGAAGAGGCAGGGACCAGATGTGTCTATGGAGACAGAGGTTTAATTACAGACCTCGATCGTACTAGTAAGATCCTGCTTAATTGTGCATCCTCCTTTGATAATTTAGCCCAGCTGCTCTGGAGCTATAAGAGCCATACGGTGTAATAGGTCTCAGAATACTTTATGCTTTTAATAGGAAGATAGATTATTTTGCAATGTGCAAAAAAATACTCAGTCCAGCCCAGTATATATTAGCACATGGTAACAGAAATCAGTTTGTATTTATTTATTTTGTCTTCTGATAAATGCAGATTGAGTAACTGATATTATAGGCTTTTACAGATTACCACAAAGTCACTTGTTCTCCCAGAAATGTCAAGGCTCTGGTTTATTAAAGGATGAGCTGCTCCAAAATTTACATTTTTAAAGGAACACATCACTGAAGTTAGTAAAAAAAAACAGGTTGTAGTGCATTTTCCTAGGGCAGGAAGGGATTTAAATACATATAATTGTATGTCAGCATAAAGATGTTATTTTACCATGTATGAGTACATGCTGTTGAAATCTGCAACTAAAAGCTAACCTTGGTATTGCCAAGCTAAACATCTTTAAAAAGTTGTGATATCCCTGAAGAAGAATTATGAAGTTCTTATTAGATGAGAAATTGGTGTTTTCCTTTAGTATGCACTACCAATAAATGATTAACAGAAGCCAATTAATCAAGAAAAAAACCTGAAGTCATGTAAAATTCGGACTTATTTACTTCCTGTCTCTTCTTCCAGCCCTTAGTATTAAAACTGTACCAGCACATACAGTGTTTTCTGCTTGCTCCTGTGCTTCATAGGTTCCTGGCTGAACAAAATGTCTATAAAGGATGCTGATAAAGCTCAGAGCATCCCATGACTGTCTTGTTCTTGAGTTCAGCCTCGTCTCCCCTCCTTTTGTGAGGAGTCAAAAAATTTAGTTAATATAACTTTGCTTCTCTTCTCTCTTTTTCTCCGCACTGAACTCAGATCATTCAACCCCTCAATTATGCATTTTTAAGTCCTTGTTCTCACTTTCTCCAGCTTTTGTATTACACAGGGGAAAACATGTAGAAGATGAAAATCAGGAACAGAAGGCCCTTAAGGCTATGTCAATACCATTAAGGAAACGCTAGCCGGTAGTGCTCTGGGGACCATATACAGACATAGCAAGATGGTCTAAGACATGTCTTTTTCTACAGTCTGAGTAGCATTTTCCAAAACTACTTCACCATGGTTTGGGGATACAAAATTGCAGGGATCATTACCAAAAGGTCACAAAGCAGCGTAAAGCATACTGAGGGGTACAGAGTTTGAAATGCCTGAAATGAAGTGCTCCATGCCATTTCATCTCAGTACCAGAGAATGTTTCTTCATCAATTTTATTTATTAAAATGCAAAATGAAAACCCATACAGGAAGCTACTATAGGAACAAAGTCAGCATTGCAGCTTAATAGAAGGCACCCAAGGATCTGTCCCTGTTCCTGAATTCAAGGGGCAAAATGTACTTAAAATGCAAAGGGTTTGCACATCTTTTAAGAGAAGGAGGGAGCAATCTGTCCAGACAATTCACCTAGTCTACCACCTTTTTTTGTTTCTGTGCATGGTTTTCTGCCATATTTGGATGTTCAGAGTCAGTCTTGCTTGTTCCGTTCCACAGTGTGACTGAAATTCACCTTCTTGGTGGTTTCGTTTTGTTTGTTGGTTGTTAGGATTGTTTTGTGGTCAAACTCAGAAACTGACAATAGCAGAATGGGAAATCTAGAACTCAATTTTCTATAAATGTATCTTCTATCTTCCTAAATCTCTCCTCTGAGCTTTTTGCCTCTTAGGACATTATATTTTTTTATTTTGTCTTAAGAATAATTTCTGTTGAATTTTGTGACCAATGAGTAACTTTGTTTTTCTATTACTGTTGTTATCAGCCCTTAGTAATTCCCACTGGATTTCCACTTCCAACAGTGACAGTGAGGAAAATAGGGAGGGAGGAGATGAGGTACAGTGTTTTATGAAGACACTACATTTGTTATGAATACACATTTTTGAAGAGATGCTGTAAATTCTTTTCTTGATGCAACTAGGTGCGCATCTTTTTGTTACAGGAAAGCCTGTCAGGAATATTTGAAAATATAAGTTGCAGTCCAGTAGTCACGGTTCATATTCCTCACTTTGATTCCTAATTTCACCTCACTCTTCTTCAATGAAAACATGGAGGCAATTAAAATGATCCACATACAAAATTTGTTATTGGAAGTCATATGGTAGTGAAAAATCTCTCAATGGAACCTCAATGAAGATGATATTTCAGCTGGTAAAAACAAAATGCTTAAAAAAATCAAATGTTCTATAACAGGATATTTACGTGGGATGGTTTATTCAAATGAGATCTCATTTGGTCCACTGACAATATTAATTGCAGTAATTAATTATTTTATTAAGTATTAGGTAAAAAAAAGTCAGTGAAACAATATATTTTTTGTTTAATTATAAGTAACCTTACCGTACCACATTGTGTTCTTCAATAGCAGAGTATCTAAATCCCTTCTTAAAAAATTATATAACTCCCCTCTGCTGCATAAACCTACTATACAAAGTATGTATTTCTGAAGGAATGAAGATTTAAAGGGAGACATGAGATACAGAGAAAATAAAGTGGGCAATGTGGAGGAAGGTAAAAAGAACGGAAGGAGTAATGAAGCAGAATGTCTGTGGCTAATGGACATAAAATTTGCGGACTGCAAAAATTCCTGACTCAGTGAAGAGGACATAGAAACAGGGAAAGACAGGAAAACAGGGTCTCAAATAATCTTGAGGAATTCACCTGTGGCCATTTGCTTATAATTGTGTCCTGTAAAATATCTGGATTTGAAAGTATTTAATGGGAAGAGATGGTATTTTTATTCTAATGAAAATGCATTATTAAAAATACACCACCAGTGGATCAGGAGTAAGTTGATGCTTAGTGCCAAGTTCTGGAGTTGCTAAATACTTATAAACATTTTAGTTTTTGTGTATAATGCTTATGTATAAGCATTTTAATTTTCTTAAATTAAGTATTTTTCATTTTTTCAATTAGTCTCTTTATTTGAATATCTCTAGTTTTCAGGCTTTTCTTTTTCATATTTATACCATTTTGTACCATCTTGTGTAATAAAAATATTACCTCTAATCTTCAAATTACACTTCCAATGGCAAAAATATTAAAATTAATTGGAAACCAAATTACCTCCTCAAACTGATTTTACTCAGGAATATATAAAAGTATCCAAAGCCAAAATTAACAAAATTAATGCTAATTTAATTTTGGTTTACTTTTATTAAATTTCATTTTAACAATAGAAATCAATACAATTTTATTGCATTAATGTTATCTTCAATATTTTAAGCACTATGGAAGTTTCTTTTTATGCTATACAGTTAAAGAAATAAAATGAAATAAAGACTATTTTTGTTTTCCTTCTTTTACCAATGGAAGGAAAGAGAAAACATCTTTCAGCTTACATGACGTATTTATTGACTTAAATTGGGCAAACCTTATGATTTTTTTCATAACTGGAAAATTTTGAGTAAAATCAGTCTATCACACATGTGCCAAAACAATTTAAACAGAATTGCATCAAAGTTAAAAATCACCATGTGCAGCAGGTCTGTTTAGGACTCATGAAGAATTTATATTCTGCTTTATTTTCAAGGTGCCGATGTTTTGAAGCTGTGTCCTGAACATAGCACTTTTAAAAATAGTTTTAGCAGGACAGCGTTATGATATCCTACATAAATCAGTATTTCACAATTGATCATATAAACACCTAAATTCAATGCTGAGTTTTACTACTGTTTTATTAAAGTTTCCTGTTGTTTTAATGTGTTATCAGGAAAAGAAAGAAAAGAAAAGAAAAGGAAAGAAAAGAAAAGAAAAGAAAAGAAAAGAAAAGAAAAGAAAAGAAAAGAAAAGAAAAGAAAAGAAAAGAAAAGAAAAGAAAAGAAAAGAAAAGAAAAGAAAAGAAAAGAAAAGAAAAGAAAAGAAAAGAAAAGAAAAGAAAAGAAAAGAAAAGAAAAGAAAAGAAAAGAAAAGAAAAGAAAAGAAAAGAAAAGAAAAGAAAAGAAAAGAAAAGAAAAGAAAAGAAAAGAAAAGAAAAGAAAAGAAAAGAAAAGAAAAGAAAAGAAAAGAAAAGAAAAGAAAAGAAAAGAAAAGAAAAGAAAAGAAAAGAAAAGAAAAGAAAAGAAAAGAAAAGAAAAGAAAAGAAAAGAAAAGAAAAGAAAAGAAAAGAAAAGAAAAGAAAAGAAAAGAAAAGAAAAGAAAAGAAAAGAAAAGAAAAGAAAAGAAAAGAAAAGAAAAGAAAAGAAAAGAAAAGAAAAGAAAAGAAAAGAAAAGAAAAGAAAAGAAAAGAAAAGAAAAGAAAAGAAAAGAAAAGAAAAGAAAAGAAAAGAAAAGAAAAGAAAAGAAAAGAAAAGAAAAGAAAAGAAAAGAAAAGAAAAGAAAAGAAAAGAAAAGAAAAGAAAAGAAAAGAAAAGAAAAGAAAAGAAAAGAAAAGAAGGAAGGAAGAAAAAGGAAGAAAGAAAGAAAGAAAGAAAGAAAGAAAAAGAAAGAAAGAAAAAGAAAGAAAACAAGTATTTTATTTGGCATTTTAAACAGGATGCTGAACATAAATGGATATTTCGTGGATGAAACAGTACATTTATAAACTCTTTATCTTTAATTCTCATTACTGTATTCCTACACGTGGGATTAGCAAATTATAGGAGTTCACCTAGAGCTAGAGGGGAGAAACTTTATGTTTTTCTCACTGTGGTTTCTCTTGACCAGAATTGTATGGGAAGTCACATATCAGGGTGGAAGAAGCTGAAGTACTTTATTGTAAATCAAGTCTGAAATGCAAAGCAGCTGTGTGAAGAATGTGAAATCTGTTGTGAGGCAGCACTTAGGTGAGTCTGCAGAGCAGGCAAAACTTGGGCAAACCTATGCCTCTTCTTTCTCTATGTTGAATTTCACTGCATTTTGTCCCTTTGAGAAGCAATACAGAATATATCCCGTTGTCAAATACATCATGGTATGAAGTGTATTTTAAGTATTTCAGACTAGAGAAAACCTTTGCACTTATGAAAGTATGTGATGTGAGTACAGAGTCTCATAAAATGAATATTCAAATACCTTTAATAAAAACAAAGGTATTGCCATTTTCTTCTACCTCAAATTTTTGTTTGTTTGTTTGTTTGTTTCTTTAGGTCTCTTATACTAAATGAAACTTTATGAGTTGTACCTCAAATGCTGACTAAATACTTACATATGGATTTCACAATTTGATAAGCAAGCTATCTTTGATAGATCTAGGCTTGAGCTTAATAAATGCCTATTCCTGATAAAAGAGCTTGCTGTAATTAAAAGGGTTTTGCAAAACTTACTGGCGTGATAATAGCTTGTGTGTTTTCTCATACTGAGTAATTAGGATCTTACTTTTTCAGGGGGTATTACATATTTCTGTGATTTTTAAACCTATCAAATTTTATCACATATTAAAAAAAAAAGCTTTCTTTTTTGAAATTTAGCTTATGAAGTACATCACTATAGGAAGAAAAACATTAAGTACACGTACAATTCACTTAGTGTTTGTCACAATCTTCCAATTTTATTGGTCTTTCTTTCTCAACATCAGTAGCAGTTTTTTTCCAAACACTGGTTTGGTTTTGCTGATTTTGTTCCTGATATTTCCACAACATATTTTGAATCAATTTTTCAGTAATTCTTTACATGAATCTGTATCCAGCTGAGAGCTCTCATTCTGCACAAATCTTTCTCATTGTGTGTAAATGGTTCTACTTTAAGTGTTGACAGAGAGCTTGGTGAGTTGTCCAAATGGAGACGCATTATACTATTTAAAATGCTACAGTGTTTTCCAAGACGTGCAAATAGAGCTATAATTTATGACACTTCTAGATTGTTTGGAGGTTGGGTAGCTTGCCGTAGGGCAAGCTATTGAATAAGGTCTGTAATGAATAGCATTCTTTTTTAACTATATTGAAACACAGATCTCTACAGTAATGTTCTCAGAGATGTCAAGAGCTGCACTTTAAAATATTGGGGTCTGACATGGCAGACTATATTTATGTTTGCATCCCATGAAATAAAAGACCACTTTTAGAGGCAAAAAATTAAATAGGTTTTTCCAGCTATCCACAGCAAAAATCCGAGAACCACAGAATTTATATCTTAGGTAAAAATTTCTAAGTTCAGGTAATTTAAACAAAATCATGATCTAAGGGACTTATTGATTTATTGGTGACAAGTAATTAACAAGCGATTTGTGAATACACAGTCAAAATCAATAACAACAATACAGAAGATAAAACACTGTACTAGACATTTTAAAAAGTCAATAAACACATATTTCTAAACACCATTCTGCAGCCAATGACCTTCCCTCTGTCTCTCTGTCACACATACACACACACTCATTCACACAGAGATACAGGTCATGAGGTCTGCTAGGACACCATTGCCTGGCAGTGGGAAGTCCCTCTGTGCTCAAGCTTTTGTGGGAGATGAGGGTGCCCTGACTTTGAGTGCTGACAAATGCATGGCTGAGAAACCACTTCATGGGCTCATGCTAGCACAGCCAAGGTGTGGTCCCAGCCTTGCACCCTGAGTATTGCACCCTGCAGTGCCACCTCACTCAACAGAGCACAACTGCTCATGCTTTAGTTTCTTCTTCATGTTTACTTCAAGTTGTCTCATTCTTTGTTTCAAAGGTAATTTTGAAATTAGGTTTAACTGAAGCAATGAGAACTTACTTGAGAACGAGATATTTAGGAAGTGAAATTTACTTCTAGGATGAAACCACAAGTCCCTATGTTTTCTGTCAAGGCTTTCCAAGATGCCAGATTACTGGCAGAAATTATATTCACCTTGACTTTAAAAAGAATATTATTTTCAGGCAAAATAGAAAGTAGCTGGGAAATCAGATGGCCAGAATAGGACTATATTTCAGATTCCAGACATTTGTCTTTGAAGCTGGGATTCAGCTCTCAGGTGTACACAACTGTCTACTGACCTCATCTAAATCTCTGTTTTTTTAAGTGAGCTCTGTGACTAAAGTCTGAGTACAGTCAAAGGAAAAACAACAATACAGTTAATGGATTTGATTCAGCTGTGCACACCCAACTTACCGATTGCCACTTGAGGGCACCTTGCTTACTTTAACTCTCTAGTAGCTGTCACTAAAAGTGAATACAGATCCCACATATGTCCTCTGAGAAAACTGTCAGTTCATGTAGTTGCTGTCGATAATTTTAAAGCTTATTGTGACATTAGGTTCTTACTTCTCACTAATCCAAATGAGTGGAATTTATAGAGCTGTTAAGCAGGTGTGATCTATACAAATAATACATATGTATAATGTACATATCCAACAACAGACCCTGGAACATAAAACTCATCTGTAGAAGTTTTACCAAAAAAAAAAAAAGCTGAAAAAACAAACAAACAAAACCAAACAAACAATCCAAACCAAAAAACAACCACCAAAAAATCCAAACTGGAACTTGTTTCCCAAGGAGGCTATGAGTTTTTTCAAACCTCTGGTGAATGACCTGAGGAATCTGACCAGACTTCCAAGTGTGACCTGGGAGGTTGGACCAGTGTTGGCATCCCAATGTCCCTTCCACCGTATAGTCCGTCTGGTTTTTGTATCCACTTGCGACATTTTAAGGAGAAACATGAATAGGCTACAGTGAGGACATGACTGGTCTCAAAAGTGACACCATATGCAGGGCAAAGAGGCCCAGTTCTGACTGAAAGCAGCTCACTTCAATTTTCTTCTCACTATTATTTAAGAAGTCGTTCATTTACTTGTAATCAGAAAGCTGAATTTTTTTTAATAGAACCAAGTAAAATTCTAGAAAGATGCTCCGAGATGCCAGCAGAGAATCTCTAAGCATAGTTCCTCTTACAGCTATGTTATTAGAATTTTTGTGACAACTGTGATTTAAAAATATACACAAACACCAGTATTGAGCGAAATTCTATCTATGAAACTTATACTTAAACTCAACATTGCATCGGAAAAGAAGGATAGAGTCTTTATTGCTGGAGGACCAATTTATCAGGACATATAAAGAAATCCTGCTGATAAGTATGTGATCAATCTGATAAACTCTATGAAGATTTCTAAAAGGAATTTGATATGACTCATTGCCAAAAGGTGTTCAATAAACTAAGCAGAACTGAGCTATTCTTATTTAAGCTCCTCATAATCTCATCTAGGTTCCCTTTCTGATAATCTTATCTAGGTTTCCTTTTCTATGAAAGGCTGAACCAGAGGTCTTTGACTCTACACCTTATTTATTTATCTAATTTTTAGCAAAATCAATCATAATCTGTCCATTGATCAATTTTTTTTTTTAAGAATAGGCTGACTCCAACAACAAGAGAGGACATTCTTCGCTGTAATGTGCGATGGCTCCAACCTAAATGCAATTTTTAGCAATGATTGTGAGGTCTAAAACACAATGTCCTTCCTGAATAACCAGGAATCAAGCAGCTTAGAAATTTCTCCTTCATATTTCAAACATTCCATATTTATATTTTCTATATTTTTTGAATTTTTTTCTATTGACCCTTTAATTATTTTGTAGGAGTAGTTTCTGACATAATAGGTGAAATATAATGGCCACAGTAATTGCTACTTTTAGGGAGAAACATAAGTCAACTAAAAAAGTTATAACAGTCCTGAGATTATATTAATTACTCTTAAATATTGTGTTTGACCTAAATATTTCTATGTGTTTTATCTTTTGAACAACTTTACTGGCTTTATAGTGGTTTTCTTTACATTACATTTGACATAAAGAAAGGTTTTCATAACGTCTAATGACAGGTCATAATGAAAGTCAAAAAATTCCATCCTCAAAGCCTAGGGTGCTCTCTTGAATATTTTGAAAGACAATACAGTTGATACATTAAACAGATAAGAAGGTTATTACATGTATGATTCGAGTAGTATCAATAACCCATAGGTGGGCATTCATGGTTTTGTAACACTTTAGTATTAAGAACTGCACACTAGTATACTGTGAAAAGTACACCTTTATAAATTAATTAATAATACGTGGGATAACTATGATGTAAATCCAGGAAAAATAATCGTAGTAGAAAAATTCCATTGCATGTACTTTGCAGAGGCCTGCATAAAGTCATTTTACTAGGCTTTGAAAAGTTTTTCAGGCTCCTGCTTGATGTACTTCAGTGGGAATATTTCTGGCATTCTGTTTCTGTGGGCACCTGGAAAGAGAAGATGGGAGTTCTGAAAACAAGTGCTTTTAAATTTGTCTAAGTCTTACTAAGACTGGATGTCTTCTCTTCACATGCTTTTCATAACTTCCGCTATGGAAAATAATGGCTTTGTTTCCAAGCAAGGAGGTTTTGTTATAATAATGTAGATGATTTGTATCATCCTAATATATGTATATTATTTAAAGGACTTATTTTCCTGTTTGAAATGAATTGATAGACTGACAAAGGGAGTAAGATGATGGCAGGTGAGGTCTTAAGATGTGATTTTACCAATACATAAAATGTATACGATGTATTGTCTATTCCCAATATGTAGACCATATTGACATAAACATATTTACAGAGAGTTTGATTAGAGGCATATCTGCTTGCTCTCAAAACACAACTATCTTCAACCTGTCAAAGGACAACTCACCTTCAGCTGTCACCTTGCATTTACAAAGAAGGCTTTTCCCTTTCACAAACAGATGGCCCCATGTGAATGCTCACGAGAGCTGGTGTTAAATTTTGCAGTGACTGTAATGCTGCTGGGCCGTGTTTAATATTACCATGCAAATCTACGCTTTAAATTTTCATCTCTAGCTAAAATATATTAACTTTATTTTATTTAGGAAGATAAACTGTGTGCTGTTGATATATTTAGGATGGAAATACAAAAAAATACTGACGAATAATTTGGTTTTGTTCATTTATTTTGACTTATCCTGCAATAACTATCAGAATTCCATTCTACTAAAAAAATCTGAATACCTTTAAGACATAGCTTCTGCTGGACAGACATCTGCAGCTACTTACCAAGGCCAAAGGAACTGGATGCTGTGAAAACAGAAGGAACTCTTTTCCACTAATAAAAGATCCTATCCCAAAACTCCAAACAATATCTATGTCCACAAACAACTATATGGGAAAAAAAACCATTTTAGTAGATACAGATTTCAGAAAGCAAGTAGCTTTTCAAACAGACCTGTAAATAGCAAGAAAGGATTGAGAGAAATACAAGATTTTGTGTGATTGAATATATTTTTAAGAAGTGGCAATGGCAAAAATCATAGGGTATATAGACATGATAATTAAAAATGTTAAAAGTGTATAAGCAAATAAGAAAATAAAAGGTCTATCTGGAATAATACTATGAAGTGACGTAGGAAGTGAGGTTAACAGCCAACAAAGTATTTGCTAAGTTAGTTGCAGATAGGTTTCTAATTTTCAGTCTAATAAAAATCTTTTTAATAAATATGCAAAAACAAGGCATATGATAAAACATTTGGGCAAAAAATTGCTGCAACAAAGCAAATGATACCCAAGGGGAGGAAGAATCCAGTAACTGGGATAACAAAGATTTATTGGGATGAGGGTACTACATTATTTACTTTCTGACTCAAAGGATCTTAGACAAATTGATTAGCTGTGCTTTAAATGACCTTTCTGACAAAAAAAAAAAAAAATTCGACGAGAAACAATATTCCCTCATAACCCCTAGCAAGGCTGGGGAATACTGTTATTATTATTATCTAAGACAGGACTCTTGTGAGGATAAATAAAATTAGCCGGAGAACATTCTTTGTCTTTCATTTCTGTGATGACTGATTCTGTAGAATTTCAGTTGAGGATCTGGCAGATTTATGTATTGTCTGGTTCTTCCATACTCAGTAAGGAAATTTAAAACATATTTTACCTGTGGAGAAATTAGAAAAGAGCAAAATCTACTTGTCTGACAGGGATACTTAGGGGGAAAATGAGAATGAACCTAGAAAGCTTAAAAATAATGACCCTTCTGATTTTCCATGTGTAGAGGGAGATGGGGAGAATGCACATAACTCTTTCTTTCTCTCTTTCTCTCCTTATTTCTTCATTTATTTATTTCTTTTCTTTCACTGGCACTTTTTAATCACTAAATCACTCTGGTGCTTCTGACAGATTATCATTATGATAGAAGCTGCAGAATTACATGCTGCATTGCCTCTAGAATGATCACAATGGCAATTCAGTGAATGAAGGTAAGACTCCACGTAAAAAACAAAACAAAACAAAACAAAACAAAACAAAACAAAACAAAACAAAACAAAACAAAACAACCTAATTTTCTTCCAACAAAGGTGTTTTATTAATGTCTTAATTCTTACAAATAATAATGTTCATGTGATATTGAAACTGACCAAATGAGGATGCCTTATATCTGAACTAGTAAAACTAGGCTGCCTTCCTAGTTAGAGAAGAGAAAAAATTATGGTTTATTTAATACTAAAATATATGTTGATATTTGATCAGATGAGTTACAGAACATGTTTCTCATATTTTGTTTTATTTTATATTATCCCATGTGCAAGGATTAGGGACATATGATCCATCTCAAAGATTTATTATGTAGATATTGTAGAATCTACAAATTTTCAATATGATTTTGAAATCTTTTGAGGTTACTATGAATTACATGTTAGACAGGTCTCATTTCTTAATCCTCAGGAAGAAAAACTAGGAGGGCTAGCTGAGTTTGCTAAGTTACTAGAGGGGTAGTTTAATTTGTTTAGTCAAAGATTAAATTAATACTACCTGTTATGTCAAAAACTACTAAAACTTAAACACTTAGTGTTACAATCCAATTATTGAGAGACATCTCAGCCCAAATTAAACAAAACTAGACCACATGTCAAAGTCAATAATCTAGAATTTATTTTACAATGAATGTGAGGTAGAAAGACATGAGGAAATAGCAAAGGTAGGGAGAGTTCAAACAGAAGACAGTCACTATCAGCAGTGTCCAGCTGGTCATTCTTCTCCTTGGGCTTCTAGGTGGCAGGGAGTCATTCAAAATTGTTTACTATTTATAAGTTTCAGCAAACAAAGGAATTAATGTTTATTGGCTACACAGCTTGCTTATTCTAATGGTTAAATGATTCCCTCACTTCTAATGCTAATTAGTCCCATTCTCATTCCTTCTCTGCCACTGAGTTGGTGCATTTCTTTGGTTGGTGGCTCCTGAGTCAGTGGTTGTGATCTCCCTCTGCCATATTGCTTTTCATCCATTCAGAGCTGATTTCATCCTGGTTCCTGAGCTGGCTTGGTTTGTGGACCATAAATTCTTTTTGTATCCATTATCAGTGCTCCATTCTTCTCCCCCAGCTTTGTTAATCTCCAGCTGGGTCCGAGATAACACCTGGACAATTGTAACACCTTTATATTATCTCAAGTTCCCAGCTGTTGTGGCTTATCTTCCAGTCCAAGTTCCAGGTATCCAGGGAAGCATATGTGGGGGAGCTTCCTTGGTTGTTGTTGGTCTCAGATGCCATGTCCTATAACTTGGGGTGATCTTTGTTTGACCAGTGATATATGTATGAACAGTTAGTTCTCTGTATGGTTTCCCAGCATGATTTTTTTGTCTGAAGGCGTTATCCATGATGTGCTAATCAGATCTCACTTCTGCCAGGTCTGGAGTTAGCACCATCCAATCACTCCCTTTTGTACCTATCTCATGGCAAATTCCTTCAGTGGCCTTAAGAGTGCTTGAGATAGGCAACTGTGATCTTTAAGACCTTATGCCTGGGAAAAGATTTTTTTTATGCTATATTTGTACTGAAATGGGAAAAAGGAAATAATGATTTTTTTTATTTTGGTTTTTGATTCTAACTACATGTGTAAAAGGGAAAAGTAAAATTATTGAAGCTGTTAGTCACCGTGACACAGAGAGATACATGGCTCTCTTTTAATGCAAACTTTGCTACAATACATATGAATAATTTTCTCCACTGGGAATGATTTTATTGTCGGATATCCCAATTAAATGTATATCAGGATTTTTGTCCTCTTTTAGATCTCTCTCTCATTTGAGATTCTATCTCTTTTGTGACTTTTCATCATTAACAAAGCTGAAACAGTAGACCTTTCTATTATAAAGAATAAATTCATTTCCTATGAGCATTAAATTATACACTGAATGCATTGATCTTTTGCCATACCTACACCTAACAATCTTTCCTCTCTTCTGCATGGTGATACTCAGAACATTCCTGTTCTGTCTCAACTTAGAATGAAGATGAAAGGTCTTAACATATTTTCATTAATTTACAAGTGAATGAGCACAGACTTGTCGGTTTACTTCTCATTAAGATTCAAAAGAAAAAGACAAAAAAAAACGAATAAAGATAAAAAAATGTGTCTTTGTCTAGCAAATAAATCACTCTCTTTCTTCCATTAATGTCTGTGATATAAGAAAGAATGCTAGAAGGTAAGCAAAAGTATCATTTTTCTGACCATGTATTTACCTGTAAATTTTAGCCCTGTATCTGCTTTGGACCACCACATCTAGCTGTTTCAAGGAGAAAAACTGAGCGTAACTAGCAGGGTTATTTAATTGTAAATTCTTCTCCCAAAGTCAGTATGGATGAAAACTGCTTCAAGTTTAGTATTCCAAATAACTCAGTTTGGGCTTTGGAACCCAAAGGCATGCAACAAATCCATCAGAGTTATAGAAAACACTGACCTACCCGTGAAGTAACAGTGTAGCACTGCCAGTGTTTGGTACACTTCAAGTTGAAATATATGTATAATTATAGTTTCATAGAATCACTAAGGTTGGAAAAGACCTTTAAGATCACCAAATCCAGCTGTCAACCTAGCACCACCACTATCCTCAAGTACAAAAGGCTTTGGACTCCACTACTTCTCTGGTCAATCTGTTCTGATACTTAACCATTCCATGAAAAAATGTTTTCTAATTTTGAATGCAATACTCCTAAGGTGCAACTTGAAGCTATTTCCTCTCGTTCTGTCAGTTGTTAATTGGCAGAAAGGACAAATACCTGCCTCTCTACAACTTCCTTTCAGGTAATTGTGGTGAATGATGTAACCCCTGGGCCTCCTCTTCTCCAGACTGAGCAAACTCAGCTCCCTCAGCTGTTCCTCACTGATCTCCAGTTCTGTTGCCTCTCTCTGGACACACTCCAGCCACCTCAATGTTCTTCTTACAGCAAGTGGCCCAAAAATTATGGGATCTCACCCCCATACTCAGCCCTGGTAAGGCCACATCTGGAGCGCTCTGTCCAGTTCAGGACTCTTCAGTGCAAGAGAGACATGGAGCTCCTGGAACAGGTCCAGCAGAGGGCAACAAAGATGATTAAAGAACTGGAGCATGTCTCTTATGAAGAAAGGCTGAGGGAGCTGGGCCCGCTCAGACTTGAGAAGAAACTGACTGAGAAGAGACCTCATCAATGTCAGTAAGCATCTGAAGGGAGGGTGCAAAGAGAGCTCTCTGATCATTTCCTCCTGCATTATAGGGCTTCAATCTCCTCCCCGTCTGCCCTCCAGCTCAAGGAGCTAGGCACCTTGACAACAACTGGTCTTGGTCTTGTTATTAAAAAGTAAGGTAAATAAGATATTAAGTTCCTCAGCCTTTTTCTCATCCTTTGTCATTATGTTTCCCCCCACATCCAAAAGAGGATGGAGATTCTCCTTGGCTTCCCTCATGTTTCATAGGGTATCAGATATTACTCAAAGGAGACCAAAGGCCAAGGATAACAAAGTGACTGAGAAAATCAGATACTTCTATTTATAAACCTGAAACTGCCAGAGAAAGAGATTAAAATCTCTGTAAAATTTCAGTAAAAAAAAAGTCTGACAGCAGAGAAGCTGAAAGCCACAACTACAGGCTTATGGTCTTTGTGCTCATCTTCAGAGGCACACCTGACTGGAATAAGCTTCTGTCTCTTGGGAAGCCATGTTTGAGATAGCAGCTAAAATAATATGACAGCTTGAAGTATACTTGGCATCCTAAGATAATTTTAAAAATTTTATTTTTATGAAGAGTCCACTCTTGGCACTGATGCTGCTGTAATCCTGAAGCCTAATAATCCAAATGAATGTCAATGATCCTTTTCACCTATATTCACACTGTATTTTCCACCTGTATTCACATGTATTTTCCTCACTGCATATTGCTGATCAGTTGGGTGAGGCTTAAGGTCAAGATCCCAACAGTTATGTAACAGGAGCAGAAATTTAAACTATATTAATTAATTCAAGACCAAAATTCAGGTTTTACTTCTAAGGCATTTGGTTGTATACAGTGTTTAATGTTACATAGTCAGATGGATTTTTTACCTATTCTGTGCCTCTCTACAGGTGGCAGTCACATACTGGGTAGAGATGCAGCCCATGAAGGGCCATGTTGGAGCAGATATCCACACTGCAGCCCAGGGAGGACCCCATGCTGCAGCAGGTGGATGTGCCCTGAAGGACACTGTAGCCTGTGGAAAGTCCAGGCAGAAACAAGGTCCTAGCTGGAACTGTGGTCTGTGGAGGGGAGCCAATGCTAGAGAAGATTTTATGGCAAGAACTGTGGCCTGCAGAGAAACCAGGCTGCAGCAGCCTGTTCCTGAAGGACTGTATCCTGTGGGAGGAAACCCGCACTAGAACAGGAGAATAGTATGAGGAGGAAGAGGCAACAGAGAAAATGTGTTATGGACTGACTGCAACCCTCATTCCTCATCCCTCCTGCACTGCTCAGGGGGAGGAAGTAAAAGAAGTAGGAGAGACATTGAGCCTGGGAAGAAATAAGGTGGGAGGAAGTTTTTGGTTTATTTCTCACCATCTACACTGTTATTGATTGGAAATAAATTAATCTTCTTCAGGTTGCTTCTGTTTTGCCCATGACCATAATTGGTAAGTGATCATCCTCTCCTTATCTCAACCCATGAATCTTACATTCTATTTCCTCCATTTTTTCTGCTGATGGGAAGTAATAGAAGAAAAAAAATGAAACTTAAAAAGAAGTCAAAGAAGTCATAGGAAAGAATGTATTGTTTGTTTTAAAGAGGTAACTTGGAAATTCTCCTCAGGATTTCTTTTGAAAACACTTATAAAAAATGATCAGTTTTGGTATTAAGTCTAAATTTAAGCTTTCATTAAAGTCATTTAATAGAAATCTTGAGTATTGGTAAAAATATTTTAATAATGATAAACTGCTGACTTGCATGCTACTGGTGATTATGTTTATTGTTTCCCAGCTGATCTATTTTTCATGTTATACCTCTGATTATAAGCTGCAAACACAGTCACAATTCAAAAGATCAATGTAGGAGTTGAACAGGTTGGCTGTATCATAGGAAAAAAATGTACAGCACAGAGAGTAAGAAAAACTTATAAAAGCCTCTAATAACTAATTAGACACTCAATAACTCCTTTGTATCACAGAAGTAGCATTTCTGGAAAATTTTTTCCCCTCTCTCTTTTGTTGCTCTTGCTCTTTAATAAATCAGATGAGGAAGAAACAGCTAAGTTGGATTTTCTCCAAAAAATTCTCTGACAGTATCTCTTCTTCAACTTTTTGCTCCTCTAATGAGCTGAAAATGTACCTTTCAGCCACCTCAAGTATTTGAAGTATTTATGTTACGTTATGTTCATGGTAGGTAAAGGAGGCTCTCCAAAAAATTATGAAGGCAGTGCCAGCTCTGTGTTGGGCAATGCTACTGGAACTGTGGTTTCTTGACTGTTCTTAGTGCTTTTTCACTAAGCCAGGAAGGAAAAAAAATAATGATAAAAAATTATCGTGTGGGGAGATTGGGGAATTCAGGAGTATGTGCAAAGGGGAAAAAAAAAAATGAAAGAGAAAAAGGTGTGCTGGACAGAAAACACAGAGGAGGAATTTCCATTAACATGGGTATATAAAGGAAAGAGATAAATTAGAGCAATATTTGTATTTAAGGAAAGGAATGTGCAATTATGAACAGAACAAATGGAGTTGTCAAAGTTCACATGCTGAAGGGTGGTTCATAGCAGAACAGAGCTGGACTTTTAAAATTTGCATATTTACGTTTGAATATGCAAGTCAGATAATACTTTGTTCCCTTTGGCTTGTCACTTCTGTTTTATCAGTTTCTTATTTGGTGAGTGGCTTTTGCAGACTACTGTATTACTATTCTCAGTATAGCTTCTGTCTTTGTTCAACTGCTACTCAGTATACAAAAGGAAGGCTTGAGAAGAATAAAAATCTTAGCCTTTTTTTCCCACCTTCCACCTTCTTCTCTTGATCTGAGAGATAAAAAGAAACTATCAGCTAATCAAAGATGAGTGTTTGACCCTTGGTACCAAGTAAAACCATAATAATTAATTTATGCTTCTTGTTTGGATAGATTTCTTGAATACACAAATATGCAGACTGAGGTGCTCAAATCTGAAATTATAATGCCCTTTCTATAATTATGAATTCCACTTCTGGGAATAGAAGTAGACTTCTGTTTCAAAAACAGTGCATGCAGTGAGAGGAAAAAAAACCCTAAGTTTCCTGTGGGGAACAGTTCAAGTGAAAACAAATAGAGAACTAGTGCTCTTTCAGGCCAGCTGGCAAATCAGGACCCAGCTGCTGTTTTTGAGTCTGTGAAGTTCAGCACCTGCAGGAGCTAGCAACATAATTATTATTTATGTACAGGTGAGCTGCTGAGGGTCTAGGGAGCTCTCAGACCTACATATTTAAACTTTTTGCTCCTGGACTCACACATTCTGCAGAAGTTACAATATTGCTTGTTGACTTCAGGACCTCTGACAACTTCTGCTTCTTACTAACCAGTAAAAAACTGAATATATTGTATTTGCCTAAGCTTCATTTCAATATGGCTGCCATTCATGCTCACTGCTTCTTAGATCATGTAGACAATAACAGCAGGAACAAAATACTTCTTCCCTAGGACTAAGACAATTCTTGTTTAGTTCTTCCTGAGCTCCATGCAATGAATCACAGCCCTAGTTACCAACCTCCACACAGCTGTCTGTTCATACTATGCATGTACCTGTTTCCAGACTGATTAGGGCTCACTGTTTAATCTACTGCCACGCAACAGAGCAGATAAGAGATATTTCTGTAGTCAGCTGTAGTCCTGCCCAGATGGATCAGAAAATGAAGCACAAAAGGCCATATAAGTATTCTCAGACTTTTTTTTGACTGTCTGAGATTTTTTACCACATCATACTCCTATTAAATCAGAATGATAACAGTCTACCTGGAAAACCGAGTCACACTTGATGAGGAGGAGCAGTGTGCCAGCTGCAGCTCATTGCAAGCAGAATCTGAGGCACCTGAGTTACACAAATTGTAGTTGGATACGTGGATATGTAGTAATGATAAGCCTACAGGTAGAAGAAGATAATATTGATGTTCTGTCCAGGAAAACAATTTTTATGTCATTTCTCCCATAGATTTCTTCTGGTTTTTGTTTGATAAGGACTAAAAGGAAAGAGGGAGAAGCAAAAGTATACCAGAAGATTCTGATAGGCAGCAAAAGAAAAACAATTGCCCAAATCATCCACATTAACATAATACACTGAAGAATAGGCAGCTGTAATGAGTTTTTAAAATACTGTCATGCTGAAGGGAATAACAGCTACCATCTCATCTGACAGCAGCTGCCAACAGTGTATGTAATAATTTTTTAGACTCTGTGGTGCCTACAATAGACAGCAATTTTGTGGGTGCTAGGAATGCACGAAAGAATTTCAAACAAAAAAGCTTTTTATTTTTCTCCCATAGCATTCCATCTTATTATGACAGCCATAGCAACGGAGTCAAGAGCTTGATCATAGAAGTGATGGCTGCATATTTATAAGGTCCATAGCTCTTGTTTCCCAGTGGATTTTGTGTCATTTCAGTCAGAAAATTGCCTCCAGACAAATGCAATAATAAATTGGAGAAATCATTTTCTGCCTCTTCTTTCACTGTGCTGAGCTTGAACATGTAGGAAAGCGAAAAGATAATGGTCATCATGAAATGCTTGCTTTGGTAGCACTAAAATTATGTGGCCAGTGGTTGTTTCATGACAAAGTTGAGTCTTCACAGAAAAAACACCCCACCAACAATTAGTACTTGCCATGATATAGTAAGAGAATTAATTTTCCTTTGAAGTAAATTTAAAAGTACTGATGTCTTGTATATATTAAGATTTTTAAACTGTAGATATGTTTCTGAAAGATTTAATTACATACATTTAAATTATATGCAGTCGTCAGTGCAAAGATGGAATAAATAATTGCATGTCTGTAACATGAGGTTTCTAAATCTTGGAGTAGGTGCCTAGATTTTTTTGACATTTTATGAGTAATGATTACTAATCATCCGTCAATAGATGGATTAACAATAATTTTAAATTCTTGATTTCAGAGTTACACACAGCTCGAAGTAGTATCATCATGAAGTAGTGCCAACCATCATTATTTTGCCCCTTTCTGGTGATTGGGAAGCTGAGTCAGAATTTCAAACAAGCTTGTCTGAATTACTTGTGCTTACAGCAGAGAAAATTCTGAAGATAAAATTATAGATGTGTTCTTAGAAGAAGGGCTTAAGGTCACAGCCTTGTCGGATATATATAGTTACTGCTGTAAACAAAGAAAAAAGGAATGGAAGAGCTTTTTTTTCTCAGGTACATTCAAGTATTAATTTAATTGCATTGCTTTACCCTTTAGCAAACATTGTGTCTAAGCTTCTGATCTTCCAAAACACAACTGCCAAGGGGTGGTAGGTGGGAGAGTTTTCATACAAAGAGCGCTTAATAAGTGTAAAATACCTTAGTGAAATCTCATTTCTCCAGCTACTGTCATAGGTTAATAGTTTGTAATACTTGTTTCCACAAAATATCAAATTGATAAAAACCAAACAGACAAAAGAGAGAATCATCAAGGTGAAATATAGCCTTAACCATTTTGTTAAGTTTTTTTATTTGTTCTCTGAGGGATAAACTTCAATAAAATAATTGCAGACTATGTTTACTTCGTAAAATCTTTCTATACGCAGAGTTACTTTGTTCTGTGCATCATCAGAGTTGTGCAGGAGTATTGTCTTGGGAGCTTTTATTTGCATTATACAAAATGATCATGTGAAATTATCTCAATGGGAAAAATCACTGTATTTATACATTTATATTGTCTAGATTCAAAACTCTGGTAATTTTTTGGACTGTACTTGTAAGTCAAAGGAATCTAGCCATTTGCTTTCACTATTAGGAAAAACAAGGATAAAGTGTTTCTTTGGTGTATTTACAAGAACACAATAAATTCCAATTTCTGATAAAACAGGAAAAATGAATTAGATGACACTATTTCTTTTCTCCACATCTAAACCCTGCTTTTTGGTATTGCTTTACATTTTAAATTTTTTCTCTTACTTTTCCTTATGAGTCAAACTAGAAATGCCTTTCTCACTGTGTCTTACTTTCTTTTGTAGGTGAGATTTTAGTGAAACAACTTTCTCTGCCATCAAGATATCTCTTTCTGTGTCAGGAAATGGCACACTTTTTATTTATTGCTTTTCTGTTCTATGAACCTTCTGCTCTTGTATAAATGATATACACAAAATATCATTCCTTTTTTTTGTATAATTTTTGGACTGCTTTGAGAAGATTAATTATTGACCCTGAATGCATAGATATGGTTATGTAACTAATAACTAATTGCTAACCAATCTGTGTAAAGGCTTTTCTTGAACCTATTGAAGTTAATGGGACTTTTGTCATTTACTTTGGTGACACCAGAATTTTATTGGAAAGCTGTTTTCTCTATCTCTGTGATAATGTTTCTTTTTCACATGAAATATAAGATCTACTAAATAATAGTGGGTTTTCGTGCTAAAATATATTTCTGCAACTAAGGAACTCTATTTGCTTTATTCAGAGATTAGATTATGTGAAATATATTGATAAAATCTTATTTATTTCCAAAAGTTTTAATGACTAAGGCTTAATTCAGGGAAAAGGCTCTACAAAAACTATCTGCTGATTCATGGCCAGTGTTGTTTAATTATACAAATGTATGTTCAAGACATAGATAATTTTCTTCAATGGGCTAATTATTATACAGCTTGGTAGAAGTTTATGATTACTTCACTTAGTATATATAAAGGATATTTAGATATTCAGAAATCAAACAGGCAGACAATTAAACTAGATCATCATTCCCATATGACTGATTGCTAAATCCTTCATTGGCCATATGAAAAGTGTGAAAGAAGATTTGAGGTATTTCCCCTTTTGGAATGGAGAAAACTAAAAGGATCATTGAAAGTACACAAGAGGAACACTTTGCAATGTAAAGCAGTTGCCATTATTCTCTTAAATAGGGCAATGTGAAGTGTTCTGTGGTGGTTGCTGATAGGGAAACAACTTTCAAAACACTGGGGCAACACACAGAAGAAAGCAAGAAATCAATCACTGACTATTATTTTTTTGAGTCAGCTTGTTGCTGACCATACTTTTATGTCACCTTTTAAACTATGCAGTTGGGAAATTTGGGAAAAGGCTGAATGTATCAGGTGGCACTGTGAATGCCTGAAGAGTCGTGTATTCAAATATGCTACATGTATCTCATCATAGGGCTGAAACATTTATGAGTAACTCAGAGAATCCAAATTATATCTATACCTTATGATAGGCATATTTGCCCAAGAGTGGAGATTTTTTAAATATAAGGAGTAATTAAAATTTTTATTTTGTCTAGAATACCAGTGGTAATAGGTTAATTTTAAAGCAAAAATGTAAAGCAGATGGATTGTAACCTTGTGTTAGGGCTGCAGCAAAAGAAATACACTGAAATGACACTACACTGAAGTCAAATTTATGCACATTTTCTACTGGCACCAATCTTGTAGTAGAAGCTGGTTTTAACAACTTGGCATCCCCAGGGAAAATGCAGGTATATGAGTCACCTGAATGACACAGGAACAGCAGATGTTCAGTGAATATCTAGTCTCCTTACTCTGTCCTATTCTATGAGTTAATTTTAAAAGACTTTTTTTTAAATCAAAGCAGCTCAATTTGATGTTTGTACATCAGACCATGACATCTGCTCTCTCAGATGCTAAGATATGAAATTCTCTGCTGATTTCTATATACTAATCTGTTTCTAGGATTCATTACATATTCCCTGCTTTGACATTTTAGTTTCAGGGAACTACAGCATAGAGTTTGATTCATATCACTGAAATAGTATTTTTATGCATTGGTGAATTCATGACCCTTAAAATTCAGTGGAATATTCCAGTGTGTGCTTTTTAACCCAAAAAGTGTCTGTTCAAAACACATTCACTTAACACACGTGTGGGGAATTTGCACAGCACATAGTTATTACCACTATCATAGAACAGTCTAGGATAAGCCAAAAGAATCAAAATCTGCAAATTATTTTCCCTCACAATTATATCACGTTTACTCTCTCAATTTTCTGGGTGACACAGTAGTTCATTTTAGCTTAAAAAAACCCCAAAACCCAAAAAGCCACATCCAACTCAGAGATCTCCACATTCTTCATTTATTTTGCTTTGTGCTAGATAGCAGAACCCAGCTTCACATCACAGCTTTAGTGAACAAAGCAGATTGTTCTTCTATTTCTGTATGCAAAGTTCACAGGTCTTTTTCTATCCACCCTTAACAATAAAATACAGTCTGTTTAACCTGTGTTATTTATTTTCAATTCGGAGGTACTTTCACAATGACAATATGCTTGCCGAAAATTTCAAAATGTACATAGATCAATAAATGATTTCCATTTAGGCAAAGAAGATTAAGACTAGTGGTATATTATCTATATTTTTCATTGAAACTTCTATAATATTATCTTGCAATTTAAGTACATATTGCAGATTGTTTAAGTAAGATATTTGATTGGAATAAGAGTGTCAGTACACTCATGTGTTTTGTGCTGCTATTATGGTTCAGATTTGTCCTTCTTATCAGCATCATCTGGTTCCCTGCACAAAATGTCCTTAGCACATCTGTGTGGGCTCACTAGCTGTTCCAATATATAGTAGGCATCTTACTAAGGACTTGTGTGCATCCTGCATGCATCTTACTTAAAGCTTGTGCTTTAGTTTGCTCTCAAAAAGGATCTAGGCTCTGGAGATCAAAAGCTTAAAAAAAACCATAGGGAAATTAAGTAAATGGAGATGATCTATAAATTCAATTTAAAAAATCACACTCTGAATCAAAATACCAAAGTAGACATAACCATTAATAAGTGATTCATATATAGGTTTATGAATACAAAATTTTCATACAGTCTTATTTCATTATTACAACCAAATACAGAGATAGTGAGAGATCAGGTTAAAAGACTGACAGATCAGGCTGGTTTCAATTCTTAAACCTACACTGCTACATTTATTAACAACATATTTTGACAAATAATGTGTTCATATACAATATTCATTATCATTATGGCATATAAAACCATTAGTCTTTAAAACTATGTAGATAATCATCATGTAGATAATCATCACAAAATTTTGATAGTTAAAGTCTTTGGTTGCTTCTTTCTGTCTAAAAGTTATAAAATATTTCTTCCTAAAAGATATGGTTATTACTTGTCTTCCACTGGAGTGCCTCCCCCAACATTATATATTTTTATATTTCTTTTCTGAATCCTCTCTCTCTTTTTTGTCTTTTTTTTTTATTTGTATACTACATTAAATATTTATGAACATGTTCTTGGAAAATAAAACCAAACATATTCAAGATTAACTAGTTAAGATTAAAGTTAGTTGATGAACCCAATGAATTTAAGTTATGAAGACAGAAGTTTCTAAATAATCTATGATTACTATATTATGACTATTAATAATATATTAATATATTTTATATATTATTAGTAATAATCACATCTATTATGGGAAATAATGTGTTTTTTTCTGTTATGAAATTATTACTACTAAAAAAAAGATTTAAAATAAGCACAAACTCAGCTGCATGTTTTAATCTACTGATATGAGTTTTCTGGACTGAAGTAATTTCTTAGAAATTTGACTTCAGATTAATTCAATCTAAATCCATGTTTTGTAAATTCAAATATTTTTCCTTGTTATGAATTTTACTAGTAGAGGAATAAAAGGCAAGTACTATTTTCTTATTCTTAAGAAAGACTCCTCTTATCACCTTGGAACTATTATCTAGATCTCTGTAAACCACATTCTCATGCTTTTTTTCCAAGTGGAGGTATCTGGGACTAGATGCCAGATGATCAGGGACTCTCAGAAGTTTCTGTTCAAACTCACTGTAAGATTCTCTCATCCTTTATTTAACAGCAGGAAGGCATTATTATTCTGCAACTTCTGTTGCCTGTGGTGATGCCATGACCCATACTGAGAAGAGGCAGTATACTTTAAAATAAAAAAGAAACAAACGTACAAACCCCTTTAATTACTAAAAGTATTAAATTGATCTGGCAGATAAATAAAAGGCAATAGACACCTTTAGGATTGTCTGTAACTTCACCGATTTTCTCTATTGTGCTATTTTTTAAATTGTGAAAAATAATTACAGGTATTTTCTGTGAAGAATTGGAAACACCCAGGTGTCCAGGAGAGGCTGGAAAAACAGAAGAAAAGCCCTGCTGGGCCAAACTAGTGCTCCCTTTAGCCCAGATTGGAGTATGTGACAGTGGTAGTAAGATACAGTGTTCAGCTTGATCACTTTCTGAAGTAGATTTATCTCATGCTCCCTTCTGAACAACTTCTGTTTTGGACTTTGACTTATCTTTTTATGATGTCTTCATGAACTTGCTGTCCAATGAATTGCCTGATCATTTGTTTTTTGGTTTGTTTTTTATTTAATGTAGGGTACTGCCTGCTTTCTTAGTGTCTTGCAGCAGCAAACTACTACTAGGTCATTCCCACTGTGTCAAGTATCCTGTCATATTTATTCAAATCAAATTCTTGATACTTTAACAGATAGCTCCCAATTTTGTTTGAGAACAGTTAATCAAGGTTCTTAAAACCTTGTAAACCTCTGTAACAATTTTGTAAACTTCTGTCATAAAGAAGAATTTACTTTTTTGTAAAATTCTGTCAATTTTGTAAACTTCTTCATTCTTTTTCCTCTCTGAATTGAAGAGTACCATCCTTCGCAGCACTTCCTCACAAAGCAACATCTTCTTACGTTGTTATTTTATATCTTTTCTCTGACTACCCTAAGTCCTTCTTAGAACATGGAGACCAGAACTGCAGAAGATGATGAAATTATTTTACCTCTACAAAACTCTCACATGCCCATATCTTGACATGACACACCTTGATATGCCCATACTGCCTTCATGAGAAAAGCCTGAAAATGCAGTGATTCTTCATGAGTCTATAGTTTCAGGTCTGTAACTGTATCATAAACAGTATTTTAAATATTTCAATTTTAACATTTTTTAAATGTTAAAATTTCATTTTAACAGTGTTATTTTAGTACAGATATTTCTTCCTAATAATACAATTGGTTTTTTAAAGGTCAGTGTCAGGATACGTTTTAATTTTCATTTTTCCAGCAGTCTGTTGCAGGAGAAAAGAAAGAAAAAACCCCACAGCAAGAGTATCAGCATAGAAGACTGATATAAATAAAGAATTACTGTGCAAGCATCTCTAATTTGGTATAGACTCTTCACCATAAAATACATTTCTAATAATCCATAATTCAATGCTTGTGCTTTTGGATCATTAAGAAGAGTGGAAAAATCACTCAGCCTCTTACTCTAATGCTATAATTCACATTTGTGAGGCAAGGATTTTGTTATAGACTCGATTCATGAAGATAAAATTCTTCACTTCTCTCATATTTTCTTCTTTTTTAGAAGACAACTGGAATCATTTTAAGACAACAAGGATCAGAGACATCTGTTGCCTCTTTATGAAATGTAAGCCATATTACAGTCACAAGTTGATGAACAAGTGTGACTCATCACATTATTTATTGATTGGAAGAAATATTTTGTCTATAAAATATATATAAAATATAACCTATGTCTATTCTATATATAAAGTGTAACAAATTTGCTTAGAAAGAGGGAGAAGAATAATCTCTACTGTTTGCATAAAAACTGCTGTTCCTTCACCAGAAGATTTGTGTGCCTATGACATAAGTGGCTATCATATTTAACGAGTCGTTAACTTACAGATGCGTGATAACTGGCTTCTAGAGACCAACTAGTTTCCCAAAAATCATGTATATGAACTATTCTTTGAAGCTGAACATATCACATAATCCTGTTTATTTTTATATATGCAAAAATAGAGGAGATTTAAAGGAACATTTATTGAGTCACTCTATTTATTTAAAATAAAACAAAATACAAAGGAAACAGTGCACTTATTCTCAGTTAATTTGTCGTTATGTGGCACTCTCCCAGTGTATTTCTCCAATATTTTTGAATAACCTGAGATATACTTTCTTCAAGTAGCATAAATTTGTGCAGTCTATCTGATTATAATATAAAATCAGAAAAATAAATTAATAAAAAAATTCTCAGTTTTGACAACTATTGTCATTTGCTGACAAAATTTATTTGCGATATTTACATAAAAAGCTGAATTTCAGATTACTTTCTGCATAAAATGATGTAGTAATTTTTCAAAGCTGCAGCTACCATGGACTTGTCTGTGGTTTCAAGAAGGCATTTTAAGTGAGGTCATTTCAGGTTCAAAAATATGTTATTTTTTCGACAATATGTGAAATTATTTAATGTAAATTTACAGTGAGAAAGGCTAGGTGACTTAGTTAATTTCAAACTATAATAACTGAAGTGATATTTAAGAAGAATAGTTTTTGAAAACCATACATTATACATAATATCGTTTTTAATAGAGGAGTAAGCAAAATAAACATGGATTAGAATAACATGGATTAGAATTCCAGAATACTTATCTACGTTCTGTAATATTTTCTAAATACATCTTAAGAAGATTATTTATTAAAGGAGCAAATTCTATATTAAGAGAGCATTAAAATCATGAAGCATGAAATACCATGGGTTGATTTTCATCTGAAATACAAGGAAAAAGTCTGATATGATATATATTTGTAATTATTCAATCACTACAAATGACAGTGGATAGTTTTAGAGGACACCTAGTCACTTAGTCATCTATCATCATCTAGCCACTTAAGAGAATTTACAATATTTACATTATTGAGGGGTAGTCAGGCACAAGATCCTCAGGGATGTGAAAGTCTGTCAGTGTTCAATATGCATTTGGAAAACTATTAGATGCTTAGTATAATTTTTAGGTTGCCCTGTGTTGATTCAGGAATTTGGCTTAATGATCCTTGTGGGTCCCTTCTAACTCAGGATAATCTATGATTCACTATTTGCACCTTTGTGATAATCACACACTTAAAGTCTGATGTGCCTTTGAATAGCCGAATAAAATATAAAGTATTTAAATTGACTATAATACTGTACATTTTCCATTTAGACAGGTAGGTTTTTGCTTAAAAAAGGAGAATTTGTTTATCCCTACCAGTGAAAACTAATGGGCCCCGAAAACGAGTTTCTAGGAGCATGAAAAAAAATTGTAGTTGTTGACTAGAATATGAAAAGTAGGACAAAAGTACAAAATCTAAATCAGATCATGAAGCAAAAACTCAGCAGCTGTGGTCTGAAACCTTGACTTTCAAAGTTTCAGTATGGATGACAGCAGTCTTACAGTGCAGTGTTATAAAAATAATAGAAGTTATTACAAGGAGAAGAAATATCTCATTTACTCTGGACACGACGACATTGACCTTTTACAGGGAGCAGCAGTCAGTTTGACAAACTCTGCAAAGTGATGATCTCACCAGCTTAAAGAGTGAAAGAGGGTACACAACATACTTTCAAGGAAACCATTTTTCAAAGTGAGTCCATAAAGAATGAAGGAAACCTGAGGGCTTCTAACAAAAACAGAAGAATGCCAGGATGGAATTCACCTCATTTAACTTTTTCTCTATCGTTTACTGCTGAGCTGATATCATTTCAGTAATCTGGCTAAGGTATGTTGCTAAGCACTCTTTAGGGACAAAATTTCCACTGGTTAAAGCACAATTAAGAAGGTATTTTGCAAAAAACACCACCCCCATGTAAAAGGCAGGAACAGCAGCACTAAATGTATACAAGAATGTTTGTACAGTGACTCACTACACCCATCAACAAGCAACATCTTGGAGTAGTCAGACAAGTAAAAATTGAACAAGTGAAAATCAAACAATCTGGGAGATGGCTCCCACCTCACACAGCTTATCCATCTTCCACCACGCCAGCATGGAGCAGAGGCCTCCACCCTTGGACGCACCTGACTGTGGAGGGTGTGTGACTGACTCCAGGGATGCCTCTGAGCTTATGTAGCCAGGGTCACCACGCTCAGCTCCTGGCTCCTCCCTGACTCTGAAGTCTGAAACACCTATGAGCAAGAAAATAGCTAGCAGAGATAGACACTTTTCTGCAACTTTTTTACCACTTTGCATTATCAACCATTCTTACACATAGACAAAATTGCATTTCAGAACTCATTGACGCTGATACAATTATTAAGCAGTACTTAATACATTTAGTTCATCCTGATCTAAGCCATGATACTCCCTCACAATAGATATTTAAAAAAATATTATCTATCTACATATTCGTGATCAAACAGTCACGTATACACATATGTGCACATGTCTAGGTATATGTGAATTCCACATATTATGATTTTGGCATACGTTACTTTTTAAAATGAATTTTTTTTATCAGCATTCATTCTGAATCCAGGAAATAATGATGAAATACTGAAAATTTTGGTTGTCATACCTTTGAACGTGCAAATGCTTATCTTAGAGCAAATCCTCAACTGCTTTCAATATTTTGGTTTCATCTACTTACCTAATTGGCTCTCATGGATTTTACCATTCTTAATTTAAAAAGAAAGGTGGTTTGTTTTGGGGTTGTTTTGTTTTGTTTTTGTAGCAGTCGCTTTGCCATCCCTTATCTTCAAGCTAGTAGACAATGAGACAAAAAGAAGTACTACACCAGCACTTACAGCCAACTTCTGCTCTGATATTTCATCTCTAAACTGTACACTGACAATAACAAAAGACTGATTCCTACAAATAGTTCAGTCCCCCGATGATTTAAAACTGAGTTAGCTGTAAATTAGATTATATTACCTCTAGTTGTTTGACACACTCTTTAACATCCTTACACTAAGCACACAAAAGGTTTGACATTTCATTGCTTTTGGAAACCTATCAAAACAAGGTTTTAACTTAGATTTTTATTAAATTAATTTTAAAAAATAGTAGCATTTCAGGAAAAGATCTTGGAGTTGTACTTTAATATGATTAAAATACATATGGATAGAAGTTTGGCTTAGTTCTAAAACTGTATGCATCATCCTAAAAACAATTATGGTCTTGCTTCAAGAGCACTGAAACTTATGAAATCTGATGTTCTGTGCACTTGCATCTCTCCTGACTGCAGTAAACCTGTCTTACTGAACACAGATATTGCAATATTTTCCCCATGGTGATTTAAGTTTCCTTAGTTTTCCCTTTGACTTCATTTTATGGCCAACAAATACCATCTGCACAAGTGACATCACAGTTTTTTGGTTATTAGGAATCAATCATATTCTTTGTGGTCAGCTGAGATGCACAAGGATCAACAGTTAAGCTAGAACTTTGAAATAAATACACATTTAAAAAAATAACCTCACAGGTTGCAGTGAAGTGGAGCATTTTGAACTACAAAATAAAAGAATTTCTCAGTTACACAATTCCATACAAGGTACCATACTGTGTTCTTTACAGTATGCATACAAGTTTTCAAGTTATGTAAGTTTTATAAAATAACTTTTTCTGAGTAATAATTCTTTCATAGTTAGATCACATGTGATCAATTTAAACATTTTTCTCTAAAATTAAAGTTTCTTTTCCTTAAAATTGCAGTATATAGTGCCATTTTAGTGTTTATGATTTTGGGTTTTAAGGTTTGCATAGCTCTGTCAAAGTGCACAGAGAAACAGTTGTGTAGGACATTTTATATGAAAAATATACTGGTTTAGGAATTCTCTTGGGCCATTGCATAATCTATAGACTTTAAAGTTTCTAAATAAAAATAAGAAAAACTGATGCAAAAGAATTCTTCAGGTATTTAGAAATATCAAATTTCAGAAAAAAATAGGTGAATTTCTGGGGAATTAATATAACTGTGAGAAAAAAAATAATCAAAGGTGATTGTTTTATTTTTACATTGACATTTTTTCTATCTACACATAAACATACATGCACATAATATATTTTAAATAATTTGCAAAACCAAGGTATTTTTAGCTGGTGACTCCTGTTAGAAAGCAGTACTTTTGACACCTTTGTTAGCAGTATTGTGCAGCAAGACTCTCTCTTTTATTCACCTCTTTGAAGTGAACAAAGTTCAGGACAGGGGCTTAATAAAGTCTTGTGTGGATATCCTGAATTCACCAAAGTCACTGCCAGAATTTGCTTTGGAATTCTCATCTTCAACTCCATCACATTTTAAAAAATAAAAAATAAAAAATCCTAACTGAACTATCAAAAAAAATCAACCAAACAAAACAAAATAAAACCAACCACAAAAAAACCTCAAACTAACAAAAAACCCAAAAAAACCCCAAAAAAATCCCCCCCTCAAAAAAATGCTTATCCTATGCAACTGTGAAATAGAGCAATGCAACCCTTCTCCTTCCTAATACTCTGTGCATATTACTCACAGCACAGGAAAAATACAGTTGGGGAAAACATCTTTGTAACATCTACCAGCTTTGATTGCCTTTTGTCACCAGCCCAATGTAGTATGATAATTCCTGGTAGTGTGCAATGCTAATGAGACTGCCCTTTCTGCTGGTTTGCTATAAAGTGGGTTAGTTTGGGATTTTTTTGTTTTGATTTTTAGCACCATTTCCTCACTTTTTTTTCCTTCATAATAATTTGTTTTTCTTTAGTTTTCTATATTTGTATTTCTATATCTGGAAGACATCCAGAGAAGGCTGAAATGTCTTTCCTTCACTTATTAAGCAGTCTGTATCTTTATCCATAAATTTCCATGTTTATGTTCCTCCCATTCTCTCCCCCATCCCAACGGGAGCAGGGAAAATGAGTGAGTGCCTTAGTTACTGGCCCGTCAGCTCACCACAAGGTCTTAGAAAACAATGGTGCCCTGGGACAAATTGCTAAAGCTCAAAAAGTCTTAGGAATGATAATTGTACACCTCTGTAGTAAAACCTATAATTGGGTGGTATAATGTCCCCAGAAAAATGGTCTTCAGCCGGCAAAGCTGACTTCTTGTGTTAATTGGTTGCTATTAACATGTTTATTAAAATAATATTTGAGTTTAAAAAGAGTAAAACTGGTTTATTTTTTTGTGAAAATTCTGAAAACACATTTTGAAATTACATCAATTTCACAGTTCAGAACTCGCCATTAGGTAGCTCTATAGCTATTTCTATTCATTAATGACCTTTAGGCCTTTTAAGTAACCTGATATTACTCATAATTTTAAGGCTTCTATGTTTTCTTTCATTTAAATTTATTCCATTCAAATTATTCAGGTAGTTTAACATTTCTTGGTGTGCTGGCAGCATTTTCTTGATGACTGCTAGCAAAAGAAGTTTGATTAATGGCGTACGTCCACAAAGACTGCAGTTCTAGGTAAACTAACTATTTCAATCTCTGAAATGAAATTTCTTTTTGTTAATATGTTAAATATTGGAAGTGAGGCTTATCAGCACAAATGAATTCTCAACCAGTTCTGAAAGTCTAGCTCTAATTCTGTGATGGTAAAATAACAGCTTATGGCAGAGAACAGGTCTAGACTTCTAGGCACCATACTACACCTCCTGGCTTAGCTGTCTCATCAAATAGCTGTATTATGTCTACTGAAAATAAAATATTTTCTTTTGAAGCTTTAGCAATTCCCTTGTGGGATGAAGACTTCATCCCACTGGGATGAAGTGTTCCACGTTTACCTATCTCTACTTCTCCATTCCCTTAAGAGTTTGTATACAGAGAATGTAGTGTCTCTGAGCAGTGTAAATAGTTCATGAGCCATATTGGACTCTGGGAAATTATTAGAGTTCTTCTACAACTGTTTTTTCTGATTTTTTTTTTTTAGTATTTCATCTGTGCTGCTGAATTAAAAAATTTAGAAAAATCATTAGAGATTTAATAAGGCACTGAATACCAACTGGATCTTCACCATCAGTATAAACTGAAAATGATACATGTAGAACATAAACAGATCTATTATTTAATGCTGAATTTTTATTTGTTTTTCATTTGAAGGCTCATATTATTTTGTCTGTCTTGGCAAGCTAGTTACAATAGAATGAGACCCATATTTCTTGAAATAGGGTGCTTTTAGCACTTTAGCATTCAGTGGTACGTAGAGGAAAACATATTTCACATTGTCTCTTGAGAAAACAATTGAAGTCTAGGAGAAAAATGTCACAGTTTGAAACTCCTGAATGGAAAATAAAATTCTGAATTCCAAGAATATAATATTCAAGCTCTTCTGCTTGAAATGTCACTGCTGGCCCTCTGTATCAAATGCCAGACTGATATAAACAGTTACTGAAATAGAACTTGGAAAATGACATGTAATACTCCAAACAATTACACTAATGCACTGTCCAGAGCCACTGCTGTCTTATTAGTGAAAGAATATCACAGAAATGGTGATTCAAGATCTAATAACATTCTGGACAATTTCTGCTTTTGCTTGTAATAAAATAATGCAATTGTGTGCTAGGAAGAAGTAAACTATGGCACACACTGACACTGATATAAAAATAGAAGAAGCTGAAATAATGCTCAGGCTGAGTACATAGAGTATTAATTCAAGCTGCTATTTCAATAGGACAAGGAACCTAAGAAGACTATTTGTACTTTGGCCTCACTCAGTCTTTTTTCCCAGTCATTTTTTCCCTATAATGATCTCTTTTTCTTTTTTCTTTTTCTTTTCTTTATTTTCTTTTCTCTTTTTTCTTCTCCTCTTCTCTTCCCTTCTCTTCTTTTCTCTTCTCTTCTCTTCTCTTCTCTTCTCTTCTCTTCTCTTCTCTTCTCTTCTCTTCTCTTCTCTTCTCTTCTCTTCTCTTCTCTTCTCTTCTCTTCTCTTCTCTTCTCTTCTCTTCTCTTCTCTTCTCTTCCTCTCTTGTCTTTTTCGAGGACTTTGAGTATCAACAGATAAATCTGAACCTCCTGAAAGATTAGAGAATGGATACCTTGCCTCACTAAGAAATAGCAACCTATATGTGACACAGAATGAAATGTATCCATCCAGTTATGTCCACTGTGGTTTTTTTAACATCACAACACAGAGATTTTTAATATAAACATCCTAATTTTGTTTTTCAGAAATGTGTTTTGCAAGCCAGCACAGACATAAGCTAAATGAATGAAAGGATCTGAGAAGCATAATATTATGATCTATTGCACTGTAGTATATGTAATGAAAATATGCAAAGGCTGGCAAACCTGATGTGGGTCTTACGCTACCTGAATCCAAAATAATGAGAAGTTTGTAGAAGCCTGAATGTCAAATATCAGCCTCTGTAGGCAATCATTCTCCCAATAACTTAGCATAACTGATATAATACTTTGTCATCCACAAATAGTTATTATGAATAATGAGGAAGTGAATTTTTTCCACTTTAGACTCATAGGTGCTCAGTAATAAAAATACCTAAACTTTAACAACTGAATTGATTTCCTATTTTGTGAAAGTGTAAATGAGAAGATACAAGGTGTGTGCGCACGGTATTTTTTCATAACTCACTAATCTATTGCTGAGTTGTAATGCTGTGACCATGGCTACTGTAATTTGTGAACTTTCTTATTTCATAAGATAGATAGATTTCATTGCCTATTAATTTCTGATTTTCTGAATACAGAAAAAAAAACCAACCAAGCAACCAAATAAAAAACCCCCAAACAAAACCAACAAAACAATTCAAGGGAGAGGAATCATCTGAAGTGATGCAGTGAGTAATACTCAAGCTACCAGCTGTTCACCGATTTTTTATTGGTGAAAAGTAATATCCGTATCTGCAAAATGCTTTTAAACTACACATGCTGATCTTGTTGTATTTAAATTAGGGCCTCAAAGTTAAATTTTGATGAAGAGAAAATGTATTTGCACTGCTGATATACCTGAGCTTTTTAAATTTTACCTTATCCAGAAATCAGTTTGAACTATCTAAACGTATTACTTTCAACTTTCAGTTGACTTTCAGTCATCAGTAATCAATGAGCATTTATGAGTGACATCGAAGCAGAATTTGATTTCTCTGAAGAAACTCAGTACTTCCACATAATCCAGGCAATAACAAAAGCTGGACATAAACTGTCCATGGAATTAGAGACATGTAGGTATTGAATAATTTGGTCAGTCTTGGAGAGTTTTACTCAACCTAGAATTTATCTGTTTCTCTTATGAATTATGTTATGAATTTTCCTAAAGTCTGGCTTCGATGTATGACATTCATGTATAATTAAGAATATATGTACTTACCTTGACATGTTACCATGAAATTCCTTTTAGAAATTATTCTGCCTTTTGAGACACAGTTATTTAGGGGTTTTTATCATACAGTGTGAATAATTTAATTTTGCTGGAGTAAAATGTTTGGCCACACTAATCTGGCTTTAAGTATATGTGATACAAAACATGACATCCATTAGCCATGAGATTATTGCCTTTATCACTTAGATATAGGTAAAGAGCTTATCTGAAAATAACATTTTGAAATTTCTTTAATATGTTAGCAGAGCTTCTACCCAGGCACAAGACTCTGAATCTTATTAAAAAACTATTTTCTATTCTTTTCAAAAGCTTATATTTTTGAGAAGTGTGTGGAACGAGCTATTAATCAACTGTGACTTATTGTCTGTTATTAACTCATCTGGAAAACTTTGTTGAACAAAGTATGATATACAGTGTGGTATTACATTGTTACTTGATTGTTCTGCAAAAGCTTATTAAGAGGTAACTATAAGAGGTGATCTTTTTTATTTAATTCAGATATTTCTGCTTTTAACCTTTTTAAGTACAAGCAGAAGGAGAAATAGCTTTTTGTCCAATTCTCTCTAAGTAGTAGTTAGAGTAATTACCTTGAATATGATTTTTTCAGTGACACAGTTCATGTTGGTCAGAGATAGATATCCTATTTTTGGGCCTATAAGCCCACAATCTGTGTTTTCTGATGTTGCAATCTGAACTGTTTGCTATATATGAACACTTAGTCCTACAAGTTTGATTTTTTAAAATATTTCCGTATGTACTTCTACTGAGAACAAAAAAAAAAAAAAAAGGATAAATAAAGCACTATGGGAAGTATTTAGGGGTCAGGTTTTCTCCCTTGACCTGATTCTGTACTTACCTAAGACAAAGCTGACCTTGGGAGGTTAAACACTTTGGAATCTAAGCTGACTTTGGGCTTATCATCTGGTTTAATGACAATCAGAATGTTCTTTGTAGAACTTTCTTTTATCATATTTATCATAACATTTTTGTCTACCCAATATCCAGAGCAGAAGCCTCTTGCCCCTCCAAAGAAGCAGCAGACTGCAAAATACAATGATTTTTTTTGCCTTCCTTAAATCAAATGTAACTACACTAAAAAAGAGTATCAGGTTAGTGTGTAATATTGACTCTGTATTTTGCTTTTTGTTTGCTAGTTTTTACATTGGAGATATGTGTCCTTTTAATTTGAAATAATAATAGAGCAAGGTTATCTGCTATTTGGTATAACTCTGTCATTCTCCTCTTTTCTACATATCAGCTTTTGCTTTTCCCTGGCAACCAAAACAAACCAAACAAAAACCTCCAGCTTTATGAAACCCCCAGCTTTATTTCTGTATTTTAAGAAATATTGAACAGTTTAATTTCAGATACTGCTATATCTGTAAACTAGAAACAGACCCACCTTAAAATGTAAAAAACTATTTTGTCTGTTGGTTTTCTTTTCTCCTAGAACATTTAGTGCATGATGAATACCACAGAATGTCAAAATTTTTTGGGAAAATATAGTGAGAGATTGCAGAGCTGGTAAAACAAACAAAAAAACCCAAATATACATACAAAAGATGTCTGATTTTGTAGTTATGTTTCTATTCTTTCATTACTGTCATATAAAGAAATGCAGTTCAAAATCTGCAGTTTAGTTACACTGTTATAAGCAATACTTCTAATATGTATTCAAAGGATGTTTCTCTGCCTCCAAAGTGTCACTTTTATGTCATCTGGCCTCCTTAGCAGTTGATCTAAAAAGCAAAGTTCATTTCAATTATTTCAGCATCCTTCAGCCCCCTGTCAGTAAACAAGCAGTTTGAAGCATTCACTGCTACAAGCAAGATCTTGAGGATAAAGACTGAATGAATGGTCAGCAGTGGCTGGGGAAGACAAAAACGTGTACCCTTCATTCAAATTGACATGGCTTATGCCTCCAGTATATAAAGTTCCCTGCATTAGATTGAAATTCTTTCTTACAACACATTGCTATCACAAAATAATCAGAAAGTTATCATGAGAAAGTGTTCTCTTACCTCTGTCCCCATTAATTTTGAGATAAAATCTCACCTTCATGCTACTAGATCATTTTATGTGTTTTGTAATTTCTAACTGTTAGGGTATCATAAAATTTATGTTCGATACCATAAACTATTGTTCTAAGAGAAGAGTTTTCTTCTGTTCAAACTCAAAACAGACTATGCCCATCCAAAATTGTTCAAATCAGTCTTGAATCGTTCATGCAGAACTACAATCTAGTTGAGTGACCACTGAACTATGTTTGACTTTGACTACTCTATCTGGCTCTGATCCTGACCCTGATTTGCCATTCCCTACCCTGGGTCCTCCTTGGTGTGGTCACTTTTTGCATCTGCCTTTTTATCACATAATTCTTCTGACTCAACTTCACTTTTGGGCAGCCAAGCCATGTTACTCCCTAATACTTGCAAACTAATCTCTGAACTAGGGAAAATTTTCTCTTGAAGCACAGGGTTATGATCTTGCTTTTTGCTGTGATCCCTTCTCTCAGCATTCTGAATTTTACTCTCTTATGCTCACTGCAGCCAATGTTTCTACCAACCTATTGTCCCAGAAATTCTGTTCAAGACTAGAACGGTGCAAACACCTAAATGAAAGTACATGAAACAACATGCTTTCCCTCCCTCCTTTAGCTGAAAAAACATGTTTATAAAAGACTTAAAAATACTTAAAGGAGGACTGTATTCTTTGATCCTGACATCTCTTCCCGTGATAAAGAATACCAATTCACAAGTAGTGCTTTAGGGGTAAAGAAAGGTGAATGAGATTCCAAGTTGCTTCAGTGAATAAATAGCATGGATAAATGTGAGCAGTTATTTACTTTCATGGATTAGACAGCATGACAGCATACAAAATGTGATGTACTTGTGCTATTGCTTTCTACAGGAAAAAGGTATCATATTTATTATTTTAACTAGTGGCTATGCAGAATACATAAGCATTTACAAAGTTAAGCGTCACACTCAGCTGCTTTAAAAAATGTAAAGCAATATTAAAATAATGTTCTCTATATTACCTTCCACTGCTTTTTTAAGATACCCAAACAGCTTATTTGCTTCCTTAACCAATGGCTGCCCAAAATGTGCATGAACAATTAAAAAAGCCTATAGGGATTCTGGATGGCTTAAAATGATAAAGCAGGCTACTAAAATATTTTAATGACTTTATACATCAGAATGTTATTTGGGAACTGCATCTGTGCTTTATCTTGAATTACAGATATTGTTGGGAATGAAAACTCAAGGCACAGTCAACCATTAAAAATTCCATGACTTATGAAGGGTTGAAACGTCTTCTGAAAGATGAATATTCCTGACAAGAAATAGTTGAAAACTTAGTCTCCTCAAGAAAAAGTAAGCAATTAAACTAACGTCCCCCACTATCTCTGTGACAAATAATGTCAGTGTTCAAATTTCTGTGTATCATATCTCTCCTCTCATCATCCAGAACCTTTACTTCCAGCAATACTTTATGGCAGGACTTTCAGTTTAATCTGTGGGGTTTCACAGGTAATCTTCTGTAATCACCCCACAATAACTCTTCTTCCCTCTGTGTTTTCCTGAATTGATAATAGAATTCAATTTTAAACAGGACCAGTAGTCTTTAAGTTTTAAGTAAAAAAAATTTTACTTTTTAAAGTAAAGCACAGATGTAAAATTGCTCTCGAATTTCTGTGAGATTAGAAGGACCACCTGTATCAGGGATTCGTAATGGAGAGCTGACTTACACTTTTTCTAACTAGCACATATTCACAGTATTAACTTATACAAACCCTTGGGATGAAAATGAAGGAGAGCATGGGATGTACAATGCACCTGTGACCCAAGTCACTAAACCCCACCTATAACACATCATTGCGCAGTCACATTGGAATGGGCCAAAATTTATAGAATAAAAGGAGTGCTTAAGGGCAGAAAGAACTGAAATGGGAAAACATACATCCATGCCTGTTCAGGATCAGTCAATGGACTGTGTCTCTTCTCCTGCCCTGAAGGAACGCCTTTAGATGAGTTTTGCACCTCCAACTACATAGGAGCACTCCCAGGAATACTAATTTAAATATACACAGTGTTATTAGAATGTCTCTTGCTATACTTTCTGCCAAACACATATTACCACTCTGTAGTTAGTGCATTTATCATTAGCAATCCTGAACCTGCTTTCCTGAGGCTTCAACTATTGGTGACTCTGGATTGTGCAAAGTCCTTATGGAATGTCACCAGACCTGTAGGGCTGGATTAGTACATTGCAAAATCTGTGCATCTCTTGACATGCAAGTTCCTTTGAACTCCACCAGATTTATAGTATTAAATTGGCTATAATCAGAAATTAAACTCAGCCACACCCAGCCCCTCTGATTTCTCAGGATCAGTTGGACTGCAAGAACATTTATTTTCTTCTAAATTACCATGCCCTTAATGCAACAATGAAGAGAGGCAAGCAGTGAAACAAGCTCCTGGGAAAGGATGTACAATTTCTATCCCTAGAGATTTTCTAAATCCAACTAAGTGAAGCCCAGAGCTGTCTGTGTGACCACAGAGTTAAATCTGTAAGGAGCAGGAGGTTGGATTAGAGACCTCCTGAAGTCTTCACAGCTGGATTGTTCTATAGTTCTGATTCTGTCATATTTCCTTATTTTAATTCCTGAAATCTACTAGAATACAACCCAACTGAAATTAGTGAATGATGATTATCTCTGATGGGTATGCACAAAGCTTTTTACAGGTAGCAAAAGAGAAAAAAGTGTTTTAATCTTCTTTCTTGGTAGAGCAGTTAATTTTTTATTGATCTTAATTAGGATTATTTGTAAAAACTGATGCAGAGTTCTTGATGCTAGAAAGATTTAAGTGTATTAGGAAAATGTATTATTTTCAATGCTTGAGCTCTTCTCTATGATTTGAACTCAGCAGAGCAAAATGCAGATTAGATTAAAGATTATGATCCTAAGAGCGACTGCAAAATTAGTCAAGCACAGACTATCCCAGACGAAAATATTGAATGGCAAGGAAAAAAGAAAACAGGAAAAAACTGTTTTCTCTCAGAGAAAGATTATTATTTAATTTCTGAAAGATTGTAGATTTTTATGGAGGGATAAAAAGTCATACCTAAACCAGTCAAGAGTTTGCTGTTGCTTTCTTGGGGTTTTTTGAGTATGCTGGTAATTTATTTTATTTATTTACTTATTTTAAGAAAGAACTCAAATTAATTTTCTCTTTTTTTGCGATACTATAGAATTGGGGCCATTATCACTAATATCATCACCTGCAAAATATCAGTGGGCATAAACACCGAAACCAGTTCTAGTATTGCTAGCTGGAGCAAAGAAAATGTCAGCCTTTTGCTACCTCTAGGAACTTGGTGAACAAACATATACCACAAGATGGGAAATCACCGTATTTCTCTATTTTCCAGCACTGGAAACATTCAGAATGTGGATTTCACTGTGCATGATGGGTAAAAATACCATTTCAAATTAGTAGATATTTCCCACTCTATTTAGCAGATTCTTTCAAAAAGAAATAAACAAAAAATGAAAAAAATTACTTCTTGTAAATACTGTAAGATATCAAAGTGTAAGTGTACCAAAGAAAGCAAAGCCTTTTGGGTCAATGTCTTAATTTGCATTTATCATTGGCAAGACTGATATTATCCCTTTCCCACTTCAAATCTAGTTTAAAGCTCCATCAAAGACCGTCTTTTCTCTCTGAGAAAGGTGAAACCAATCGAATGTCAGCAGGCCTGGTACCAGCCCATGCCTGAAAAACCCTAAAACTGTGGTGGCAACAGCAGCCATGGAATCATTAATAGATTGAATTAATCTGTTTCTTCGTAAGTCATTGCATGCAACTGGAAAGACAGAGGAAAAAATGACTTGTTCTCCAGATTCCCCTACCAACCATCCCAAGGCATTAAGTGTCTTTTAATTGCCCTTGGACCATTGGAAGTTCATCACCACCCACGTGGAAGAGCAATAATGGGAAACAGTGTGAAGGCCAAACCATGCTAGGAAGTTTTATCGTGATACCCTAAACCTGGGCCACAGGGAGGCATTAACCTTAGTAATTTTCTTCTATAGGAGTCAATCTGCATTTAGTAATTTATAAGCAGGATTAATCCAAGTGAGAAGGTCAGCAAGTATGTCTATATTCAGAGTCACAGGCACATAGTTTGGAGTTTTATCTTTCCTAGAATACTGCAGAAATATCATCATCACTTTGTGCACTTTGGATTTAACCCATAAAAATATGCCTTTCACCTTTCACCTTTTATAACTACCTAAAGCTAACAAAATTAGCNCTTGTTGTTGTTATTTTAACCTACCCATAAAAATATGCCTTTCACCTTTCACCTTTTATAACTACCTAAAGCTAACAAAATTAGCAGCTTAGCTAACATAACATCTCCCTGTGCTCAGTAAAAAATTTTGCCTGAGTTATCCTGGTTGTCCACAGTTTGTATTCATAGATGACCTTCAAAATTCTCTCAGGCTTTTTAATCATATCTGTTCACTTATTTTCTATGTATACAAAGAGTAAGCTTAAGATTTGGGTTTTTGTCTCTGTTTACGGATGAGTGACCAATATAATATTTGGAAAATGAAAAGGGTAGCACTGACTTCAATCTAATACAGGATGATGAATGACCACACCACTGTCTATTCAGTATAAAGATGTGCAAGACAGTTTAGCAGTTGCATTATAATGGAAGGAGAAAATGGATAATTTATTATTTTATCTGAATAAAGCATAAAACCCCAATACTTTATAGGTTCAAATGCATGTTAAATTGAAAATTCTAGTTCAGAATTTTGAGACAATTAGGACTAATGTAGAAATGTCCAAACACTCAAAAAATAAGCCTAGGTTTATACTAAAAATATTTTACTGTTATCTCTGACACTTTTGTCTAAAAATGAAGTGCGTGTAAATGTAATAAAGAACATAAATGAAATAAGTTTAACAGAGAAAAAGTTTTGCTTGTTTGAATGGCTACTATGTATTGACTATGAAACAAACCACAACTATCAGCTAAAAACTAGTTTGGACAAAAATGACATCCACAGTAAGAAGTAAAAATCTGCAGTGAATAGAAGCTGTAAATACATAAATAGTTTACTTATGTGAAAGAAAACATGACAGTGAGAGACAGGATATGGATAGAAGTACCCATATTTGGTTGAGTCATTTGAATGAACTAACCGCCATACTGCATCTGAAAAAACAAATGAAACATGTAAACAAAAAAAGAGTGAATATAAAGAAACAAGAGCTTTATCCTTATCACTGAGTAGAATCAATTTTGGTGTTGCTCAGGAGTACCTCTTATTAATGAAGAATTTTGATTTAGATCTTGCTTTTTTTTACTGTTAAATACTAAATCTTGCACATAGAGTGATGTGGCCCCCTCGACCAGGCTAGCTCTTCAGGCAAGTCACCCACTTGCTGATGCTCCAGGAGACACCGCACCAAGTGTGGGGAAGGATCTCGGTTATGGCAGTCCGAGAATCCAACCTGTGAGCTGCTGCTCACTGAGGGAACGCCGCTATCAGAAGAAGAATTAAGAGGCGGAGGAATTCCTTATTGTCTTAGGGCAATCCAACCCACTTACTGTAACTGAAGGGGACTGAGGCAACAAGGCAGGGGACAAAGGAGTGCAAGGGATTATATATGGGGGTAAACTGAGGGGAGGAAACATCCAACGAACCTATAAGGTAACAGAAGGGGTGGCGAGAGGGAGGAGTGAGGGAATTACTTCATAACTCGGGGACAAAGCGGAACAGGGGGAGGAGAGAAAGGGGTCACATGGGCCAATGGGGCATCGACATTGTGGGGAATTCCAAAGGGGTGGGCACTACAGGGATTGGCCTATGTGGGG
Source organism: Phainopepla nitens (assembly GCA_013400175.1). Lineage (NCBI taxonomy): Eukaryota > Metazoa > Chordata > Aves > Passeriformes > Bombycillidae > Phainopepla > Phainopepla nitens. The sequence continues at coordinate 162,088 of VXBQ01000644.1, read as the reverse complement.
ATTGACATAGAAGGGTCTGGAACAAGGGGCAGGGTTGAACTGATTGATAGGGAAGGAGCTGGAATAAGGGGAGGGGTGACTAGAGGAGTGTACTAACTTGGAAAAACGATGGGGGGGTTAGGGCTAAAGTATAAATGGGGAGGGGGGAAACAAACAAAATCGGGGGCCGCAACAATAGAGTATCAACAAAGCTACCTAAAATATTTTCGAGAAGAAAAATTCCGATGTCAAATTCCTCTTATTTACACATCATAACTTACAATGTTGTCAGTTAGTTTTACTGCATAACTCCAGAACAGGACTTAGTTTGTGGGTGAAAATCCTTAAAAATAGGTGCCTGCTTAGGGACCCAATTAGATCTTGGCTTCAAAAGTGCCAAGGTATTCCCACACCTTATGTTCCACAACTTTTATTAGGAGCAATAGTGAATTTTACATTCCCTAATACGTACTTCTAGGTTAAGGAACTTTTATTTAAAAAAGATGTAGCTAGCACCTGATTAAACCCTGAAGCAAGAAGCTTTTTAGGGGTTTTTTTGTGCATCACAAAACTGGAGATTTTATTATCTGTCAGATAAAATCTGTTATAAAATCTAGCCCTCTGAGTTCTGCTAGACTTTTGACACCTTTAGTACCACAGTAATAAATCAGAAGATGCATTTGCCAAGAAAATGAAACTTGAAGAATCAAAAGACATCTGTATTAGAGGGCCTTTACACAATTCTAGAAGAATGAGAGACAAGCAAAGAAAACTGAAAAAAAATAGATTGCTAAATTATGGTGGTTGTGGTCTTGTAGGCATATCTGAAACCTGGTGAGAAGATTCTTATAACTGGGATGTCAATACAGATTAATACAATTTATATAAAAGAAGGGTGAAAAGGTATCATTATAAAGCACATAAAAAATATTTACAGTCCCAGCAAACTACAGGTTAGTAGTGATTAGTGCCAGGATAAATATGATGAACTGGGATACAAAGTCTGGAAGAAAAAAGAAATGACAGTGTATGATTGATATAGATGATAAGGTTTAGAAGAAGAAGAAATCAAGGTCAGTTGAAGCTTACTTTTTATGTTCTCAGAAACCTGGGATATTTTTAATACTTAAATACATATTTGTTGGGCAACATAGAAACCCATGAAATGTAAAGGAAACTCTAATACTGCATTTGTATTAAAATAAAATAAAACACATCTTGTATCTATTTCTTTTAGAAGGAAACTAAACTTAGTATGTGCCTATGAGTCCCTTATCTGGAACTTCCTAATGACAATTAGAATTATTCTACCATTAAGAATTCAGGTTTTAATTAAGGTATATAAAACAGAAAGTCTTTTAGGAAATAATATTCAAATCCACTGGAGTGGAATATGATACAATTAAAATATAACAAACAGTACATTCTTTCAGTGAAGGACATAAGGAACAGAGGTTGGTTAATTGGATTTCAATAATGGATTCTACTCAGTTAACTTCGTTATCCATTTCCAGCTTTGGAGATGCATTCTGAGCAGGTTGCTACAAAATGAAAGGCAATCCCCAAAGAACGGAAAAGCCCTAAAAAACTTTGAAGAAGGGAAATCATGTTAATCTTGACCATTTACCATGTAGTTTATATTCCTAAAATGCAATTGTTTTAGTCTTCAAAATGAAGTGTCTTGGATGTGTAGGCACACAGTTTGTGGTGGTTGGGAATGGGGCTGCGGCCGAGCCCCATCCCTAATGGGCTACAGCTGTGTGGGACAGGTGACCATTGTTGAAGGCTGTGGAACATGGAGTGCTGAGGTGTGGTGACCAATCCCAGAGGGGGAGAGAGGGCACACAGGTGGAATGCATTTAAGATAAATGATATAAAAGGTTGTATGGAAGGACAATAAAGTGCTGATGCTTGAAGCCACTCATGGTGTCAGCTGTGTGTCCTCCTTCAGGATGATGCAGAGAATGAGAAAATTTGCAGTTCCTCTGCTTAAATTCATTTTTTTCCAGGACCCAGCTACAATTAATAACAATAACTACAAAGAAAACAAACCAGAAAAATTTTTCATCTGTCCTTTTTTCTAGAAATGTTTTGTCTAGTAAGTTGTCTTTTTCAAGCTATTGGGAAGAGAACTGACTTGGTAATTTTAAAGTTTTTCCAGCAGGAAAATGATATATCACTTAACCCTCAATAAAAACCCCCTTTTGTTTGATATATGGCTAAATATTTTTCCTCCAACAGCAAAAAAATGAATTTTGCCTTTACCATTTGCTCTGTCTTTATGCAAGCTCATGTCTGCTGTCCTATTCTGAACAATTGTTACTGTAGATTATATGATCATAAACACAGCAACTTAGCTGACATAATTTAGATAACACAGAAAAAATTGTGCCATAGAAATAGATTCTGATTTAAACTGAAAAGCAATAAGATATTTTTAGCTGTTTCAGACACACCAAATAGTGATATTATAAATAAAAAGGTTTAAATGCAAAGCTATTAAAAAGTATAAGATTCAGGTAAATGATATTATCTGGGAAGCATTCAGGAGATAAGTATGATTTCTTTAAAATAGAATTTTTTGATGGTATGTTTCAAAACAAAGCAGTGTATTAATGTCCTTGTAACTTTGCTCACAATTCCACAATTTAAACAGCCTTTGTGCCAGAAATAATGAACTATCTCAGAACTCCTATGAATATTATTTCAATATGAGGTTTGAAAATATAGCTCAACTAAGTATGGTTATTAAGTAATAAATTAAAAATAATCTTAGAGCAGTCTAAAGAAAGTCAGCTGTATTTAGCTGGTAATAATGTTTTTGTAAGACGAACACAAAAACACCCAGAAACAACATTGGATTATCCTCACCTTTTGAAAAAAAATCACTGAGAGGTTACTAATAGAAATGAGAGTGAAAGATTATGGTAGCATTTAGCAGCCAATCTACCTGAAAGCACTTAAACACCTCACCTAATCTTTAAATAAAAGGTTAAAAAGCACTTGCATTGGTTAAGTTTGACAAATTAAAATATTGTCCTACAGGTAATTTTTGAGTAGTCCATCCTTTCTTTGAAAATCTGTGAGTCTCATCCATTTTTACTCAGAGTTAATATTCTCTGGGCTGTTTTGATACATTTATTAGTTGATTACTATCTCTTATCTTATCTACAACCCAGTCATAAATTAAATACAAAATATAACAAACGAACTTTAAATTTTCTATATGCTAGTTGACTTTTCTTTCAACTGATATGAATACATTCTTCAAGACAGGAAAGATAATTAATTAAAGGACTAGTATACATGAAGCATTTTTTTTTTTAATGAAGACTATGAAAATTATTTGTTTTCTCTGTAAAGACAAGTGACTTTTGAACTGAACTCAGGATCAAAAGAGGAAGCTTGGAACAATTTACTGTATATATTTTCAGTCAGTTTGCCTCTTGCTAACTGAAGAAGCACAGATGCTCAGAAGATCCAGAGAAATACAAACAAACATTTGTAAATGTGAATGTTAATGGTAAAAGGAAAAAAAATTTAATAAGTCAGTTAAATATGGGACGTGGTTGATTGTGTCCTATAAATCTCACCTCCTATCCCAGCAAGACTCTTGTTGCATTATCATTTTTAAACTTTCACAATTATTTGACAGCCACTGGAATATGTGATCTATGCATAGATCCAAAAAATTACTGAACTTGATCCTGGTTCATTTCCACAGGCTTGAATTTGAAAAAACACTATTTTCACTCGAGTTTGTTTTCTATTTAGTCTGTTTTCTATTCAACTCTACTGCTAAATAGAAAGAAATCAGATTTATTTTCCTCCGTTTCTGAAAATGAATCCTTCATTGTGCTGAATATCTGTATATTTGAGCTTGACCATAGCATATAATTAGGCCTATTCTAATTTATGTGAAGTTTGATTGAGTTTAATTATTAACTGAAAATATTCACTGCTAGTGGAATTAATAGGACTGTTGATGCTAAAAAAACCACAACAGCTTTAAAAAAGCTGCTATTCCATTGATCTTGCTTCTGGATTATTTGAGTGACAAGTAGAACTCTCCTACCCACTGAATGAGAGAACGATTTCTACAGACAAAATATTTTCTTAAATATATTGCAATCAGAGGAAAATGTCAAACATTATTTTTCTTCCACCCTATGAATTATTAAATGCTTTCTTCCTCCCTGCAAACAGATGGCAGGCAGCCATTCTGCATGTCAGGAGTCTTTAAAATGGCAGGTGAAAAGGGCTCTAGTAGAGGAAAATAATGCTTCATAAAAGTCTGTTTCTACTCAAAATTCTTGGCAGAAATATTAACAGGGTAACTGCTGAGTGATTAGATAAGAAAGAAAAATTAAATCATTTTGTCAGAACATTTGGAGGGAGCGTGGAAAGTGGAGCACTTTTTGGGCTGCAGTAGCTAAAGGAAAAGATTAGAAGCCTGGAACTGAGCCTTTATGTGGTCTGTAATTTTCAGATTACGTGGTACCTTTAGCCTATTGTTGTATCCACTGTAGGCAAAGCCTATAGTGCCAAGCAATTTGGCTCAATAGAAACAACCCAGAAGATCGAAATGATTGCTTCTAAGCTACTTATATCTACACAATTTTTACTTTAATGGGTTTTTTGTTTTTCACACTAGGCATAGTCTAGTTTGTAGGACTGAACACCCCTCCAACATATGGACAAAGATGTTGAAAAATCCAGTCATTGATTAAAAGGTCACTTTTCTCCATTAAGGTGAGCAGCACATTTTAAAGAAGAGCTTGCAGTTCCATTTCCTCCAAAAAGAATTGATTTGTATACATCAAACCTTTTTCATGATAGAACATAGTTAGTAGGAACAATCAGCAGATTGAATACAAATTTGGGACAAAATATTTAGACCTATCCCTGGTCTTCTTCTAAAATCAATGATGTAATGAAAAAAAGAATTGTATAAAATAATATTTAATTCTCCTTGGAGGGCCCTATTTCATTCAACTCTCTCTAGGAAGACTACCTAGTCTTCCTCTCTTACCCTGTCTGGCTCTTCTCTTCTATCACATCTCCTTCACTATAAAGTTTAACCTGTATAGGATAGTGATTAAATAACTACCTACAACGTTCTGTCATGTTTTATGACATCATTAGGATTCCCTATCAGAATTGATCAATTACTTTAATTTTGCTAACCATTTTTGAAGGTGATACTTCTGAAAATAAATCAGATTATTATTTACACTGCTGCTACATGATAGAGAATTATGTTCCATTTTGTGAGCTTTAATACATACAATACCATGCTTTTGCATGTATTATGTGAAATATTTTAGTTCATATTTTTCTTTTAAAGAATACATTGTAATAATTCAACAAATCTGAGCTACAAATTATTCCTGAAATCGGTGAGATTTAAAAAACTGACGTGTTTTATGCTACTGATTAATAAATACGCATTAGTGAAGAAAAATACATTAAGTGGTATAAAGACAGAGTTCAATTACCTAATTTACAGACTATATGGTGGTACTTGAGTCTCATACCATGTAAGTGTAGTGATGCACGCTGAGATAAGTAGTTTTGAGTAATCACACTGATCGTTTTTTGAGTGCTCCAAGTTTTCCATAAAACAGTTCCATAAAAACCACTCTATGCTAGTTAATTGGAGAAAATAAGCAGTGCAGTAGGTAGAAAAAAAAGAATAGGAACAAGAAAGCCCTGGAGTCAACATTAAGACAGGCAGGTCATTTACCTGTTGCTGTAGTGAGCAAAACAGGCAACATGCAGAAATTATATTGCAAATTAAAATAAATATTTAGTTACTGATTTGAATAGTGGAGGGGAAAAAAAAACAACCTAAAAACTACAATAAAAAGTAAAAATGTATTTACACCTTTTATCCCCTTTTGTACCTAAAGAGTAGATTTGATAAATAACACAAAAGGCTCAACTTCACTTCAAGCACCTGTCCTCTCCATGCTGTTGTCATTGCATTCAGTTGATTCAGTAACTTCAGTGAGTCAACATGTGGCACTGGAGAGGTTGATGGGGGTTGCAGTCAGGATGTGGCAGCTTCTTCTGACATCTTCCTTCCCACTCCTTTCCTATGCTACAACACACGTGCTCCACAGGACTCACTCCCTTTGGGGTGCTCCAGTGTGGGCTCACGCATGAGTTGCTGCGCCTTTGGAAGGTACGCCTACCCTGTCACGCAGCCACGTCCTGCTAAACTGTCATCCAACCACCTTTTGGTGTTCCCCTTTTTTCCCCTCTTCCTTTCTATCCAGTATTTTCTGACCATTTCTAAACATATTTTACAAAGGCCCCACCAAGTCCTCTGGGATTGGGTCCATTGCAGACCCTGCTGGCACTTGCAATGTCTTGGAAAAGAAAAACCCTTACCTCTTCCCAGGATTTTACTCCTGCTGCAGCCAGATGAAAAAGCATTTCCTTATGAATTCAGTACACCTTTCGACCTGATAACCATTGACCAGGAAATGACTACCTTGACAGAGGAGGGAACAACACTGATTATTGTCCAACTTGAATTAGGAAAGGCTTTTGACATGGTCTTCATGGAGAAACTGCAGAAACAGTGACCAGATGAGCAGAATCTCATGGTGCATTGAAAACTAGCTAAACAGCTGTGCCCGGAGAGTGGTGATCAGTAGCAAGAAGTCTAGTTGGAGACCACTAATCCAGTGGTGTACCTCAAGGGTAAATCCTATTTTAAATCTTCATTAGGGAGTTGGATGATGGGGCAAAGTGAACCCTTAACTAGTTTGTTAATGACACAAAACTGGGGACGGGTGCCTCATACAGGAGAGGATCTTGCAACTGTCCAGAAGAACTTCAGCAGGCTGAAGAAATGGGCTAACAGGAATCTTACAAGGTTCAACATGAGAAAGTACAAAGTCCTGCACTCAGGAAGGACCAGCCCCATGCATAGGTATAAGATGGGGGCCAACTAGCTCGAAAGTAAATTTGTTCTTTGAAGTCCTGATGGACAGTAGGCTGAACACAACCAATGCTGTGCCCTTGACAAAAAGGCCAATGGTATTCTGGGATGCATTGGACAAAATACTGGCATTAGCCAAGGGAGATGATCCTTCCAAGCTACTCAGCTCTGGTGAAGTCACAGTGGACTGCTGTGTCCAGCTCAGGGCTCCTCAATACAAGAGAGGCATGGACATACTGCAGAGTCCGACAAAGGGACACAAAGATGATTAAGGGAGAGGAGCACCTCTCCTATGAAGAAAGGCTGAGAGCTCCAGGACAGTTCAGCCAGGACAGGTGAAGGCTTGTGAGGACATTTTATCAATATATATAAATACACGAAGGGAAGATGAAGTCAGCATCTTTTGAGCAGTTCCCACTAACAGAACAAAAGGCAACAGGCACAAACTGAGACACACAAATTTCCTGAGGAATATCAGGAATTTTTTATTTATATGTCTGAGCCCTGGCACAAAGAGGTTATGAAGTCCCCATGCCTGGAGAAATTCAAAGACCATTTGAACGTGGTCCTGGGTACTGGGCTTTAGTTTGCTGAGCAGGCAGTGGGACCAGATGACCTCCGGTGGTCCTTTGTAGTAGCAACCATTTTGTGAGTCTTGGAATGTATTTTCAAGTGTGTTTTGAAGATGGAAAATTAGGCCAAGATTTATACTCAGGTTCATGAGTTAAAATTTTCTGATGGCTCACATCTTATAAGACTGAACTATTTATTTAATATTTGGAATAGGAGGGGATTGTGTGTTAGGGACTTATTAAAACATAGCTTGGAGTGACATAAATGAAGATTGGCATGTGAAGCAGCTGACTTTTTTGGGTCCTATATAGAAAGCTAACAGCCACTTGCTGACCTTTAGATTTTCACAATCATGTGACAGACAGAAAAGTTAAAAGCTTTACCAATAGGAGCAAGGATTATCTGACTGTTTCCATTTTGTTCATTTGTTGACATTTTCCCTGCTCATGTCAGAATCTTCAGATTATGTTTGAGAAAGAAGCCTTTTTTAATATAATAGTATATAACTGAAACAAAGCTAGGAAATGTTTTGGGTTTTTTTTTTTTATGGGGTTCATGATCCCTGGCCACAGCAAATGACCTTGGGATCTGAAAACATCATCCAGCCATGCAGGCAATATTGGATTTGTGTCACAAGCATAAAATATTTAAAAAAAAATAATAGAAGATCACAGGCAATTCCAGCGTCGTGTGCATGGACAATTTGGCAGCTCTAAAATTTACAGCACCGTGGTTCTATCTATGTGGGCACAAACCAATCATGTTGTTCTACTGCAGGTGTCATAACGGCTTTACAGGGTGTTTAAAAAGGAATATGCAACAAGGACACATTTTCCCTAAGGAAAGCCATAAATGAGAAGAAAACAGTTTGGTTTTTTTTTAAGAAAGGGTAAAATTCATTTAGCCTGTCAAAACAAATTTACTTCTCTATATTTCATTTTTTACATTGTCCTATACAGTCACTGTTTGTTGAATGATTTGGATGTTTTTTCCTTGAATATCCTTGCCTAATAGGCCATTAGATGTATTTATTACTCTTTAGAAGACAAGATGCTTCTGAAAGTCTGCATAATGTGAACTAATTTTGAGTTCTCTGTATGCAAGCTTCTAGTGTTATCAGTCAGGTTCAAAATGATGTGATTTTTTTTGTGCTGTTTAAATTACATAGTCATTAAGCTGAGGTTTTCACAATCATGTGTTCACATGGGATAGCTGTCATATGTCCAGAGTGGTTATTTCTATTTTTCTTTTTTTTCTCTCAGTTTTTTTTTTTTTTCTTTATTCTACCATCACTCATTTTTTTCAAATTAAGTAGCTTAAATATAAACTGTATATAATTTTTTTTATGGTTAATGATAAAAACCAGGTGTACCTCTTCCCTGCTAAATGTCTCAAGAATTCCCTTTCTCACATTAGGAAGTTTGCAGTTTTGTTCTCAGTGGGAGGAGGGGAAACAAACTGTAGCCCCACATGAGAACTCCTTGATTGGTGGAGGATGAAAGTTTGACTAGGGTTTGACTGTGATGATCCTAGTTAAGAATAAGATTTTCCACTTCTTTTATGACTGCTGGAATCTGTATTTTTAGCTCTCACTGGAGATTTCTTCTCCCCAAACAGAAAATTACATGTGCGTTCTGCTGTGGAGCTTTTGTATCACCAGCTAGTTCATAAGAACACTATAAAAATGCCAACCACAGTGGACTGGCAAATGGAAATAGAATTTCATCTAGTTTCTACATTATAGTTGGACTTGTCTACTAAAAAGAGATTTGCTTATACAGCAACAGGTTCAGAAATGTTCATAAGCAGAGGCTTAAAAGCATTCTCCCATCATGTGAGGTGTTTAGATTCTAGATCACGACTTTTTTAAAACACAGATCAAATGCCTACCATCTGCTTAATTTCTGCTCTATCTTCTGACTCAGGTCTTTTGGGTAGCCTATATTCCTTTCTTTTTTGTGGTGTGTGGAAAGACGCAAAAATATCTGGATATTTCAAAGCAGCTTGAATTTAACAATTACAGGTCTCAATTGCAATTTCTCATAAGAAGAGTTATTAAAATATATTTCTTCACTTTTTTTTTTTTCTGTTTTGTCCAGGGAGAGAAAGAAATATATACCTGAGTGTTGACTTGACTGGGTTTTTACTTCTTTTCCTTTTACTTTTTTTTTTTTTTTTAAATTACAAAGTAAGGGTAAGTTCCATTTGTATGCATGGAGTTGAAAAAGTGTGGGTACAGACAATTCTCTTAGTATTTTTCAGGCTATGCTCTTGCATAGCATTAAGTAAAGGTAAAGTTATGAGAAAATGAGCAAAAATTAGGCTGCACAGTGTCACAGAGGTCCAACTGAGTATGCACCAGGCAATTTGTCTTAATATTACTCACACCTCATCTACAAATGTGAACACACTTGATGAATCATCAGCCCTTAATAAAAGCCCTGTCTACTGTGTCACTCCAAAGGGAACCACACACTCAATGGAAAAGAAAAATGATGGAGGACTAGATTATTTGGCTGTTGAGCATGACCAAATCGCTTTTTGCTTTGCATATTTAGACTCTTGCTACAGATGAAGTGTATTGTATGCATTGGGAAAGGAGAGAGATTCACCATGAGATCAGATCATGCTCTCTCAGTGTTGGGACATACAAGGAAACTAATTTCTCATAATCTTTCCTCTCCTGTTTCAGAGAAGAATCCAAATTTTCTGGACTTTTATCAAAAAAATGCACTAATCATAGTTTTCATCTCCATGCCAAAAAAAACCCATGAATGAAAGCTGATGAGACTGTAAATTTCTTCTCAGATGCTTAATGTAATTTGCTTAAACGGATTACAGTCATAACATCTGAAAGAAATAATGTGAAGATTATTTCCTCTATCAATATCAGTTTGAAACATCAGACCTGATGGTGAGGAAAGTTCCCAGCACTCTTCTCTTGTCTCTTTAGAAAAGGGAGACAAATCTGTAAAAGAGGCAGTTGAGTTGAATGTCAAATGCAGAAGTGCACTATAAATGCATTAATTTGTCCTTCAATTTGTATGTTTGATAATGAGTTTAAAAAATTGAGTCCATTTTATTCATTATTTTTACAGAACTTTTAAAAATTTAAAGATTCATGGTAATGAAATATCTAGTTACTGGTTTGTTTTTTGGACTGGTGCTAGTGGAGGTATTGGCATGACAAGTGTGCAACAGTATAATGGGATTCATTGATGCATATTGGAAAATAATGTCCTTCAGCATCCATATCAGAAGCAGATATTAAACAAATAAAATGTGATGGAATATAAGATTGTCCTATAAATTAGTGAGGACTCCCTTCTGAAACCAAAACTGAAGAAATCTCACATTTATATTAGCTTTTAGAGACAATCTCTGCAGTGTTTCAGCTTCTTAGAAACCACCACCAAAGAATGTGACAGCATTAAATTTATAACAATTAAAAAAAAAAAATCAAAACCTGATTTAACACTAGTAATTTATTTTTGTATTTGATGGCAGCAGGTCAGATGTACAGTGTTTGCAAAAGATGAAGCAAAGCAAATGAGAAAGCATTTCTGTTGACATTCTACATTTCACTGACTCTCCCAATTATCCCTGAGCAGTTTGATATCCTACAGCTTAAGATTCAAATTCTGCAACCTATTTTGAGTTATGTTCATAGGAAAGTTTGTAATTCACATGAAATCAAGATGAAAAGATGGCATGTGAATTCAAGTTAAATTCAATAAAATTATCACTTTCAAAAAGGCTGAATATCTCTCCTTCTATGAAGAAAACTTATATACTAGTCTCATAAGTTTCTGAACATTTCTTATTGATTTCTGCTTTTATTTCTTGCATCAAAAAGTAATAAGCAACAGCCAAATCCAAATTAGTCAGCCAGCTCAGATTTTCTATCCATGCAACACTAGTATACTAGTGGCAGCTTGTTAATATTTTTTTTTTTTTAGTTTGTAACATGATGTGTAATTTAGAACTGACATTTGTAGTCAGACTACATAAAGTGTCTTATTTCTTAGAGATACTCATAACCCTGAATACTTCACCTGATTCACCTTCTGAAGTTTGACTGTCTTGGTATGATATGTATAGGACGACCAAGTTATCAGGCCCAGCCAGCATCGATTTATGAAAGGCAGGTCCTGCTTGACCAACCCGATCTCTTTTTGTGACAAGGTGACCTGTCCAGAGGAAAAGGGAAAGGCTATGTAAAGTCTACCAGGACTTTACTAAAGCCTTTGACACAGCATTCTCCCAGAGAAACTGGCAGCTCATGGCTTGGACGGGTTCACTCTTCACTGTGTAAAAAACTGTCTGGATAGGACAAGAGGAAAAGGTCTCAAGCTGTGCCAGGAGAGATTTATATTGGATATTAGGAAATATTTCTTCACTGAAAGGGTGGCCAAACCTTAGAACAGGCTTCTCGGGGAAGTGGTTGGGTCCCTTTACCTGAAGGTATTTAAAAGATGTGTAGATGTAGGACTTAAATGCATGGTTTTGTGGTGGACTTGGTAGCATCAGGTTAATGATTTGACTTGATAATCTTAAGGGTCTTTTCCAACCTGAATTATCTGTGGTTCTGTGTGATTTTTTCTTGTACGTTCATCTCGCTGTGTTCTATTAAATCAAGAAATTGAATTATGCTTATAAAGATTATATGTCTACAAAGCTGCATGCTTGAACAAAGTCATCTGACTTTATGAATGTCTGTTCTATTAATGACTCACTTTTTTCATGCAGAGGAAAAGATCTTCCTAATTATGAAATAAATGAATCTAGATAGTGATTAATTTAGGTGATATTCTCACACAAACTGCTATTTAAAATGATCATTTTTCATTTGTTCCTTGAGACAATAATTGTATTAATAATTCTGTAAGTGAGATTTCCTCTTTGTATGCTTCTGTGGAAGGAAACAGTGTTGAACAGCTGTTTTAATAAAAGCTCAAATCTTGTTTTGGTTGATTAAGACAGCATGATATTAATAGTACAGAGAATAAGAAATAAATAGTTATGGCAACATGCTGCAGTTACTGAATTTCTTACGACAGGTTTGTATATAATTTCTCATTTTAATAATGCTAATAGTTATCACTTATCTTCAGATATGTGATTCATGGCCACAAGGACAGCATCTTCATCAGTAAGTGGGGAAATACAATTTTATCAGCTAATAGAGCCAAGAGATGAAGATGAGAAAATGGCAATCACCCTGTGTGTTTCAGAGGCATTTACTTTGGCCCAACTCACTTTGGTCTAGGAGATGAACTCAGAAACTGGAGTGCATTACATGAGCCCCTGGAATGCATGCAGGGGTTTAGTTTTTGGCCAAAAGGATTTTAATTATTTCCAGGCTAAAACCACTCCACTGTGGGAATCATAGGAGACAATTAGGAGGTACTTCAAAACTATTGTCCTGATCCCAAACTCAGATACTAAAGGAGAATGATTCAATGGCACTAAAACAGCTCATATACACATTTTCTACCTATTTTTTTTGACAGCAAAAATTATAGAGCGATGGACTGAATAAACTAGCATGGCATTCACCTTCCTTTATCTCTTGTTCCAGGACTTACCTCCCAGTTGTTTGTGCTTTCTAGTGAAGGAGATAACTTCACTGAACACAAGCCTCTTCAGACACAGGTTTGTAACACTGCTCTGTTTGGAATATATAAAGCGAAACATAGCAAAGGTTAAATCTGTTTTCTCTTTTGACTTCTGAGAAACTCTTCTTTGTTTATGTTCTATGCACACATAGGTGTATTGTGTGACTGTGGTAAGGCTTTGGTAGAGCAGGTGCTGCTGTGTTGGACACAGACAACTTCAGTTGGCTCCAGTGGACCTATTGAAGGGCACATCTGAGCCTGCCCATGATGCTGATGTTACCTCTGGGAAAACATTTAAAAAGCAATAAAAAATATACTGTGAGAAGGAGGAGTGAGGAAAGTGTGAAACAAAAAACATGCAACATGAGAGAAGGGCAAACAGATGCTCCCCGCAGCAGAACAAAGATTTGACTGCCGCCCTTGCAGAAGACTATGCTGAATCAGGTTGCCCCTCTGCAGCTTTTGGAGAACCACTCTAGAATAGGTGGATGTGCCCTGAAGGAATCTACAGCCTGTGGAGACCCTGTGCTGAAGTAGGGTCCTTCAAGATGTGTGATCTATGGAGAGAAGCCCCTGCACGAGTAGGTTTTCTGGCAGGACTTGTGACCATGTGGAAGACCCAGTTTGTTCCTGAGGGACTGCAGCCCGTGCTGGAGCAGTCTGTGAAGAACTGCAGTCTGGGGGAGAGACCCACACTGGAGTAGTTCATGAAGAGCTGTATCCTGAGGTTCACTATGCTGGAGCAGGGGGAGAGTGTGAGGAGGAAGGAACAGCAGAGAAAAATACATGATTAAGTGAACACAAGCCCGTTCCCCATCTCTCTGTTCTGCCTGTGGGTAGGAGGCAGAAGAGCCAGGAGTAAAGTTCAACCTGGGAACAGGAGAGATGGGGGAAAGGTGGTTTTAGCTGACTTTATTTCTCTGCTATTAACTGGCAATGAATCAAATTTCCTGCCATGTTTTCCACTTTGCCCATGATGGTAATTGGTAAGATTATCTCCCTCTGCTTCTTTTGACCCATGAGCCTCTAGTCTAATTTTCTCCCTCTTTTCTGTCAGAGGAAAAGTGATAGAATGGCTTAGTGAGCTTAGTGAGTTGTTGCAGAGTTTCATACACGTGTAGTTCTGCTGGTGGGATTCATCTCACCGTTACTCTGAGTGTTTAAATGATGGGTGTGGGTTTGATATCCTACTTCCTCTTACTGAAGGCAGGAGCATATTCAATATAGTTCTTGGTTTCTAGAGGGATATTCAAAAGATTAAACAGATAGGGTAAACCTCACTGAGAGTGCTAACTACAACATCAGTGACAGAATGTAAATTCAGACATCTAGTTTTATGTAGACATTTGTGTAGATAAACTGGATTCCTACCAGTCTCTCTACTTGGACACTTTTCTGAAAATATTGGTATACTCTACAGCAATGCAGCAATTGCAGTAAAAGAAGCACTCTTCTAAACAAAGGTCAGGATGTAGCTCAGGTAATTTTTATGTTTCTGATCAAGGTGCCTAAGTAAGGAAAACAGTTGGCTCATCGGTTCTATAAAGTAAATGCAGATACTTGAGGAACTTGTAAGGACAAATTAACTTTCCCAGGCTTCCAGATTTTGCCACAGTACTTATGGATGTACTATGAAAATAGAAAGGTGACATAATAACTTTCTTGCTACAAACTATTTGTACAGACGTTTTTCCTCTTGGTACTATTTCTGGAGTAATTTTGTCAGAGGAAAATTGAAAAAACCTCACATAGTTCTTTGATATAGACTTACCTTTGACATTGGTTTGATTTCATACTACAACTTTTGCTGTGTTTTTTCACAGAACATAGGCCAATAATATCTGTGCATTGCCAATGCCCAGACACCATGAGGATAAAAGGAACTCCACTGCTAAATGCAGACGTTTCTGCATCAGGCAGACTTTCATGACTTTGTAGGCCTTGTACAGGCTTTGGCACCACTATGAGGTAATTAGTATTCCTTGTCCAATCTTATAGTATTCTTATCCAGCTGATTGTATTTTGCTAGGAAGACACACCACTGCCCTTTAAAGTAGGGCAGAAGCAAAAGCAATCAACAAGGTATTGGGCATAGGCAGAGGCTGTTTCTTCATAATGGAAGGGTGAAGTCTAAAAGAAATGAGTCATAACTTGTTTCTTCAAACAGAATCTCAGTTTTATTACTGTGGAAGTTTAATACACCCAAAAGAACCAGATGTTAAAAAATGATGCGATGAATTCATAACCTCAATAAAATTTATAACCTAGGATATAACTCTTGATTTGTACTAATAATGTGGGGTTTTTTTTAAACAAAGAACTTACAATGTTTTTCAAGTATGTCATCATTTAACAATATTGGAGATATAATGGAAAAAAGTTTTTATTTAATTAGAATTTTGTCTCATTGGTTAGACAGTAACAGACAAACATGAAAGTTATAGTTGGAAGTCTTCATGTATTCAATTTAGCTACCACTTCACACATGATTACACTTACTCTGGATAGCCTGATAAAGAGTTTCAGTTACACAGGATCATGGACACAGACACAATATTCACTGCCTGACTGGGTTTTTCACAGAACATTTTTTTTTATCCCTGTCTTGCTAGGTTTTTATAGGACTTCACATAAAGAATTTGTCAGATTGTCTGTTTTAAAGAGAATTTGTTATAAGCAGGACCAGAGGTAATTAGAAGTGGAAATGAAACATTTATTGATTTTACATCAAGATAAGCTATTTCTATGTTTAAAAGTAGTGAAGAGAAAGGGTTCTAATTTAAACAAATCTCCTATAATAACCTCTATGATATTAAGACATTTTATCAATGCTGGGGAACAAAGTAGACTCTGAAAGTGGTTTTGTGTTGCTTTTTTTTTGCTTTAGAAATGTATCGCTACTGAATTGGAAAACTCCAGAAATGTATTTAAGAATGTATGTATTTGTAGCATGATAAATTAAATTTTAGTCAAATTCCCTCTTTTGCTGTGAGACATCAGAAAACCTACTGGATAGGAAAATGGGAAAAGCCTAAAAATAAAGGAGTAAATGAGGCAGTTTTACTTGCTTTTATTAAACTGTAAAGGACTATTTAATTATTGTTTTCAAATAAACATTGAATTAATAAGACAAATGTTGCACTTTACATTTTGGCTTTCCTATTGCTGAGGCATCTTTCTCCTTGATTTGAAATTATCTCACTGTCATCTTTGTAAGACTTCCCATAACTTTTATTCATGTAGAGTTAATAGTTTGGTGCTTAGTGATAGCAGATCAGCAGATAGTGTTAGAAGAAAGTTTGAGTCAAGATTTTTTTCAGATGTGTTTAAGGTAAAGGAACATAAAGCTGGAGGAAAATATTCATTCCAATGCCTCTTCCATATTTTGGGGGGTAGATTTTTTTTCCTAATCATCTCAGACTACCCTTATCAAGCAATTCACACTATGAGGCATATTGTAAGCTCCTAGCGATTTAATTGTCCTGGAACCCTTCAAAGGAGCTTTGAGTAATATGAATTACTCTAAACTTGGCTTTGAGGAGCTCCTTGATGATTTATGGATGACTGACATTTATTTAATGCTGTACTTTTCAAATGTCATGTGTGAGCTGGACTGCCACATGCACTCATCTAGGTCAGTTCACTCTCAGCTAAACAAATTTCAAAGCAGCTTCTATGTCACTGACTTTTCAACTGAATCAGTGAAGGAAAAGAACAAATAAAAGAAACAAACTTGATATAGCAGGAACAAATAGGCTGCTTCCAGCCTTTCCCTTCAGCAGCTTTGCCATTTTCCCTTAAGACATTCACTTCCACACCAGTGACCCCGTGTTTCTCTGGCACCGTCCAAACCTTTCCTTAAGTTCTTTGCCAAAAGCTAAATATTTCCTCACTTGTTTTATGGATTGTACCTTGAAAGTCTCATGTGATCTTCATTTATGTGGCATTTTGATTCATATTCCTTGTTTGCCATCATGGTCTAAGACAAGAGCGAAGAAACTTGAAAGGATTATCAGTAGGTTACATTCTGCTCTTTGAAGCCCTTATCTTTTGTAAATAAATTATTCTGGCCTTAATTGGGTAGGGGATGTACTCAAAGTTGGCTTCAAGTTCACAAGTAATTGGAACAGGCATCTTCAAGTAATATACAATACTAACTGTATTACATAATTATAAAATTCTGATATCATTTCCTGAGGTAAAGAAAATAATTGCCATCCCTATCCAGGCAGACTATCATTTGGTTCTCAAGCAAGTTTTTATTTGGATTCTGTCTCTAAAATCCCTGCAATCTGTCTTTTACTCCCAAGTACCAGTCATAGCATTCAGGTTATAACGTTTCCTGTTGCATATGTAGGTAGGCTACTCCATATTGAAACAGATATATAAATCTCTTAAAAACTCAGTGAAATTTCATGTAGTTTACAGTAATATTGCAATGTGATAGTCACAGAATTCTACAGTACACATGAATCTGAAGGAGCAGGTGCCATGAATGAAAACACAAACAGATTTAACAGTCAGTTTATCATAAATTTATTTTGATAAATACTAGAACCATTATACACTAACAAATTTCTTCATACTGTTATGAAAAATCAACTGTATGCTATAATCAGCAAGGAATTAACTTTGCCCTCAGGGTTTTGTGGTATTTCAATGTATTATCAAGAAAGATTAACTAAATATTATTTGACATTTGTAAATGATTATGCCAATTTTGTCTCTTATTCTCATATAAAAAATGTTGATATATTACAGGGAAAACAACTTCCACATCCTAAAACCTGGTGAGGCTGAAATTTTACATCTTTGTCTTATAGTGAAATAAATGGTACAATTACATTCTATGAGAATACAGGTACTCAGTAGACTTGCATGAATGCTTTCCAGGAAACCAGTTTTTCTTTTATTATTACATTTACTTAAAATAATAAAGATGAAATAACTCTTCAAAAAAGGAGAAATTTTGCATACCAAGTATGGAGTCTGTTTTACTACAAGTTCATACATACACTTCTATCTTCACTAGAAAATACAATCTGTAAAAAATACCTATACTGAACTGCAAGAGTGTTAGATCCTTAGATCTGATAGAATCACAGAATGCACTGAGTTTGAAAGGACCCACAAGGATCATGGAGTCCAACTCTTTATCCTGCATAGCACCATCCCCAAGAGTCACACTATTTATCTGTCCAAACAATTCTTGAACAATGGCAGGCTGGTACTCTGACCACTTCATTGTAAATTTTTAAGAATTTAACTTAAAAAAATCATATCTAGAAAGCCTTTATCATTTTTTTTCTGTAAGCATATTCATAGTAGACAAGAAATATATGTGCCCTTTAACTGCATCTATTTGTGGTGTCACTTTACCTAAAATGCATTTGATTATGTTAAACTGGAGATGTGCCAGAATCAGATAATCTCTCTAGGAGATTTAAATTACTTTAAATTCACCAGGGTTTGATGAATACTACTCTGTCCTAATGATGCTGTCTGGAAAAGAATGACAGGCTGGAAGAGATGGCTTTTGGAGTGATTATCATATCCTGTATTAATAAGTCTACATAAATGATCATTTTAAGGATCGTTAAAAGCTGAGTGGATTATGTTCTGTGCCAGAGGGTGATGGATGAAGGAATCCATCCAGTTGATATGTTGCACTGTCTATTGCTTTGAACGTTTAAGGAGCTTTACCAATCAGATAAAAAATCAAGAATCATTTGGCTAATTATAAAGTTTTGGGAAATTGTCTTTTTTTTTTTGGAAGAAGGAATTGCTTCATATTTCCTCAACATAATGTTACAATGGATTTAATGTAAAAACTACAAGTAGTTTATATAACTTTACATATCATTTGACGTTTAATAGTACACTGATTTTTTTTTTTTTTTTTAGTGGAGATGAAAATTATTAGTACAAATACTCCAGAAGCATTTATACAATCCGTTCTCAGCTGTAGTATCTATAGTTGCTCAGATATGCTATTTAGAGCTGAATACAGCTTTGCAGCTTTTTTTAACATCAGGAATATTTGACCCTGGTAAACAATAGGTTAGAATGGGATCATTCTGGTGCCCCAATAACCTTTCTGCTATGTAAGTGCTGCCGCGTGACCAATTTGTTATGTATTAGAATGGAGGAATGGCTGAAACCTAAGGAAAATGGCTTGACATTTAGATACTTTAATGTTTTCCATCAATGTTAATATGGCTATAAAACAGTCATCCCTGATGCCATTTAATAATGAAGTAATGCTTATTAATTACAAATGTTGTTTAATCTGTTCTAGTTACTAAAGGTTATGTGTTCTTTTATTATTTACTATGATTAATTCTAAATCTTCAGAGAAACAAAACCTTTCAGAAATTAAATGAAATTTAAACAGAATTTTAACCTTCGTAGGCTTTTAAATTCCTGGAAATACTGTTCAAAGAATGCAAGAAAAAAGTACTCTACATTAAACATTCTGCATCTGTTGCTCTGAAATCTCTAAAACTCTATTTTCAAATCGTGTTAAGATGAAAATGTTCAATTCAAGGGTATAAAAAAGGCAACATATGATTAATTAAATGTATCTTGGAAAGAGAATTCATGCTGGGCAAGAATATGAGTCCATTTCCAGGATGAATCTCTGTAAATTAATACAGGGTTTGGAGACAGATTGAAAGCACTTTTTGGTTGTAAAAATAATATAATTTGATAATGAACATCTAGAATGTTAGAAGCTATGCTTGTGTAACACAAACAAAGCTTCAAATCTGAAAAAGAAGGAATTTCTAGTAAAGCAAATCATAGACTTTTTTTCCCTATGGATGACATCTATAATAATATGTGGAGTTCATAATATTATTATGTTACAATAGAATATAACATAAAAATATATCTATAGCAACTTGGAATGCAATGTGATTAAAATAAAAGTGGTTCTAAAATACTGTAGTGTGAATTTTGACTTCAAAGCAGTATATGCCTTACACCGACTATATGAACCAACGATCAATTGTCCATTGCCTCCAATATTTGTCTCTTAGCATTGGAATTTTGAAATGTTCAGAGAAGGATTTAGAACAACAAACGTTAAATGTAAATACACTGTTCTGACACTATTGCTTTAACTTATAAGTTTGAAAAGAAATCTTGCATCAGTAATTTCTAACATAGTAACTCAAAATTTACATTTATCTGATTATATTGATACAACAAAGTTCTTCCAAAATGGTTGTGACATATGATTCAAAACCAAGTCATTACTGAAATGAATACATTTATCCTTATATAGAGCTAGATAATGTTTCATTAGGGGATATATTATTCCCTCAAGTTCTAGAAGCTTTCTAGTAGAAAAGAAGTAAACTACTCTAAAGTCCTTTTTAGTTGTCTCTATATTCATAAATCTTGAGAGAATATAATGAAAATATGGGTATAGGTCATGAGCTTCTACATATTTATATATAATAGATACATTTTCTGACATTATTGTTGATTTCTAGAACCTGTGTAAGGGTGTGTTGGTCACACTCCGAAGCTATACATGTACAGGTTTGGCTTTTATCAAAGGCTAATGCCAGTGTGAAAAGCAAGGTCTCTTGGTAGGCTTTTCAAGGTGTCTGCAGCATTTTCAGGTAGTGGTTACAAATAGTGCTGTTTAACAGCTTGCTTCTACTGAAGAAAATCTTTTCAGGGGAATTGTAAGGATAGAAAGAATCTGCTTATTTCATTAGCAGAATATTGACACTGAAGCTGTATAGAAAATTTAATAACAACGTTAGCTGATGCTATATATTGTGGTTTTAGATTATTTTAGATTATGTTTACAAAATATAAGTTCTCTTATCTTAGTGTTAGCCTTTACTAAATCTGTTATCTAGATTTATAGTAGCTTAATTTAAAACTGATTTTGGTTTTCTTTTCATATTATTACTGTGTGATACCATCTAATCTCTCAGGCACCTACTCAATTCCAGTTAACTTCCCAAAGCTCAACATTGCAAGGATAGCATCTGACATTAAATTGGACTCATAAATGAACACAGAACCTATGATGTAGCTCATGGTGTTCACATAGCACTTCAGAGCTTCAAGAAAGCAGGATTTAGTGAAAAGAAATGCTGTGATTTTGCTTCAGATCGAACATCCTACAGTTTGACCTTGAAGGAAAATTACAGGTACATGACTGGACTAAAGGCAAAAAAAGTCTGTATCTAATGAGATCTCTGAATGTATTTATTTCAGGGTATCACTCAAGTAAACCTATTATTGCTTTCTATTTGGAGAGGTTATGTAGAGGACTACAACTTTTCATTTAACTTACATTAGAATTTTTTTTTTTTAAGAAGCATTGAGCAAAAAGGGCAAATTTTTTCCATATAACCTTGGAATGCTTTTGCAAATGATACAAGCTAAGGAAAGGTTTTAAACACAAGTATTTTCTTTCCACTCATTGGATTTAACCTGACTATAATGTAAGTGACAATTTGTAAGTGGGAAATAAGGAACGGAACTTAACCCTTCCTGAGATGGTCTAAGAACTGGAATTGTGCATCCAAATTCTTCAGAATTTGAAAAAATATTCTTGTCCTATTTTATAAGAATGACACTTGATGTCTTTAATTTCTGGCCCTTTTTAAGAACTCTGTGTTCAGTATGGATTGTTTGGTGAGAAGGAAGAGGAGTCAGATTGTGCTCTTGCCTTACATAGATTTTCTGTTTAAGTTTGCAGTCTAACTGCATGTAATAAACTACTCAAGGAAATCTTTTTTCAAGGGTGCTTTTGCATGACTTCTCTATTGCCAGAACTAGCTAAGAGGGTATATTTGCTCATGAAATATAGGAGAAAACAGATGATCTTTTTTTCTGAAGGTAAAAATGTAAACCAAGTACCTGTTGAGTGTCCTCTTGATTTTTTCACTCATCATTAGAATCTTTCTCTGGAGATCCTTTTTTTTGATATGGTTTCATTCAGGGTACAGATACATATGCAGTTTAGATGCAGAAGTAGTTATTAAGTAACCATTAATTAAGAGGAAATTTGAAGGAATAGAACAAAGGTATCTATACTTGAGACTGAACTCAATGCAAAGGCTGTGCTCAAGCCCATGTCAGAATTCTATAAACTTCGGTATCTTCAGGAGATTTCTAGTTTTATATTCATGGCACATGTGTTGAAGTTTAAGGGCTCAGGTTTAGTTAGTCTCTATGTCTCTTTCACTGAGTTTTGGATAAAGAGAAACATTTACTTTTTGTTTTCAGTTCAGAGCAATATCTGACTGGCCAATCTAATCTGTGTTTGCTACTCTAGTCAGAGTTCATCTTGATAAATATATAATTGATTTGTTTCCTGGAATGAATTATGAATTTATCACTCAACACATTTCTCCCACTAGGTTTGATAAGCCTTACTGCATATTTCATCTCAGAATGCAAAACACAAAATGCCTATTTTGGACTAAGAAGAATCCTTCACTGCTCACATTTTTATTTGGATCTGTCACAACAGACATATTGAGAATGGGACTGTATCCTTTTCCTACCTGGTAGATTAAGATTCTGTAATTCTGTTTCTCCAATTTAGCACTAGCAAGCCTTTTCTGTGCCTTTTGTTTGCTTACTTGTTTTCTATCTGGAGGTAATAGAATAATTCTCAATGAGTGGTACCTCTGGGGCTTTACAGTCTAACTGCTTTCTTAAAACAATACATTTAATTACATATTCCAGCTGTCTGAAATAGTCTGTCTTTTTTTTTTTTTTGAGGGGCGAGCACACAAAATTTGTTAGCAGACAGCATATTCCCTCTCCTTGGCTGACAACATAAACTCTCTTCCCCGTGTTTATAATTTGCGGTATTTTCCAGCTTAAAATTATTTGGGATATTGATTGGCATCTTATTGCCTCTAACAGACTCTAATAATTATTAATTTTGCACTGCTTATCCATATTTTACATACAGCTGTGCTTTGTTCTCCTTCATTTACTTTTCCTCAAACATATTTCAATCTGAGAACCAGTTTTAATGTATGAGGTAATTACAACTAATTTTCATGTAATATTTTTTGTGATGCATGTATTACTTTTTTTAAAGGGTATATTTTATCTGCCTTCCTTAGTTTCCACTTTTATCTAAACCCAGATCAAGCAAGTTTTGGAAGATTTGCTGCTTATTAATCTGTATTGTGCATCAATTATGGAAATATATTAATTCTTATCAGGTTGTTTGTTGGGTTTTCTTTATATGTATGTCTCATATTAGTGCAAATTAAAAGTCTTTAAGAGGATAATGAGTCTTGCAATTTTTGGATTGCAAGTTTAACTTGAAAATTTTGTACTGCAATTCTTTTAATCTTTGAAAACTGACTATATTAAAATTGAAACGAATAATTTTAATAGACATAGTAAATTCATTATCTCATTAATAATTTTTAATGCTACTAGGCGTATGTGGAATGTAGATTTTTCTTTATTCTTCTGACTATTTTTCCAGCTTATGAATGATATGTATCATTTGGCATGGTAAAAGTAATGACACTTAATCCAGAACTTACATATGTTCATTTTTCTGCATTTCATCTTTAGCTCATGAAAATTACCTTTTTTTGAAGCTGTTTATTACATCGTAAATATTGAATCTGTATGAGTAGCCAAAGGAAATAATTAAGTACTTAGATATTTTGATTGATGTTCCTTTACCAGAGATAATGGCTTCTTGGTACAGGCACCTGAACTGCATTCCTTTGCCTCTCTTTATAATCAGTAAAGAGAAAGGAACACTTTCACTATCCTCACTTAAACAGTTTCAACAGATCACAGAAATGACTCTCTGAGGTATGTTTATTTCTCTCCGCTGATTTTAATAAGCAAACTGAATCTAGCATGTAGAGGTGTTTAAAACTGGAAGAAGTGAGCCTAATAGTTGGATTCTAGACTCAGAAGAGCAATGCAAGAATTCTTAATGGGTAACAAATGAGTTATAGTTCTGTTAGTTTTCTCATAGGGAAAAAAATTGTAACCAAACCCAAACAACATTGTTTAAGTTCTTAGCATTCAATGACAATCTAGCACCCTTGTATTAATGAAAATTTTGAACAGCATCAGACTCAGTATTGATCCCTAGGGTGCGCTTCAAGTTACTGACCTTTAAGTAGACTTTGTGCTGCATTCTGGCTCTAGTCTTAGGGTCTGCTCATCCATCCCATATTTCATCAGCTTTTCCATGAGGGTCTTAAGAATGAAAGTGTCAAAAGATTTATTTAAGTAATTAGACAATATCCATTGCTTTCCCTTCATCTACTAGACCAGGCATTTCATCATAGAAGTTTATCACTCTGTTCAAGCACGAATTCCCCTTGATGAATCCATGCTATCTGCTCCTAGTCACCTTCCTGGCCTTTGTGAGCCTGGAAAGAGTTTCCAGGTTAGTTCTTTCATTACCTTTATGAGGATCAAAGTGCAGCTAACTGATCTGTAGGTTCTTGATTCTTCTTTCTTGCCCCCGCCTTAAGATGAGTGACATTTTTTCTCTCCATCCCTTGGGCACCTCTTCCTCTCAGCATGACCATTCAAATATTACTGAAAGTAGCCTTGAAATTACATCAGCACTTGTGAGTGTGTCCCATGGGAACCAAAGCACTTCTCTATGTCCTCTTTGCCTAAGTATACCCTGACTTGATCCTTTTCCACCAAGGATAGCGCAGATTTGATAAATCAGAGACGTAGAAACTGTTCCACACAAATGAACACTTTCTTTGAAAAGATTTTATTCAGGGTGATTCTGTAGCTGTCATTTGGTGATTTATACTTGTGCTGCTCTCTCTTTATTTATTCATTTTACCATGCCCTTTATCAAATAGTGTGACCAGGAGTACATGTACTATTAAAATTATGTGTATCATGCTGTTGTTCATGAGTATGTGTTCCATTTTGTTCTTAATTAATTTTCCAATAATTTCTAAGTTTATCTATGATATTTTTGATATAAATTGAAAATTGAAGAGAAATTTTGACTTGATAACATAGCTTTTTTAAATGCAAGAGCATCTACTTGTTAGAAATGTGTCAACATTCACTTTTTTTTAATGCTTCATTGAGCAGATAAAATCATCCTTTTGCACCATAGGAGACAGCAATATTGTCTAAGAATTTAATAAAAGAGTAAACACTACACCTGAAGAGTCTCTCTTTATTTTACCAGCAAACAAAGTAAATTTTTCTATAAAAGAGGGTATATAAGAAAATTGATATTTGTATGATGTGACTCCAGATAAGTACCACATTTTTTCCCACCAATCTCTTTTTCACTTCATTTATACATTTCTACTAAAATTTGGGGCTTTTTTAATTTTTTTTCTTGGAGTAGTCCAAGACTATTTCATCAGTAATGCAGTCTCTTGTTACACTCCCAATGTCATCTGGAGAGGAAGATTTCTGAAGAGTGAGTAGAGCAGCTGTTGCCTAGTAGGAAGGAAAATCAATGACCTGACACTTGTCAGCTGCAAATTTGTATATAGTTTAATAGATGAAAGACAGAGTACAAGAAAACAGAAGGTTATTCACCTCCTGGGTTCAGCACACCTAGATTTTGTAAATTACTGTGGTTTAATCGAAAAGCAGTTCCTAGTGTTCTTAATAATACAATACATTTTAAAATGTGTCTTTTTTCTGCTTAGTCTGGTCACAAATTCTAGTTTTTTAGTGTCCATGAGTTTTACTGAATGCCAGATACGCAGATATGTCAGAGTGCAAATATAGATATACATATATACTTTTGGGGTTATTTTCATTGGGAAAAAACAATCAATATTTTAATAATTAGGACTTTAAAAGAATGCATAAAGTAACGTTTAGCCATTATAGGAAAAGAAATCTTGCAGGAAACTTTGATGAAACAATGACAGCTACCATGGTTTCAAAAAAGCTGAAGACAGGATTAATTGCTAGAGTAGAAAATGTTTTAAAAAAATCACTGAACAAACATTTTCATTTATACAAAGCATGCTGCTTCTAGTTGTTGACAAATTATGTGTTCACACTTGGATCAACTTAATTTTGTTACCTGGGTAGATAAACAACAGAACAGAACCTGAATGTGAAGCAAAACTTAATTGCTCTATCCGGTAGCTTCCTGACATGAGTAGGCAGTAAACTTTAATAACAATGCCAAAAATATGTTAACTAAAGACTCATACTATTGTAGGAAAATTCAGGGGACCTACTCAAATGAAAGCATAACTGCATGTTTATTAAGTAACAATAAAATTGGAGGTGTTGAGTTTTAAAAATACTAAAACTGTAAGGAGTGGTGCCTAAGGAGTGATGTCTTGGTTATTGTCATAATTTTTCTCTAAATCTCAGAACCACAGACTGTTTGAGGTTGGAAGGGACTGCAGTGGGTCATCTGGTCCAAAATCTCTGCTCAAGCAGGGTCGTCCTGGAGCACATGGCATGGGATTGAATCCAGATGGTTCTTTAATATCTGCAGCGAGGGAGACTCCACAACCTCTCTGGACAATCTGTTCCAGTGTGTGGTCACCCTCCCAGGGAAATTCTTCCTCATATTCAAATGGAACATCCTGTGCATTAGTTTCTGCTAAGTTATAAAACTTCCTTGAAATCTGTGGCCTTTCATGGGGTGGGAGGTGAAATTGACATAGGATCTGAAAAAGGGTGATAAAGTATTGTGTCATATTAAACCCAGGGAATCCTTTAATTCATGGTAAATCATAGTACGTTGTAGTTAAATTACTCTTTTCTCAAGACTGACTGGTATGGCGTCTACCAATGACCTAAATTATTTCAGGAACAGAAAATTGTTATGATTATTATTACCTTTTTCTTTTTTTAGCCATTGTATCAGTACATTAGGACTGTGACTGATTTTTGAAAGTTCTTATTGTTAAAAATTTAAAAAAATTATTGTTATTGTTTTTATGTTTGTGAACTCACTTGCAAAATGAAACATTAAAGATCTATCAATGACAATATTTTTACATCTTCTAACTATTCATTTAACAGTTTTCTGTTTATGAAAGTTACAATCAAGAGCTTCAGATGAGTGAACATAGAGCTAGTATTTTTCTGCAAGAGCATCTTAGTATCCCAAAAGGGAACAGGTTTTGATAAAATGCAAGAGAAACTTAGATGACTTATAACTTCCGAAATTAACTTGACAGAACCTAATTGCAAGCAAAGATTGCCACAGAGACTTCCTACAAGTAGTTCTAAATGGTGTACATAAAGTAGATAAATGATGTGTTGTATAAATGAAGGAAGAAGAAACTACATTTATGTACTGAAGTGATGACAGCTATGTAACTACCTAGAGAGATGAGAGATAGAAGGATCATTCTTCTCTGTCATGAAGTAATCACCTGCTATGCAGCAGGCACAGTCAAAATAGCAACATCACTTCCACTCAATGCAAATTCTCCCCTGAGTTCTGCCTATACTTTAACATTTGCACATTCTTATTTGGGAACGTTTTGTCATTCTCATTTCTCATGTACTGAATTTTCAATACATCACTCTTACTTTCTCATTTGCTGCAAACTTTTTGTCATGATGTTCAGACATTAAGGTCAATATACTGCTGCTCTTATACACCTCAAACAGTCACTTTCTGGGGATGTCTTAGTTGTCCATCATTTATAGTTAGCTGTGATATTTCTATCATATATCTGTCAAATTTATATGTGCTGAAAACTTTGACATTTTTCTGCTGAAATAGGAAGTCCCTTAGATTTTTCTATTGTTAAATAGAATTGCCACACTTTTTAATTGTTGATGGATACGTTTATTCTCTTACCTGAAGCTTCAGCTCCAACTCCAGTACAAAATGATTACACAGCACTCATTTCTTCCATGAAAAAGAAGCAAAGAAACCTCCACAACCCTTAAAAATACCTTAAAATGCTAGGACGCTTCATTCAAACACAGAGGTTTCAATTATTTAAGGCAAGGAATAATTTGGAGTCTGATACATGAACATATGATGTTAACAATTTTCTGTCTGATACTTTCATTCTTCTCCACTTTTCAAATCCATGATTCCTCAGATGTGTTTCACAAGCTGTCCCACCTGCTCTCGTTAATTTTCAGACAAATCTAAACAGACAAAAGCATACAGCATGTGTTTGAAAATATTGCATTGGGAAATCATGTGAGTAGCATACAAAAGTATTTCCACTCAAATGTCCCTAACAATAGGTTTTTAGGCTTATCAGGCATCACCTACTTTACAGGGATATTTTGACTACTATACTGCCAAAAAAGAGCTTTAGAGTGAGGCAGGCTTCCAAAATCACAGTTTTACTAAAGAGATTGAAACACTATTGGCTTTTCACCTTTAATGTATTGAGTTCAGATGCCCTGGTGCTGGCGGCAGGGTCTTCAGGAGCCTCTGTGAGAAGTGGTCGGGGCTGGCCCATGCTGGACGTAGCTGGTTCCACTGGCCCCAAACAACCTATCTCAGGGCATGTCTGAGCACCACAGCCAAGGTGGAGAGACCTTGATGAAAGTATCTTTAGGAAACCATATTTTAAAACAAATTTTAAAAACTTTTTAAAAATACTGTGTGACAGCCTCAGAAGGACAAG
Organism: Phainopepla nitens; assembly: GCA_013400175.1. NCBI lineage: Eukaryota > Metazoa > Chordata > Aves > Passeriformes > Bombycillidae > Phainopepla > Phainopepla nitens. The sequence continues at coordinate 133,373 of VXBQ01000644.1, read as the reverse complement.
TGAGCAATGTGTGTATTTCACATATGTGCTATTTCACAAAGCACTGCGGACAGTAAGGTGAGAGAAAAATGAGGGAATGAGATGCCCCTGCAGCCTGTTGATAGGACCCCACCAGAACAGGTATACTGCAGCCTGTGGACAACAGGGAATGGGACAAGTATGAGGAGAAAGGAGTGGCAGAGGAGATTTTATTGACTAATCTCAGCTCCCATTCCACATTAACCAGTGCTGTTGATGTGGTGGAAGGTAGAAGAGTCCAGAATGAAGGAGTGAAGTTGAGCTTGGAAAAAAGGGGGAGAGAGGTTTCCAGGATGGTGTGGTTTTGTCTTTGCTTCTGTCCATCTCAACTGGCAATAAATTACATTAATTTTCCCAAAGATAAGTCTGGTTTGCCTTTCATGGTAAATGGCAAGCAATCTCCCAGCCTTTATTTTGACTCAAATCAGTTACATTCCTCTAGGTACCTACTGTCATCTGAGCTTTATTAGGATGATTGAGACAGCTCACAGGGCTGAAGACAGGGCAAAGGAAATAGAGAGGACCCACTTTCCCTTGGACCAGCTCCAAGAAACCAAGGACATATTTGGGAAACTCAAATGGAAATACTTGATTCACCTAAATTCAGTGAAGCTCACAAGCAGGCACCTACATTAAGATATTTACAATTGCAGTTCTAGGCAACTGGAGTCACAGCAAATCCCTTTTCTCCTCAAACTTTCTCCTGGAATTAGAGGGTGAGTGCTAAAAATCCGTGTCTCATTTTAATCTTGGCACTAACAAAAATTGAAATTAAAAAAATCAGAAATATAAACTGAATTATTTTAGTAGTGAATCAGTAGAGAGTAAAGATGGAATATTACCAGTGATATTTTTCTGAAGCTATGCTAATTTCTTAAAATGTCTTACTGACATTTAGGATGCAACACATTTTTTTGAACTTAGGAAATATCACAGATGTATGAACCTCAAATAGATACCCAAGGCTCATTTTATAGTTAATGAAGAGAAAGAATCACTTAGGAGGTATCATCTATTTTATCCTCACACAGACATTTAACATAGCAGATATATCATACTTAAATATGCCTATTTCTCTTCAGCATCTCTGACAGAAGCCTAAAGATATCACCTAAGGTGTACACATTTACATAATAGATTACTGAAGCTAGATGGGAGAAATTCCTCTCCAAAATTACCATTATTGTGGATTGATGGTAGCATGTGTAACTTAATCTCTAGTTAGTGCATCAGATGCCAGCTCCTTAATTTTTCATACCAATAATTCTAAAGAGAAAACCTCTGAAATGTAACCATCATGTTATAGGTTATTACTGCTCCAGTAGAAATGCAGTTCTCTATGCACATTGATATTGAGAGAATAGAGAAGTAAACAAAGTAATGACATACAGAGGTTAACACAAATTATGATTAAACTTCTACCAAATGGACAAAGATACAAAATTGGCTGTTTCAGTTTAAAAATTGCTATCATTTATAGTGCATTCATAGACAAAGGCCAATGCCATGAGTAAAATAATAAATATAGGAAGAAGGTTTTTCTGTGATCAATTACACCACTAATGCAGATCCATAGTTAAATGCACATTCTTTCAGCTTCAGTTAGAACAAGAAATGCTAGATTTTGACATTTTAAAATTAATAATTTCAAATGCACAATCAAGACAGACATTTAAGTTTTTTCAAATAAAACGATAATTTCTAGAACGTGTCTTTTTACCAAATGCAATTGTTTCATTTTTAGTTAAAATGTTTTTTAAAATAAATCCTCATTTAGGATGAAATGGTCTTTCACAAATTTAAACCAGTGGCTTACGATTTATTTTACTGTGTTCAATTGAAGTTAAAAGAATAAAAGCCATTGTAAATAAAGCTAGACTTACATAGCAAAATTAGTCATCTTGATGACTACAAATTTTCTCTTCATATAATGCAATATCTACTAAACTGCACGAATGAGTTCAAGATATTTTAACATCTGGAGAAGAGTTAAATTTATCTGCATAGTATTTTTTCTGGAGAATAACAATTACAATGGTTAATTCCAAGACTTTTTGACAGATTTCAGCTGTCAAATGTCAATTAAATAATTTCAGAAATACAACTTAAAGAAGACTAGATAGCCAGAAATTACTTTAGAAAACAGAGTTTCTTTCAACATGAATACGAGATAATTGCATTTCTTTCCTTTGAAGACTAAGTATAGAGTGTTACAGTCTAAAGTCCAAGTTTTTCTAATTTTTGCATTAAACATTATAATTGATAGTGCTTGTAACCATTATTCAGACTATTAGTTTTTCTTGGACTATTTTCACAAGTTTTAGCGATACTTGGAAGTGTAAACATGAACTGCTGCATTTCGAACACCGCAGTTACTATTCATTCTGAAGAAGAGAAAAATAGTAACATTCTTGTGACTTTAGAAGTTCCATAAATCAGAGAGATAAATATTGTTTTATACATGGAACATGATGTCTTTTTCTGATGCTGAATATATTTTACTCAATAAAAAAGTATTGTTAAATTACAAAACATGTTCTGAAACTGTGCAACTGCAAAATGTCTTACTTGTTTAATTTAATGAAGTCTCAAATTTTTGCATCTAATTTAGTGCTCCCTCACTGAAAAGTAGGAATGAGATGAAAAGGTTGTCTTGCATAGGTTCCTTATTTTCTAAGTACATAATGGAGGTATTCAGGTAGTCCTGGAATTCTAGATGACACAATATAGGTAACCATTGGAAAATGCTTCCCTCTCCTTGTTTTGCCATTCCTTTGGGAATGGCACATTCTCAAAAGCTATGTGTCCAAAGAGGCAAAGAATGCCAGAGCTTATGCAATTCTTCAAACACTCAAGGTTAAGTGGTTTAGGTTCTCTGGAGCCTGATGGGAACAATTTGCTTTTGGAAGGGAATTAAGGTATGCTACCAATATACTACTGCATTATGGGAATTTCTGGGGGTTACAAGCACAGGAAGCTCTTCTTAGCTTAACTCTGTGGAGAAATTTTCAGAATGGTCAGTGCAGACAGGAATGTTCTGAAGAATGTGCTAAAATAATAAAGCACGTGCTATGTGCTCTGTTCCATAATATTTCTAGTGCTTTGCTAAGCAGACTTGTAGTTGGTCCTCTTTTCTTCAGATTCCTACTACTCCAGATGAATTAAAACTGTTCAGAAATACTAATGTCCCCCTTGGTCAGAACAGACCAAAATTATAATAATTATAATAAAAAAAAATTGACTGAGTAAAAAAATATAATAAATTGAAGAGTAAGATTACTTAATGTTTACAGCAAGATTAAGTCTAAACTTGCTCTCTGTCCAATCATCTGGCTTATGAGAAACAGTTTTTGTTTTGTGAGAACAAATATTACCTTGTGAAACCACAGGTGACTATAATGTTGGTGAATTGACATTTCTAGATGCCATGAAGTATAAAACTCTACTTTTTCTATGTAATGACTATATAGTTACTGTTTCTTTTATCAGGTAGATTTCTGGAAATGGAGAGAATATGTAGCCTAACAAGCACTAGAGATGATTTGAAAGCGAGGTGGGGGCTGTCTGACCAACATAAGTCAGGTATGCAAGAACAGGAGAAACACTTCTGCATTTTGTCAATAGGAAAAAAAAGCACATCCTGCTTTCTTATAAGATGAAATCTCCATTTCGCATTTTCCTGTTGGAAAAGTTTCCCACCACTCAGTGTTACATTTTCTTTCTTTCTCCTATGCATTCACACATATGTGAGGCACAAGCATCTAAAACTCAGTGGCTGTGGAACTTGCAAAGAGTACAAATTAGTCTCAGAAAATGTGCTCATGGTTTTAGATAGATAACTCCTAAATCATCCATTGTATGCCATTATTCATTGTAAATCTAATGGACTAGTAACTTAACAACCCACTCTTGTTAAGATGTTCATGATAAAATCCAATTTAAAATAAAAAAGGATTAAGTACTATGATTTTCAAATTGCATGAATAATGACATTATTAGTATATTAATGGACTTTGAATCAAATGGTGTGAATGTGTGACAATGAATTGCCTGCCTCCTGGAACCCAGCCTCCTTGTCTTCCTTGCCAGCTGTCCCAGCCTTCACACTTTCTGTCACCTGGCTGTTGGTAGGAGACATTTTACTCCTCGACTTGGAATTGTCTGATTAATCTTGGCATACTGCTGACTGAGACAGATGCAGATTTTCAGAACTTCTGTATAAAAATATACTGCATAATATCAATCAGACAACTCCATTGAATTAATAAAGCTACTAGAAAGCGTCTAAAGGAGGGACACAAATATAGTGAGGAGTTTATAAGAGAAGCCCTAGGAAAAGTGCCTGAGGTCACTTGGTTTATTCAGTCTGGAGAAGAGAAGACTGAGGGAAGACCGTGGAGTCTAAAACTTTGACATGAGGGGAAGAGGAGAGGCAGGCAGACATTGATCTATCCTCTCTGATTACCAGTGACAGGACCCGAGGGAATGGCCTGAAGCTGTGTCGGGGAGGTTTAGGTTGGATATCATGAAAAGGTTTTTCACCCAGAGGGTGGCTGGGCACTGGAAGAGGCTCCCCAGGGAAGTGGTCAGAGCATCAAGTCTGACAGTGTTCAGGAAACATTTGGACAAGGCTCTCAGGCACATGGTGTGACACTTGGGGATGGCGCTGTGCAGGGCAGGAGACACATGCATTTATATATATATATATATATATTATAAGTTTTCAAGAGAAAAATGCAAACATGTACACAAATACTGGGTTCATCTTATCCGTCTAAGACACCTCATGAACAGTAATTCAGAGGAGTCTTTTCTTTGGTGGCTAAATAAGAGGAGTTTGAACAAAAGGCTGATTACTCAAGAGTAGAGGAAACAGAATTATATCTTCCTACTTTCCAATTAATTCCCCCCTCCACCCTTTCTTAGATTTCTTTTTAAATTTTTTTGGTGAGGAATTGCAAGTCTGACTGAATATCAGTGTGCAGTCTTTATGGTTTTTTTTCTCCTGTTTCTTTTCTGATACAAAATTTCCATCTATTCTCAGGGGAAAGGCAAATCAAATCCTCGCATACTGTATGAAGGGCAGCACAACGTGATTATAAGTGGGCACAAATTGAAGATAAATCTAATGTTAATGGCTTATACCATCGTCAATATGTTTTAGAAAGACTAAATTGATTTCTATTACTTTTTTATAATTATTGTTTTCTTCTTTTTAAACATGATGTATATGTAACATGTAAATGTGATGTATATGTAACATTCTTTTTGTTGTTGTTACTGTTCTTGTTATTACCACATTTTTTATCATTTTTAGGTAGCTTTGATCAGCCTTAATGACAATTTAATTTAAGTCATGTCACATTGAAGTAGACAGAAACAAATCAGAGAAATAAACTTATTGGTACTGAGGACCTGATATTCACGCTATAAACTGGTTTGTTTTAATATCAGACTAGCTTGATATATTCAGTCAGACACTGTGTGTTTTAAATTAGAAGTCATGGTGACGGAGATCTTTTCCTACTTTAATCATTCTATCATTCTATTTTATGATATACATTGTTATACATTCTTTATTGTACATCCTGGAGCACATTTTGTGGACTCCTGTATTGTCTTTTCCGGGTTAGTTTCATAATAAAAGCAATCTAACACATGCTTCAAACACTATGCCAGCACATTATGTGGGGATGGCTGTGAGATTTATTTCAGAACAGTAGTTCTCATTCAAACTAAATTATTAGCATAAAGTTAATCATCTTGATCATCCTAAAGGAAAGCATCCTAGCTTTTACTCACTGAAAGACTGTTAATTTATTTTTTCAATGTATCTTTTTAACTAACTGATGCAGATTTCAGTCTCTGATTTTATGACATGACAGTTCAGAAGTATCAAGAGTTTAACAGAATCAAGAGCACAATGCTTATCTGACGATTCAGATTTTCCTAAGAACTGTTTAGAAACAATCAGAAGAAACTATTTTTTAGCTTGGAAACAAAACAGGTAACAGGTGATGATTTGTTGGTGAAATAAGCACTGGTGACCCCATAAGCAATCTACAGATCTTATTAATTGAGTTTCATTTTGCGTTTCACCTTCTTCATAACAGTTTTCAAGAAACCAGGTTTATTAAATTAAAACTCAAGGGATGTAAAACTAAGCCAAATTGAACCAGTGCTAGGTTTTAGGAGTCTATGGAGGTTTGAGAGGTTTTTTTTCATATGTGCAAGTAATCAAACAGGACTTCACATTGTTTCTAACTCAGAATTAAAAGCATTATTGAAACAATAAACATTTACCCTGTGAACTGGAGAAGTGCTAATAATTTAAACTCCATAGATATCTTTCTGCCTTCAGGCCATAAAAATCAGGATATCCTGTTATTATAACCATATCTTTTATGAGGAACTTGCAGTTAAAAAAAAGGATTTCACATCTCAAAATTGCACAATGAAATTGAAAATACAATGAAAGAAAACATGTGGGATTTCCCGCTGTTCTGGTCAAATGCACTCTTTGTTCCCAGTCTCCTGCTAATATATTAATAAAACTTTGAAACAAGATACACAAAGGGAGGAAATATTTTCAGAGGTGCTAGGGATGTTTAATAGGTTTTCATAACCAACATGAAATTTGTAGAAAAAGTTCCCAGATTTTGAAACATATCTGCTGCAAAAATATTGCAGCTTGGCATCAAATTTTTGAAAGAGAACTCTGAACTGAAAAGATAATCTCTAAAGACATAACTCTCTTAAGGAATAGTCTGAATTTTTAAATATAAAAATTGCATTTTTTTCTAAACTGAAAAAGAAAATATATCCTTGAAATTCACATCTAGATAATTTAGAGTATGAAAGGTAGCAGCCCCCCCCCCATATGTGAACTTAAAGATTAGTCATACTTTTATCTTTGATATCCCTCAAAACTAAGGAAGTGGTTTTAGAGCTCTGTAGACAAGTCTTCCGTGTGCTTCACTGATGGAGTTTTGCAATATTAGGGTCATCACACATCTTCATTAATTCATGCAGCTTGCAGCCTTCAGTTGAGACAAGTTTTGGCTTTTTATCCTTAAATTTCTTGAATGTATGCCTGCATGTTTTATACCTGAGATCTCTAGATATTTTTAGATTATCTTGGTATCCTTCTGAAAGTCTCACTGCATTGAGTCAGACTGACAAAATTTTAGGGAAATATTTAGATCACTCAGTTGAGTTTGTGGTATGTATTTGGGGATGAAATCCATTCATTATTTTCTCTGGTCCAAATCTTCTTTCATTCAGTTCTTTTTTGTGAAACAGGCGCACATATCTACAATGAAGCCTGCCAGGATTTTGACATGAAATTTGAAACTCTAAATGGGGCAGTTTCAGCTGAGTGTCTAGCCTATCTGGAGCTGTCTGACTACATATTGCTGTGCTGTGGAGGATTCAGAATCTTTGTTCCACACCTGCTGGGTAAATAAAGTCAAGAATAGACCACTGTATAAAAGTTAGCTGGTGCTGACAGTGCCAACAGGCTGCCCTGTGAAGTGATTGTGACTGCTCTGTGTCTTGCTGAGCTCAGGGCTGCCACTGTACATTAGGAATGCTCTGAACGCAGGAGAGGTAGGTTCTCCTGTGCACCTCAGCTGTACTTTGTGTTGTCTCTGCACAGCTCTGATATTCAAGCAAGAGCTGAGTTTCTAGCAATTTGGTTTGGAGCACTAACATAAATACTTAAGTTCAGGTGTCTTGAGATCTGTGCTCTTTAAAAAGGAGCTACCAGTCAATTTGAAATTCCCTTGATGTTAGCCTGAACTTCTGAGCAGGCTGACTGAGTCATTGTTTTGAATTCACGAACATTAATAATATCTAAATCCCATGTTATGGAAATTTTTGATGGCCTAAATCTATCCATTTATGTATTTATGATTTGTTTCCCATTCTGTGACGAAAGTCACTCTAGAAATAGAATACATTACTTTCTTACAGTTTTCTGAGATTTAATGCTTAAATGTGTCTAAAATGGTTTTGATATAAATAGAAGGTCTTTACAAATTCTGACAGGTAAAGACAAGTACAGATACACCTAGAATTAAATTAAAGTGTAATGATAAGTTAAATACTTCTGACCCAAGAAAACCAGTCTTCTTCTAATTCATTCATATATATATATATATATATGTATGAGAAATTATGACATTTCNTTTCTCTATTAGTTGACCTCAGTGAGAGGGAATGTTCCTGGCTATATTTGATTTACTCATCCAGGAAAAACTTACATTTATCCACTATCTTTCTATTTTGGGCAACCCAGATGTTTAGTCCTTCTTCACAATCCCTCTGATGGCAAGAAGGAAGTNNNNAATGCTCATATATGTATAAATAGAATAGATCATAACTAGAAGAGATAAAAACAGATAATAACTTTAATAAATATTAAATATATAATATTAAATATTATAATAACTATAATAATAGTTATTATATTATTTAATAACTAAATTATTAGTTTTAATAATTGAACTATCTTAAAATTATATTCCTTCTTAATATCAGAAGTCTACTTTTAAAACATTTTACTATTTCTTAATTGATCTCTTATGAACAGAGCAGACTGCAGGAAGATTTTTGTTCTTCACATTAAGGTCACCCCATAAAACTTTTTGTAAGTCACAAACCTCCTTCACTGTGTTCTGTGAAATTTCGGTGTGAAGCTGGAAGGTAAAGGTGCTACTCAAGTGGTAATACAAGACTGGCTTCAAATAGTAATGCAAATTGAGTTCAGAGTTTTCTGCTGCTATTATTTGGACTTTGTGGTCCTAATATTTCTGAGCTGATGTAGTATAAATATGTTGTAAATAATAGAAGTGCTTGAATACTGGTAATGCTTAAAATTGGGGAGAAGTGCAAAGAACAAAAGGATTTGCCACTCTATGGCACAGAAGTCTAATTTTTGAAATTAAGAAAACAGTGAGAAGAAACATTTAGTCTATTTCATTTGTTAAATAAAATGAAAATAGGAGATTAAAACTTTGCACAGTATCATGTTTTACATGGATATATGACGTACAACTCATAACCTCAAACGATAAATTTTCACACAATTGTAATAGACCAAGGATGCTAATGTCCAAGTGCGGAATTTTTTTCCAGATAGTCTATGTGGCGCTCAACATTTTAAATCTCTGCATTATACAAGCCTTTGTTGATATCATATTTTTAGATAAAACTGATAGTAATTTGATGTATAAAGTGACATACACTACAGATTTTCAAACATGTTGAATTTATTTTATTAACCTTTTATTGCATGCAGTTTTTGAGATATTTATAATGTGTTTCTCAATTAAAATGTGCTTTTGATATACAATGAAATTCATATTTTAGTGGAGTGCTCAAGGTCACATCCAGTGGTGGAGAATACAGGTGCCAATTTCACAGCCCGCTACTCAGATCACCAGACCACACTCCTAATATTTTTGTTAGACAAATGGCAACAAAGTTTATTAGAAGGTAACAGAGTGCTACAATGTTCCATTTATTTTGGGGTGGATGTCCTGCTATAATGACAAGATTATCTGGCAAAGCCATATTCCAACTTTTAGAATTAAATAAATATTACTGTACTTATAGTGAATTGGTTTTAACTTTAATAACAAAATTATATTTGCATTTCATAGATAAAATTTGCATACATATTCTTTCACACTGGTAAGACCATCATTTATCAATACGTAATGTTCAAGATTTTTCTCTGTATCCAGTTTGCTCTGTCCAAATTGTGGCTTAAAAACTAGTTTTCTTTGAACCTGAACATTCTTTTTCATTAAATCTGAATACTTTATTTGAATTCTGAATGGCAACCAGCATTTTTTTTTGTACTTTGATCTAACTTTTTACATTAGAAGGAAAGGTATTTATTGTTTCTAACTTCTTTAAGTTATTAGGGCAAATAGTTCAATTAAAACATTCATGCATAATGCTGAAAAATGAGGATATTTCACTATGTTAATTTGTGGTCTGAAAACTCCAGACTGAAGGTGATTTATTACATTGCTTCTGAAAATTTCATAGAAGAATTTAATCTGTTGGTGAATGAATTCACTAAATCTGGAGATTGAATTAACTGTTGTTAAATAAAATAAAATTAGAAAGTAGTATCTAATATATAATGGATCCACACATTTTATGTCTTCAAATGCAAATGTACTTTGAATTCTTAATAAACAGCTGGAACATGTAACTCATAGTGAGTTTGTAATTTGTGCTAGCAAATCAGACAGCTCTTCTTTAATATCCCTGTTTTTTTGAGATAAATCAATTTATAAAGCAGTAAATATTTTATGGCTATCTATAATAATTTCTACTGATGATGATAATCAACTATTAAGAGCTAAAGATATCAGTAAAATCAGAGTCAGAAAAGTAATTATGTCACACTGCCAGGATGGTGGCAGTGGAACAGCCTGCCCAGGGAAATGGTTGTGCCACTACCCTTGGAGCTATTTAGAAGATGTGTAGATGTGGTGCTAGGGGACATGGTTTAGTGGTGGACTCAGCAGTGTAAGGTTAACTGCTGGACCCAATGACATTAAAGATCTTTTCCAATCTACATGATTCTGTGATTCTAGGACACACATTCTACAAGAAATGCAGCTCAGGACACAGTTGGTCTCTTGGGCTGAAAGAAAACTGCTAAAAAATCTGATTTTCTATCCACCGGTCTCTGGTCTGTGTTGATGCTGGGGACTGAGGCAGCTCCCATGCAGGGCTTTGCACTTGGTCTTTCTGAACTTCATGAGATTCATGAGATTCATGTGTGCCTCTTTCTGAAGCCTGTCAAGATCCCTCTTGTACTTGCTTCGGCTGTGGTAGGGTTAACTTTCTTCACACTGGCTAGTACGGGGTTATGTGTCAGGTTTAGTCTGGAAACATATTGATAATATACAGAAGTTTTTGTTACTGCTGAGCAGCACTTGCACAGTCAGAGGCTTTTCTGCCTCTCACCCCAATCCACCCGCAGGGAGGCTAGGAGCACACGAGATGTGATGACACACAGCTGGGACAGCTGGCCCCAACTGACCTAAGGGACATCCCATAGCGTATGGCTCAGTGCCCAGCATATAAAGCTGGGAGAAGAAGACGGAAAGGGGTTAATGATGTTTGTCTTCCCAAATAACTGTTATACAGGATGGAGCCCTGCTTTCCCAGAGATGGCTGAACACCTGCCTGCTCACAGGAAGTGGTGAATTAATTCCTTGTTTTACTTTTTTTGGGTGCACTGCTTTTGCTGTGCCTGTTAAGCTGTCTTTATCTCAACCCATGAGTGTTCTCAGTTTTACTCTTCCGATTCTCCCCTCCGGTATGTAAGCTTGTGTGGGGTTTAATTGCCTGCTCACTTAAAACAACAACACTTCTGGGTGACATCCTATCCATCACATGTGTTCAGCCATACCACACAGCTTGGGTATCCACAAATTTGCTGAGAGAATATGATATCCCACTGTTTATGTAACTGAAAAAGACGTTGTACAGTACTGGTCCTAGTAGGGAACCTTGGTACACGGCACTTGTTACTGATGTCCCCTGGGATAGAGAGCTGTTGGCTTTAACTTGTAGGATGTGGTCTTCCACATACAAAATTAAATGATCAAAAGTAGAATGAAGTTGAGTGTGTGGAAAGTGGTGAAGGCTGTACATGTATATTCCAGAAAGCAGTAGCATATATCAGAAGATTCATTTTCATATTAAAAAATTCCATTGTTCTACTGTGACGCATCTCTGAGGGAGCACAGAAAAATAATTTGAAGTTCAAATAAAGTATTGTCAAAAATGTCCATAAAAATAAAAGAGATTATATTACATAATCCTAGAAATATTTATAATATAACTTTATATTGCCTTCTTTCTCTCCTTCCCCTTCTGTCCATCTATTTTTTCATGCTGTAATTTTTGCTTCAACAGTGGAATTGCATGTTTCTTTCATTAACGCCTATGGATCAGTTATGATAGACTTTCTGATTTAAAATATTTTATTCATGAGTTGTCTTTTTTTGTTTCAATTTTTTTTCCTTTTTTTTTTTTTGTTCATATAAGCTATTATCCAGCTTGTTTGATTTTGAGCATTGGGAGATTTCTAGCTTTTCTTATTATTGTACGCTCATAAGGACTGAACTTATGATTAAGTCCTATTCAGACCTGAATTGAAAAAAATAATAACTAAAAATATAATAAGCAATATCCCTGAGCCTTCTTTAGTTGTTGTTTTCTTAAAAACAAAAGTGCAGACAATCAAAACCCAGTCTATTTCTATTTCATTGACTAAATGAATCTAATCTCACCCTTTAGCTACTTTTCTGATCATGCTGTCTTTACCATAATATTTAAGAACAGATGCTTTTTTTTTCACTTTCTCATTTTTGTCAATATCCTTGAAAATTCCTGCTGATTTTTTAATGTATCCACGCTGCAGATGACACACTGCTGTACTGTGTGAGGAGAGCACAAGAAGGATTAATATCTTTCTGAACTCAAGGTTAATATAGTCTTGCATCAAAAACTGGATAGAATGACATGTCAGCTTTTCAACAACCACTTATCATCAAATATAGACAACACAGTATTTCCATAAATATTTAAAGCAAAATAGTACCCATCTGAGTCTAGGAATTTACAATTTTTTTAACTCTAATAACATGTATTCTTCAAGTAATGGGTCTTTTCATTTATCATAAAGTTTCCCTTTATAATAATATTTCATATCTGACAAGGTAATCATCTTGCTATGTCAACCAAATATTTGCCTTTAGTTAATATTTATATACACATAAACTAATACAAATATTTTAACTACTCCTCACATTGGATTTGGATATTGGCCCTCCTTCCAACCACATAGAAAGATAGCTTCTATTATTTAAATATCTATCATGAAGAAATGGCTGCATTGATTGGCACTTAAGGAGGAATATTTTTTAGATTGTCAAAATAATTTCTTCATCTCAAGATCTTTTCACCTTCATCTAAGTTTATACTCATGAAATAATGAGTTGTAGGAAAAAACATTATAACAACACAATTCTGAACAGCACTTTTTGAATAGCACCAAGGAGGTTTCAGTACAACGAAAGGAAGATTCGGTTTTAGCTCTTAACTTATCTATGCTTGCTAGTTGACCCAAATTGCTTGTATTCTTGTAAGCTGTAGTACATTCTCATAAAATTTGCATTTTTACTGAACAGACATGTTCTTTCTCCCAAATGAGGGGCTATGTTCAGATTTGCTCAGTTTAAAGCCACTGAACTAGCTGAATTTAAAAATTGTTTCAGTAGAAACAGACTGTTTCTTTTAAAAAGCATAATTACCTGAGCAGTAGTTCAACATAAGATTTTCATAGGATCCAATTATCACCTAAAAATGAGCCTTAGCTGACACTTAGCTACACACTCAGCATAGAGGAGATTTCTACCCAATATTTCAAGTATTATCTGGGTATGAAAATTACTTTTTTTTCTTAAATTCTTTTGTTCAGTTCTGGTTTTTAGATGTCTTTTTTACTTTAATCTTAAGAATTGCTTGATTAGGATAACTAATTCTTTTTATTTGTATTCTTTTAATTATTTCTATGTTCCATATCTAAAAAGGAAGATAACATGTAGAATACATTACATAATATAAAAAAAATAAGCAAGATAAGCTTAAAATTTAATTGTGATGCCCTCTTTCAATGAAAAAAATTAATTTGACAACCATTAATATACAATAGAAATGACTGACACACATTAACAACTACAAACAGCATTCTTAAGGTTATGCAAGTTTAAAAAATGCTGGGATGTTATATTAGTCAGTGTTAGCACTGAAAAGAGGTGACAAAATTTGCTGATCTCTGCATTCTAACTTAAGCTGAGAAAGTTTTTCTCTAATTTATTCATTGAATTTCATCTCTCTGAATTCTTGAATTCTCTGTGGGCAAATTAGAACAGTCTAAAATGTATTAATCATTTTACAGTGTCCTGAAAACATTGTTTGTGAACTATTTTTGTCTGTAAACAAATTAAAAGTAGTGTGCAAAAAATTTTCAAAATTCAAATCACCCTTGTCACTTTAGTTGATGCATGAATTGAAAAGTTAAATCAGTCTCAGATGCTTATAAATGTTTCCTTCTACCTGTCTGAAATTGTCTAGGCCAAATTAAAGTGCTTAATTTTGCATAAATAATAACCTATTCAATTTATCATTAATGAGTTTAAGATAAGTGGATATATTAAACCATTTACATATTATGTTTTCTACATTAGAATAAAATTGTAAGTAAATTTAAAATATTACATTGCTACATTCCTAAGGGCATGTGAAAGCAATTAACTGCACTGTATGTATCAAATGAAAACTAAATATCAAATTAGTCAATCTAAAACTTTTTCCCTGTAATTGACTTCTTACTTGATTTAAAGTCACAGAACTAAGTTTCATATCTAATATGTTCTAGAAAATATAAATTTGGATATGACTTTACTCTTGGACATTGTTGACTATGTAAGCAAGATAGATTAACTAGCTGAAATAAAATATTACTAAAGATTTGTCTATTGTCTTTAGTTTCTCTTTTTACCTGTTATCAGTCTACAATTTACCATATTTGAATATGTTCTCATTCAATATTTGTGGGCAATAAAAGATGAATTCAGGATTAAAACTGTTGAATTGTGTATAGATTTGTGTTAGAATTCCTCCCACTACACTTGTCAAGACTATCTTTTTGTTAGACTCTATTTGTCTACATATTTATTGCATTACTGTTTGCTGTTCCCTGTGACGAAAAAAAAAGCTTTTTACAGTCTGAATTGGGCAATGCATCTGCTGTTTTCAAGTTCTATTAAGTGACTGGTGAAACTTTATTTTTTAAGGATGTTTCACACAAAACTCTCCAAACATTTCTTATTCATTTGAAAAAATCATTAGCAATGAAAAAGAAAATCTGAAATACTTTGAAATTTGATTAAAGGGTACATGTGTTGAGGTTCAGATGGTTATCTAAGAGATTTCTTTTCACTTGAGTACCAGTCTGTAAATATCAAACACATATACACAGAAGTAAAATTTTACAAAAGGCTGTTCCATATATCTTTTTCTAAATGGCCCTTGAAATTTCAGAAAGGGTGGTGCTTTATATGTTTTTTAATTGCTGTTCAAGTCTGTTTTGCCCATGAGAGTAATCAGTAAATAAATGGTCTACCTTTATCTTGACCTTGAGCTTCCTCAGCCTATTTTCTTCCCCAAAGTGTGTAGGAGAAGTAAGAGAGTGATCGTGTGGGTGCCTGGGTGTTAGCCAAGGCTAATCCATCATAAAAGCCAGCAATTATTTTGTGACTATTTCAAGCTACATTTTATTTTACCTGTAACAGTTCATATTATTGTTGTTATTGATACTTTTATTAACAGGAGAAAACATCAAGATTTTTAAAAATCCTGTTATTTTGCAACACACATTTTTAATTAGAGAGTTTTGAGAGGCTGGAGTACTCTGACACATTCCTTTGATCTCAGGTCAAATATCTGAGCAGTAGATGAGTACAAATAGGGCTCTGTGGTAACTCTTTGCAGGCAAATTGGAGGTTTGGAAACTAAGAAATGTCAATTGCCTCATTTTTAATGTTTACCAAGGCCCTGAAACACTACATTGCCAGAGGAAAATTACAAACATTTCTTACCTGTGAGGAAAAACCTTAAAGCTGAATTTCTAGTTAATTGAACTCATTTTAACCGGAGCAGAGGTGTCAGAATGAACCAACAAACAGCATTCAATGAGTGAGATTCTGTCGTATATGCCCCTCTGAGTACAGGGAAAGAAAACCAAACTCATTCCGTTTTGTCAGTCTCTGAAGAACTGTATTGTCTTGCTTCATTTTCCACCACTTTATGAGCTGCTTATACAGAATCTAGCCTGCCTGTCAAGGTTAAGCCTTGACCCTACTCAAGTCAAAGCCTTTTGAGTGGAGGAGGTGTTGACACAGTTTTAACTACTCATCAGGTAATTCTATTATATACACATTGTAAAGTAAAATACTTGATAAGAAAATGCAAAACCTAAGACAGTGAAAAGATAGTAAGCATATCATATAGACTATACAAATACAATACTAATTCTTGCATTATGTAGTTCATTATTACTCAATCTTCCTTCTTTTTTATTTGTTGGGGCAATATAAAAGGGTCCCAAATGGAAGTGCCCCCTTTCACCAGCAGCTGACATGCATGGCACTAGAAATACATAATTTCTGATGAAAAAATAAATGGCTTCCTTTCTATCACACTAGTCATACTCCAAGAAAAATGTAAGTGGCACTTACCTTCAAAAAATGAAATAATGGTATGATAAAGAACAAAAAAACCCCAAAAATTACAGTGATATCTAAATAGATAGTGTATCATTCCAGATAAATAGCTGTGATCTAGAATGTTAGTGTTCTTGCTATATGAAAGGCTGTAAATGGAGGCTTTTCTAGGAAAAAATCTTATTTTTGATTATTTTCATCACACATGATTTACTGCTTAATTGTTCTTTAAGAAATTTGATCTTTTTGGTCTTTTTCCCTTTACTCTGTAACCTTTAAGAAAGATGTCAGAATCCTTTGTAAATTACTTCAATTTAAGCCTTGGGAAATTACAGTAATCCAAAAAAAGTGGTAGTTAAAATGATCCCATGAAAGAATATTAAACACACAGACCTGATTATGAAATGTTCAGAACACATTCTTTTCTCTATGCTTTGCACCCATGACATCTATAGCAAGGCAGAAAATTAATATACACTTCCTGGCACATGACCGAATGGGTAATGTTTCTCCTCAACTACTTGCCCAGAAATATAAATCATTATTAATTTCTATTGTCTAGGACTTCATTCTCTTATCAACTTCAAATCTCTGTTGCCCATTTTAAATTTTGCAAGAAAAATTTGACCCATGAACATAAGACAATCTTGTCTAATTATCCCCTTGTCATCCAAAGAAGAAAAGACAACAGGGATGAACTCAGTCAGAAGGCCATTTCCAATTGTGTGCATAGACAGTTTTCATAAGAAAAGTGGTCTCTGAATCACTTGGTAGAGAGTAAATGTCATTTTTGTTTTTCTTAATTTCCCACTTCAAACAGAGTAGCAGCTCAGAAAGTCAGTTTTCCAAGGTGTAAAAAAAAAAAAAAAAAACCAACATGCAACTTGTTTCATAAAAAAGAATCAATACTTTTAATACCTCTGTAAAGCAAGTTAGACCATAAGATATAAAGCAAAAATTGAATAGCAATATAACAGAGGTTTTTAGAAACAATTAAAAAAAAAGCTGAAGTCACACACTTGCGTTCAAAGGACACTAGGAGGGATTATAAAATGTGAACGCATCAAGAGTAATTAAGAAGAACAAGTGAGTGGCAAAGGGAAACAAAACTAATATTCTTTTTTTACACACATCAGGATCAACAAGCCTATATGGCCATTTGATGACGAGAATACAAAAGGTATACTAAAAACAAAGAAGCAGAAAAAGGTCATGGCTGAGAGGCTTCAGTGGTGAACCTTGCGGAAGAAAAAGGGAAGAGGAGAGTCCCATTAGGGAGTTGCTGTCAGCAGGAGACTTATCTGAAACTGAGTGATTGTGGGAGAGGAGGGGGAATTTATTTAGTTTACACAGATTTCAAAAGGCCTTTGGACAAAGTATCTCACACAAAGCTTTTAAGTAAATTAGGTGGCATGAACAAAGGCATTTGTCGCATAGATAAATGACTGGTTAGGAGAAAGAAAACACAAATAGGAGTAAGTTGTCAGTCCTTGAAGTGGAGACAGGTCATCAATGCTGGTAAGCGGAGGCCTGTACTGTAAAACATATTCATCACTGACCTGGAAAACAGGAGATTACTGAAAACAGAAAGGCTGCTGACGATACTGTATTATTCAAGATAGTAAGTTTGAAAGCTAACTGTGAGGAATTAAAAGAAGACTATAAGACTGAAGGGCAAAAAAGTGTTGAATGAAATTCAGTGTAAATAATACAACATGATGTACATGGGAGAAAAACAATCCTAATTTCACATATAAAATTATAGGCTCTGAACTAACCATTACCTCTCAAGAGTGATATCTTGGGGTGTAAAAAACCATTTTCTGAAATACCAGTTTTATAATATCAGTGTTCAGAAAAAATAAATAAAATTCTATGGACAATTAGGAGAAGGAGACAGAACAAGACACAAACCGCCATAATGCTGGTAGCTGACATCGCCACACCTTGAATAAAGCAATCAGCTCTGATTCTAAAAAATTATGCAATAGATTTGGAAAGAGTCCAGAGAAGGCAGCAAAATACAGAATAATTTCTGTAGAAGAAATGACTGAATAAGCTAAGAACATTTACTCTAAAAAATGTTAGAGAAAATATGATAGAGGTCTATTAGATCAGGAGTCGGAGGTATGGCAACATATTATTCTCTGTTCATATTGGTCAAACCCTGGGCTCGGGACAGTCCTGTCAAGGTTACAGTTTAGCTTTTCTAGGAAGGGATGTGATGAATATTTGTCTCTGTTCTGGGACATGTCTCTGTCTGAGGTGGTAGTGGAACAGGGATTTTACTGAGTCTAGAGGACTCAGGTTAGGGATATTCTTTTCAGCGTAGCAGGAATAATGTAATAAACCATGCTCTATATATATAGCTCTTAGAGGTGACAGAAGGAACACATAGCAGCATTCTTCTCACCATTGGTACTAACCTGTATCACAGAGGAATCTCTGAAAGGCATTGAAGTGGGAGATTTTGATCAGGCTGTGTATGTCCTCGGCCTTGTTCCCATTCTTCCTTTTGATCAGTGTTCTGGTAGACACACATCAGTAGGTGTTCTGGTAGACACACACATCAGAGCTCCAGAGCCCAAGTGCCTAGAGGCAAAGAGGCTGTAGCATCAGCCACCTGACACGCCTCTGTGTATGCCAGGGCTCACGAGATGCACGCTACCACCAGCATCCTCCTGTGTGGCTCTCTGAGCACCAAACCCAGCATGTCCTATTGGAGGAGCCACAGGGAAGGCTTTATGACAATGGAATGGAACTGGCCTAGTGTGAGGCTTCTCCTGGACCAAAATTGTCTGTATTAATCAGCTCCCAATAGGGCTTGAAACACTCATGCTGCAGCAGTGTACAGCCTGGAGACAGCTGCTGCTGTCAAACATCTGACTGCAAAATCTTTCTGAAGCTTTTCTGAGTCTTTTCTCAGGCTTATCATGAAGAAGAATTATGGACACAGTATTTAGATCTACCTTTGCAGCAAAACTGCTAGAGATATAGTCTGGATGATTAGTTTCATGTTGCTTTTAAATAAATAGCCTAAAAGTTAATATTCCTTTCGTTTTTTTTAAAAAAAACCGTGGTCCCTCTTCCTGAACAAATTTGATCTTTGTTTACTGCCTTTTTCATTTTTTTTTTTCCTCACTGGATTTTTTCCCTTTCAGGCTGTTTTTCACCCTGTTTCAGAGGAGTGGAACTAGCATAGTATATTAAACACTTGTTCAATATTTCAGTGCTTGAAATTTCAAATTATTTGCACTTCAAATTATACAACCCAGAGTATGAAAATAATATTTCCGTAGAATATTATATTTCTGTAGAGTAATAAAGTAATATTGCCATTCTACTGTGTGATACTGCCTGAAAAACATGAGGATGCACTAGAAACAAGAGCAATTTAATGCTTTGTAGGATATAGGGATTACAGTTTTGCTTCCTTATTTTATGATTGATGCTAGAGAAAAAGGGTTACTTGAGTCCTGTAGACCTCAAATAACCTGACTCAAAAAAAATAGATGGGTATCAAATTTTACTAGTTGATTCAGATTACCATGGGTATTCCCAGCTCACATTTTTATTGCATATACAATTTTTCCTCTTGAGTGACAGTGAGAAGTTCTATAAAACTTCTGATTTATAAATCATTTCTGATGTATAAATGAACAGTCAGAGGTTTTGAAAATGGTTTTGGTTGTTTAAATATCTTAAGACAGAATTGTTGAAGGCACTTTTATTTGTGGGTTATATGCAGAAGAAACACGTTTGAAGAATATAAATATGCATGTTGGTTTTGGGGGGCTTTGTGTGTTTTTTTTAATTACTATAGTAACTACAGCCAAATTTTTTTTTTTGGCAGACTTTGATGTAATCACAGAGCTGAGGCTGTGCCCTGTCCTACAGTGCAAATAGCAGCACATCAAAAGCAAATGTCCTGCCAATTAATCTCAGCAATGTTGAACATAGGGAATTTGCTAACCCACAGGCAGCTGAGGTATAGTTTACTTGATGTGACATCTGGTACCTGTTATTTAAACAAAGGATATTTTGTGAATTTCTTGTGCTCAGAGAGCTCCGATGGCATAACGATTTCAAGTCTGAAAAATGAAAAATATATCAACAATACTGGAATATCAGGTTTTTTCAAATACAGAATATTCTCAATGGGACTTTCTTTTCGGTTTTAAAGAGACAATAAATGGAAATTTTCCACCATGAGCAACAGCAGAATATCACATCCTGCAGCACTTTGCATCCAAATCAAATTTCTAAATGGAGGTTGGAATACACTGTGTGTAGCATTGAAGCAGGTTGATTACCTCTTCTTCAAGCACCAAAGAGGTGTTGCATAACTCTTGCCTTTCAGACATGAAGCATTTAAATACTCTCACAATAAGAACAGAAAGGATGAGTTTGAATATCAGGATATAAGCCATTTTGGTTTCATTATCTGTCTTGAACAAAATGCAGAAATTGTATATTGGTGGTATATCTCGAACAGAGGAGGAAATAGGGACAGCCTGTCATTGCCATCCATTCTGTTTGCCAAATGGGAAGGAAGGGCAGTGCAACAAAATGGAATGCAGTTAAAGGCATACACCTAATACACTTATAGAACAGAAACATTCAAGGCGAAGGGAAGCCTTAATTCTGTTATTTCCTAGCTTTTGCATGCCTGAATTTGCATTCTCATTATTTAGCACTAGTTTTTATACACAAGGTCATACAGGTTATGAATTTGAAGTTATGTATAATGGTTATGAAAGTCAAAGCACTTTTGCTTTTAGTATTATTGTTATTATTATTATTATTACCCTCTATTTTAAGACATCAACAGACAATGACTCAAGTGGCACTTGCTGTGCTTTGCCTATATGGACCCTAGAGACTGATGAAGTAAAAAAGCATACATTCTCCTAAGAAACACACCCTTTATGATACCAGTACGCAGACATTCATTGTCATTGTTTAAAAATGTACTACAAAAGTGACAGGATTTTCTAAAACATCCCTTTCAGTGGAAATTTCAGGAAACTCACTGCTGAGTTAAACTATGAAAGGATTCAGGTTTCCTACAAGTAGTTAGTAAAAAGCAATCCTGCTTTCACAGAAACAGAAATGAACCTTTTAACAACACCCATGAACAATTATTTACATACAGGGTGACAGTGACTGCTCATTCATGTGGGAAATCCACATATCTTTTGGTAAATAATAAAAAAAAACCAAAACTGAGCAGCGTGTGCAATTACAAAGCAAGCAATTATACATGGGTAAACTACATAGTGATCATATTCAAAATGTATGAATCCTCTTTATTGCTGAATATGACAATGTTTTAATCGAAAAAAGGGGTGTATTCAGACCAGACTTTCTTACTACAGCATGAGTGTCAAAAATGTAGAAAGGAAAATTTGTTAGATTATTTCTATGACTCCACAAAGGGGTTTAAATAGTTCTAATTTTAAAATCTCATTCAAGTTATATCGAAAAGAGAACTTCAACACTAAGGTCTCTGTTCTGGTTTCTGCTACACCAGTATAAATTCTGAGTGCAATTTATACATTTCCCTCAGTTTAATGAACTTATCTGCAATTCACAGAGTTAAAAAAATATTTGTATCTAACTTGTTTTCATTCTGAAGTACTATTTTAGTAATTTTAGATTAAAAAAGAAGTCAGATATCTAATGCTGATGACATGTGATTCAGTCACTGACTACCAGAAAAAATTATGTTAGTTTGGAAGTGACCTTTAAATGTCATCTAGTGCAACCCTTCCTGGAATGGACAGGGTCATCTTCAGCTAGGTCAGGATGCTCAGAGTGCTGTCCAATCTGACCCTGAATTGGGCATCTACCACCTCTGCAGGAAACCTATTCCAGTGTTTCACCACTTACGCTGTAAAAAAATATCTTCCTCGTATCTACTCTAACTTGTCTAGTATTGTAATTTAAAGCCATTACTCTTTATCCTATTACAACAGGGCCTTGTAAAAAGTCTTCACCCGTGTTTCTTGCTTGTTCCTTCAAGTAATGAAAAACCTCCATAAGTTTTCCCCAGAGCTTCTTCAGGCTGAACAACCCCAGTTCTTACAGCCTACCCTCATATGAGAAATGTTCTATCACCCTGATCATTTTTATGGCCCTCCTCTGGACTCTCTCCCACAGGTGCATGTTTTTCTTGTGCTGAAGACCCCACAGCTGGGTGCAATGATCCAGATGGAGTCTCACCAGAGTGGAGTAGAGGGCCAGAATACCTTCATCATCCTGCTGGCCACACATCTATTGATGCAACACAGGACATATCTGAACTGCGCAAGCATGTTGATGGCTCATGTCCAACCTTTCATCCATCACCACCCCTAGTCCTTCTCAGCAGGGCTGCTCTCTGTTCACCCTCCAGCCGGTATTGATACCAGGGACTGCCCCAATCCAGGTGCAGCACCTCGCACTTGGCCTTGGTGAGATTCCCATGGGCCCACAACTCAGGCTTCTCCAGGTCCCTCTGGATGGCATCCCATCCTTCAGGTGTGTCAACCACACTGCTCAGCTTGGTGTCGTCTGCAACTGTACTGAGGGTGCACTTTTTCTCTGTGTATATGTCATCAATGAAGATATGAAGCAGTACTCAGTACTGGTTCCAATACAGAAAACTGAGGGGCACCACTTGTCACTGATGTCCTTTAGGACATTCAGTTATTGACCACTACCCTCTGGTTGGGACCATCCAACTAATTCCCCATTCACTGAACAGACAAGCCATCAAATCCATATCTGTCCGATTTAGAGAGAAGGATGTTCTGGGTTACTGTGTGAGGTGAGGCTGACAGTACTTCTCAGTGGCCTCCATTCTACCCTTTTTAAGGATAGAGTGCAGTGTTTCTCTTGTTCCAGCCACCAGGGACTTCACCTTAGTGACTTCAAATATTGTGGAGAGTGACTTGGCAACTACATAAGCCAATACTCTCAGGATTCTGGGATGAATCTCATGAGGTTTCATAGGCTTATGTAGGTTCCTCAACTGGTGACAAACCTCTGACATTGGGAAGGATTTCACACCCCTAGTCCCCATCCTGTTGTCCATCTGCTTGAGAGGTGTGGGAAGAGAGGCTAACAAGAGAGACTGAGGTAAAGAGAAGTTGTTGAGTGCCTCAGCCTTCTCATCATCTGTTGTTACCAGTTTGCCAGTCAGGTTTATCATGAATCTTCCTTTCAGAAAAGGAAATGAAATCTTGTGATTTCAGTGAGGATCCATTGGCCAAGCTGTGTCACATATTGCTGTACTTCATGTCATCCCATTCACTTTTCTTATTTTTGTGTAGTATCAGGATTTTTTGTTTTATTTTTTTGAAATTTCTTTCCCTCAGTTTCTCTTCTGTCTCTTTGTTTCCCTTTCTTCCCAGATTCTAGGGATTTCAATGGGAATGATTTGTCAAATTCTGGTCCGTTTCACTGCACCTCATTTCACCTCAGTACATTTGATTGTATTCACTCAGTTTCCAATTTTTGGTTCTTTTTCAATCACATTTTAAATTTATTATATCTCCTTTCCAGAGTGTTTGTTCCACTCAAGATTTCATTCCCTCTCCTGAAAGGAAAATCTTCTTTTCTCCTGAAAGGAAAATATCGTTTTTCTTTGATCTTCCTTTTCAGGCTGAAATTCCTGTAGAAACCCTTCCTGTTGTTCTTTGCATCCCTTGCCAAATTCACCTCCAGCTGCACCTTGGCTTTCCTGATCCCATTCCTGCAAAACTGAACTTCATCTCTGTTCGTGTCCCTGTGTCCACTGCTTGTTCATTTGCTCCTTGCCCTTAAGTTTGACCAGCAGATCTTGACTCAGCTGTGCTGGTCTGTTGCCTTTGTTTGTTATATAAAAATTTACATTTGCTCTTTGCACAACAGCTGACTGTTTCTCAGGAGCATTCAGGACCTGCTTTTTTATGTTTCTCTGTGAGTTTTGGGAAGAGAAGGAAAAATTACTCATTCAGCATATGGACCTTACTAGAATATATTTCTGATTTATTATATGCTTCTCTTTACTTTTTGCAGCTGTGGCAAATAATCTACATATTATTGGCATTTGCAGTGTACTGTGACATAAGGCTTAAAATTTGCTTGGCTAGTTTTCTCTTCTTCTTAGGATCTTATTTTTTGGAATATTTTTCATACATATTTTCATTATGTACATAAACAGTATCTTTTATAAGAAGAAATGAACTACACTTGAGTTCTGAAGTAAGTCAGATTATTTTTGTAATGTAATTATATATCTTGTTTTTAAAAAAGTGAAGGACTTTTCTCTTGTAAAGCTCAATTTTTGTACAAGTTTTACTGTTCAATCATCTTGAAAAATTTCAAAGAATCTTTTTGTAAGTTTCTTTGTTACAGGAACTAATGAATAAATAACTTCTTATTTCAATTTACAAATAACATATATGGAAGATTCCCAGAGGAGGGTAATTTGAACATTCATTATAGATTTAGTATTACTGCAGAAACTAAAACTTTTCTTATAATTTCATGAGTGAAAAAATGCAGAAAATAAAATTTCATCAGCTCTGTGTTACTCAGTGGTTGTCTCACTAAAAACATTACCCCCTTTATACAGAAACCCACTAAAAATTATGCTAATCTCTACTAAATTTGAAAAATATTCTAATATTATGAAACTTAGGGCTTTCAATAAAATATATGCTACTCTACCTTTAAAAAAATATCAAGTATTAAACTCAAATCATGTTACTGAAGAACTAGTCTTACCTGGGAATTAACTTTTATTTTTTAAACCATGACTGAGGTATTTTTTCAAAGTATGTATTTTTAGGTATTGATCTAACATGTGAAAAAATGCCTATTTGAATCAATCTGATATGACTATTGCATTTACTCTTTATTAAAACTATATATTCTCTAAAAGTGTTTGGCAGGTGCAAATTTCTATGTCTGTGCTATGCATAGTATATTTCTGCCGCTTTGGAGGCAAAGATGTAAAGTCAAGGTGTGTGAGGCCATGTTAAGGACTAAATTTTATTCAATCTTCTGATGCCATCTTGTGGGTAGATAAAGAATTGTCTTTTGCGTGAAGGAATAAAGCAAAAGTGCACAAAAATAATATATTTTGTGTAGTTGAGTTCTCACAGCAAAATCACCTTCCATAATATTTTGAGGGGTTTTTTTTTCTTAACATCGTTTTCTAAACTCTGTCCTCAGAATTTAACTGGGCAGTAAACACCACTTTGAAGATACATTTTTCCTGAGAACTGCTTTAATCAGTATTTCTTTCTGTCCGCTGAAGAAAATGTAAGTCTCCAAGTCATGATACATAGCAGGAATCTACGTGAAAAGTAACCTTCAAGTTATACCCAATATAGCAATTTTTATGCTTTAAGACTATCTCCTTTACAAGACCTTAAACTTCAGAGATTCAGCAAAATTCTATAATCAACGATTCTCTATTTTTTCCTCTTATATACCAGTGGGAAAAACTTAAGAATAAGCTGCTGCCAAGTCAAATGTTTCTATGATGTTTATAATCTCATACCTTGATTAGCAGAGTCTTATCAGTGACCATCTTTCATTGGTTATTTCCTATTCAGCTCTCTTCCTCATTATTTAGTGGTGCAGAACTTCACAGCTAGAGGCCAAGGTGGCTGGAGGAGTGAAATGTGTAAATCCAGGTAATATTCTCAGATTCAAACCAAACAAATCAAACAAAATCCCTTACTATCCAATCAAACAAACAAAAAAAAGTCACCAGGAAAACAAACCAAACCAACAAAATCCAACTAAACAAAAACCCACACCGTATCTTTTTGCAGGACCAGAATTCCTCATAAAACATATTGATATTCTTAAAGAACTGGCCTGGAATTTTGCCTGTTGTCTGTCTTGTTGAAGTTGTGCTACTGTGTTGCCAGGTATAGTAAGAACTGTAAGATTAAGACAGAGAAAAAAAAAAGTCCCTACTTCCATAGCCTTGCTGACAATGGGCTTGTCTAACTGAAGGATCTTATGTTTTAATCTCTGTTTGTGTGATTTTTCATGCATTCATCCCCTTCATGTTAAATACACATTTTGAAATATTTTGTAGAGCTCTGGAAGTTGTCCAGAAACCTGAGTAATATTTTTCACTGGGAATTTTCCAGATTACCACATTACAGAATCATATTCTGGATTTCTTGTACTCTCACTGACTTGATGGATCCTATATTTTTGCCATGCTGCCCTAATGACACAATTTCAATAGATGGGGATGAACGATGTTGGTTTCGAAAGCTTTATGAATAGCAATGGTTTGAATTCAGATTTTTCACTTTCTGAGAAAGTGTTCCAGAAATATTTGTCAACCCTTTCACATCTCATGGGAAAATGACTATCATTCTTGGCTGTGACTTTAAGTAAAAATACCTGTGACTGCTGGCCTGTGTACTAAATACAGCTGTATACACGTGACAGTCTCATTTGGACTGAAGCCATAAAATGGCATTTTTATGGTAAGGCTCTGAAGGTGAATGTTGCATGAGGTCATACGGATTCATTTCAGGATACTAAACTGCTGTAAGAGTATAAGAAGACTATAAAAGAAAGGAAATGCAACAGATGGAGTCAAAGCTTGTCATAGCTCAGTTCCTGGAGCTGCACTGGGCAGAAGTTTCTCACTCCAGAAGAGATGCTAGAGTAAAACTACTATTGAAGCAATATGGACAATAAAAGATTATGAATGGAAGTGAATTTCAGAGCTTAAATATTTCAGATGCAAGAACACATCTTTTTTAATCTCAGATCAGTGTTTATTCCACTCTAATAGGCATGTTCATTAATACATGGCTGTGGTTTAATGGACAGTTATGATAAAACTATACTTTTGCATTCCCTAGAAACCAAAAAATGAATCTTGGTGACCTTACATAGGCTGTATTGTCTTGTGGAGGTATTGCCCTGGGATTGTGTGTGAGCATTATTTTGGAAGGAGGTGGAGAAAGTAGTATTATGCAGTTAGTGAGTAAGACAGACAAGCAATGTGGATAATCTAACGGCCAGTTCTCCAGGTCATTCCTTGCCTTCTTTCATTTAGACTCAAACACGTGTATCTACACTCTCTTTTATGAGCTGCCCAGACTCAGAAACAGTAGCTTTGTGTTCAGACATTACTGGTCTCTGAGAAAAATGTACTCAGTAGGTTTACATGTTTTTTGGAGTAAGTAACAAACATTCACGCTGTGAACTGCAGAGTCACTGCCTTGAGCAAAGCAACTTTGGCACTAAGACGAGAACATGATTATTTTAGCCTATTAATCTTGGCTTCAGAAAGACCTTTGAAAGAAAGTTGTTGAAAAGAAATAATATAGCAGATAAATGCCTCTATTTGCATAGCTGTAATGAGGTGGACTTAATCTGTAATAATTTATGCCAAATACTTAAAATTTTAGAGCCTAAAATTGTACAAACATCCTGAAAGGTGACATGATCTACCTGTTTCACTACTATGGAAAAATTTGACAGGTGGCACAAACTGCATCTCTTTATTTCCAGTAAACAGTGTGTCGTTAATATTGTACTAGGGGATGCCTTTGGCCATGTTTCCAGAAGTCATCTACGTAATTGTTTGCTTCTGTTCAGAAGCTGGTGATCTACTATTTATCTCTGTTGATCAGCAGTATTTCTAGAGCCTTTAGATGCAGGAGGACAGAATTTAACTGGTACTTGTTTTGACATTTTTGTGCCATGAATTTGCCAACCTTGAAGATAAATTATGTAGTTCAGTTCAATGGAGCATTCACATATATAGTAAAACTCATTAGCATTCATTTTAGCATACATGGATCTATATGAGTAAATTAAACAATGTTGGGCCATGTTCTCTGGATCTGGAACCCATTCATTTAGACTGTTGAAACAGTGTTTGGCATGTCTTCAACTAGTACAAGTACTTTTGTCACATATGGTTTATCTCTGTACGTAGCACAGAATTCTTATTCTGCAAAGAATTTTCTTGTTCCTTCTAAATTAGGTGACTTTTTTGTCTAATTCCTCTGAAGTGCTACATCCATTTTGCCTAGGCTACAACAATGAAACTTTGGATATTATACCCAAGTATAGAGCCTGATGGTGGGAACATGGAAAGGAAGGCACCATCGTTACTGAATGAAATCAAGCAAATTAAATGGTAAAATAAAAGTAAAATGAAGTGCTAAAATCTTAACCATTGGTCATCTTTCACAGTAAACTCTTTTGGAGTCACCAACATGGGGTCCCCCTGGCCGGGGATCCCCCATGAGGTGTTGTGCAGCGCTTAGAAATGAGGCAGACAGGACTTGCTGGTATTTCGGTCTTCAGGAGAGTTTATTGCTTTTATCAGGTCAAAGCCCTGGGTGACAGAAGCTTCCTCGCACTCAAGGCCATGTGGCAGCAAGACCCCCAAAATGCTGTTTCAAGAACTTATACACAAGATATGCTATCCAATTAACCACTACAACGTACCTAATACGTACTTTATTATTCTTTTTCCACCAATTCCTAACTAACTGTCTGTCCACACAGTACCTGCATTGTGGGCACTTTTGTCCAATGAAATTGTACTCCCCACATTGCAGAAAATGGAGTAGGTAGAAGAAGGAAGAAGGAGGCAGGGACAAAACCCCAAATCCTCCATCTTGGTCTCTCACCCACGTCTAGGCTAGATCAAACCCAAAATATAAATTTTTCACCCTGTGACAAACTACAACTGCATTACTACCTTTTTCACTCACTTGTTGATTCAAGCTCATTCCAAACCTTTGGAAGCTTTCTCCATGATCAGAGGTTAAAAGCAGTGTTTTCCTGAGGATCAGGACTTCTCAGGACAGGCAGAGAAACATTCCTTGTGTCCAGGATTTCCACACAGGTAGTGCCTGCTGAGCTGAATATCAGACAGTAAATGTGAGTGGTTATAAAATAGGTATGTGGGGTGAAGTGACCCTTAATTTTACTTTGCTGGATTAAGAGTAGTAGTAGAGTGTTATTAGGTAGTTGGGTGGTGTGGCAAGGTTTCGGTAGTGGGGACGTTACTGCGGTGGCTTCTGTCAGAAGATGCCAGAAGTTTCCTCCATGTCCAACAGTGTTAATGCCTGCCAGCTCCAAGAGGGACCCACTGCTGGCCAAGGCCAAGCCCATCTGTGATGGTGGTAGTGTCTCTGAGAAAACCGATTTGAGAAGGGGGAAAAAAACCGCTACACAATGTCAGCCAAAGAGAGGAGAGAAAACGTGAGAAAAACTATTCTACAGACACCAAGGCCAGTGAAGGAGGAGGGCGAGGAGATGCTCCAGGCACCAGCGTTGAGATTCCCTGGCAGACCATGGTGCAGACCGTGGTGAGGCAGCTTGCCCCTGCAGCCCATGGAGGGGAGAGCAGAGATTCTCCCTCAGCCCATTGGGTACCCTGTGATGGGGCAGGTAGATGGCAGAAAAAGGGCTGTGAGCTTGTGGGAAGGCCTCATCAGGAAAGCTCCTGGCAGGACCTGTGGCCCCATGGAGACAGTGGCCTACACAGGAGCATATGTGTTGGCAGGACTTGTGATCCTGTGTGGGGGACCCACACTGAAGCATTTTGGTACTTAAGGTGTCCAGTCTGTGAATGGGACCCACAATGGAGCAATTCATGAAGAGCTCACATTTGTGGAGTAGTCTTCTATGGGGAGACCCCATGATGGATGAGTGGAACAGAATGAGGAGGAAAGAGTCTCAAGAGAAAAAATGTGATGAACTGTGTACACCATCCACCTGCGCCGTTTCGGATGAAGCAGTGAAAATAGTGAGTGAATTTAAGCCTAGGAAGAAGGGAGGAGTATAGGGAAGATGATTTCAATATTTCAATTTATTTGTCATTAACTTGTTCTGACCTGATGGCAAATAAATTGATTTCCGATGGTGAGTCTGTTTTACCCATGATTGCAATTGATGAGCAATCACTCTCTGTTTTACCCATGATTGTAATTGATGAGCAATCACTCTCTGTCCATAACTCATGAGCCTTTCATTTTCTTCTCCAATTGAGGAGTTCAAGGGTAGAATGCCTCAGTGGGGCCTGGCACTCAGCCAGAGTCAACCCACTATAGTCAGTTTGGTTTTCAGAGACTCAAATACATACTAGGCAAATCATGTCGACTAAAACCAATCTTTTTTGCATCCCCGAGTACCACTGGATTTACCAGCAGTTAGTTGCTTGTATTCAGGCAAAAGATCTAACAAAGAGATCTCTGGGAAAGAGTCAGCAAGAATGCATAAATCAAGGTTATAAGATAATTGATTTAATTTGATTTCCTTTGGTTTTGATGGTAGGCTGGCTTTGTGGTTCTTAATCTGTTTACTTCATAATATTGATTGTGGTAATGGAAAACTTAATATTTCATTTTTTTTTTTAAAACAATATGAATTATTTCAGTGTGTATTTAATTCTTAACAATCAAACTGTGACAAAATAACACTAATATAGAAAAAAAATTCATTTTCAATCCAGCATTACAGGTGTTTAAGTTGATGTCCAATTTCATAAGAGTTTTATTGGAATTAGGTAGCCGTATTCCTGTGCTGCATACCACAACAAAAGTATTTAGAGGACTGGGTTTAGTTTATTGTGTTCACCCTTGGGTGAAGTTTAAGCAAACTGGTATATATTTGAAGGTGTGACTGCTCATGGCAGGAGAGTTTGAGCTAGGTGATCTTTCAGGTCCTTCCAACCCAAACTGTTCTACAATTTGATGATGAAGATGATTAAAATATTTTCCGTTGGCTTAATTACAGGAGCTACTCTTCCACCCGTACTCATTAGGTTTCATGCATTATGGTAGTATGCACAGTCCCAATAGTGGGAGTTCCACAATAGTGTTCTTCTATATCTTCCAAAAGTTCTTATGATGTCATCCCAGCCACAGTCTTGCCTGACAGCATGCTGGTTTCTGTATCTCTGTAGATCTTACTGCTTGTGACCTTCTACAAAATTCCTAACAAATTTTGTTATCCTCTCAACAGAAAGTTTATGCTTTCTGAGCTAATGTAAGATAGGAGTTCCTGTGTAGTAAAAACTCATTCATAAACATTCTGAACTATCTTTCCACAGGGACAGTGATTTGCACTACCTTGGAACTGTAAAGTCTAACATAATAATACTTTCCCAACAAAAATATCATCACCAAGAGTCAGGATAAAAAACTATTATGAAATCGGTCACAGATATTAATAGGAATCTGTTTCCTTTTGTCTACACTAATTCTCATCTTTTTAGCCCTTTTGAGGATCTAGCAACTAGTTTTTGCCTTTCTTTGCTGATGGCTATTTCAGGGACAAGCATCTCTGTGCAATTCTGAGTAGACACAAACCCAGACTGAATTGCGACTAAAATAATTGCTTCTAGTTATCAGCACTGTATGACTTTTCAGCTGATAAGTCCAGAACCCAAGTTCCCTAGTGAAAAAACTATCAACTCATTTGCCCACTAAGATATATATATATAATTATTATATGGAGGACCTTCCACTGTCTATGCTTTAAATGTTGAATTGATGTTTTGCAGTATAGATATCAGCTTGACAAGAACAATCAACCTAGTTTCATCTTTCAGATATCCTGTTTCAGAAGACAGATAAAAGGCAGGGCAGACAATACAGCCAAATTCTTCAGTGGGAGTTCATATACTCAGCACTTTGGAAAATTGCATAATTTTGGATGTTATAGGTTTTAGAAGATCTATCTATATATCTATCTACGCTATATTAGAATTACTCTCCTGAAGCATAAAAAAATGAAATACCTGTAAGCAAATCAGAGACAATTTTATAATTTAAAGCACATCATTTCTGCTTCCACTTAAGAAATTTCATTTTGGTAGCAGAGTCAATCTGTATGTCCGATCCACGTGCCCAACTTTAAGCAGCATCCATAGATTAGAAATCCAGCTAGGGCATGTTTCTCTTTTATTTATGCTTTCTGTTATACTTCTTTCCTACCTAAATATAGCTTCTGTGTCTGAATCTTTTTCTTCTGTTTTTCTCCTGCTACCATATATACTACACAAAATGCATCTAATGGCTTTTGAAAATACTAATTCCTAAAATTACATTCTTCTTTGCTTATATATCTCTTATTTTTAAAGATGCCTTTCACAAAGTCAGAGAAAGTACTAAAGGACAGTATTTTTTTCACTATTTCAAATATGATTTGAAAAATAGTATTTTTGACATTTAAAGGAAAAGTCAGCAAAAATAGCAACAGGGGTTTTGCTAGGAATATTTAAAGTTATGTTAAGTTTCATTTACTAAAACCTTATTAAAATCTGTACTCCTTATGTTAGGGTATGCTGGTAATCCATTTTAGTAAAATGCCAAAATTAACAATATATATTTCCTAGTCAAACAGGTATATGAAGTAAATGTCATTCTAAATAGTTACTTTCTACAATATTTCTTTTGCAAGACTATTTGTCTTTTATATGGTTGAAAAATATTTCCACAAGATCATGTTGCCATAATGTGGTTACACACCATAACATCTCATAATATTTCAGAACACGAAGAGTGCTTGTTTCATCACATAAAAATTAAAATAAACCAAAATAACAAGAGAAACTAAAAAATCATAGTTGTAGGATAGTTGTTAATGTGCAGTGATCGGATTTTATTGCATCTAATGCATAAATTTTCTTCTTCTAATATTGCTTGGACACTGCAAACTTTATTGTATTTCATAAAACTGTGGTGAGATACAATGCTTGCTCACCTTAGGTCCTAAGTAATTTTAGCATTTGTTCCTTGGTGGTATATTCCTTCTGAGTTTAATACATGACACAAAACAGAGCTCACAATTCCTCCGACATTGCTTAATTCTGTGTATGTCTTTATCACTAGTGTCTATATTTCTACTGACTATGTGCAAATTATCAAATTTATATTTACTGCTTGGTTTTTATATTTTTACTATTAAAATATATTTTCTGTTTGTCTTCATGTGTTTATCTATAGGGACTGGCAATTATCAGAACATGCCTGTGATGCAAAGACATCCTGAGTGTGTTCTGTACACTCAGTCCTATTCAGGTCTCTGTTATTTTGTAAAATAATCAAGTATGCATTGAAGCACAAAGCTGTGTCGAACCATTCTCCTGTCTCTTTGACCCAATTACTATGATTTATAGAGAGGAATGGTTGTGAGTAAGATTATGAGTGCAGTACCTTAAAATAATAGAGCAGCTTAGGAGATGTGTCTTTAAATCCCTTCCCCAAAAGTAAAAAGATTTTAATTTGGATCTTGCAGGTGCATTTTGTGAGAAATGATTGACACAGTTAAGTGCCTTTTCCACTGAGAGCTCATGGCTGACTAAATAATAGCCCTTACCCTACTCTTATGCAGTACCTTGCTCAGCCTGCTGATTTGTGTGAATCCTATTCCTAATGGCTAACTCTTACTGTGAAATATGAACCAAGATGGAAATCTTAACTGAGTCTTCAGGTTCCGGTTGTGTCTTTACATACTCATCAGGAAGAAAAGGGACTTTTCAGACTGCAACCTTAATCCATAAGTAGACAAAATTATTAGTGATGCTTCAGTTTCTTAGTTGTGTCCTTAAATTGTATAGGAAGAACCTTAGATTTTATGGTTCTCAGCAAAGCACCAGAGACCATGATCTTCTCCAGCTTGTATTAGCAAATACTTTTGGTGTTTATCCATGCCTTAACAAATGAACATGATGAAGAATGACTGAGTGAGGCTATGGAGTTTCAGATCACTTGAACAAGGAGGCACCTTGTGGCATACTTGAAGACCTAAAACATAATTATTATTTTCACTGTATCTTGATTTTTTTCAGATGAAAATATCTGTGAGGTTCTGAAGAACCACCTGGAGTATCTGAAGAAGCTGTGAATCCCTATTCATCATACCCTACCAACAAAATGTTTCAAAAGACATATTTTTCACACCTTGAGATGACAGAGAGGATTTTAAAAAACTAATCCTTTTAGGTAATGTAGAAAACCATAGTGAAGATCACCAAATATGAAGCAATATTTTTCATACAGTCCTTAGAAAACAACCTTCACAGTGAACTATTATTACATCTTCACCCAATTTTTCTTCTATGAGCAGCTAGTTACTTGGCCTGAAAATTGACTGAAAGAGAGAATTCATGTCTACATAGCATAGACAGTGATTATTATTTATTTAATTAAGGGGGTTCAACATTGTACAAAATAGCTTGGAAGATATAATTTGACCATGTACACTTACTGAATGAGTCAAGAAATTTCTTGAGGGTAACTGAAGATGTAGTATTATCCCAGATTTGAGCTCTAGCTAGATTATTACAAGTAACTTTTATTAGTCTATATGAAACCAGGCACATCAAATTCCCAGTCTTATGGTTCATGCAAATAAATAACATAGAAAAAACTCTGAGACACACTAGTCCTCCTCTGAGCCTTCCCCTCAACACCTGAAGGCCTTTTCTTGGATGTAGCAAACTGGGATTTGTAACTCTAGAATTCTGCAGGGTAAAAGGATAAACATCTGTTAAATTTTGACTTTTGGTGTCTGTCTTTTTGTTTATATTAGGAAAAGATTTTAATTGAAGTATTAACAACCCTTTAGGCCTTCAGATTGTTTTCCAGTGGGAAACGGCTGTCATACATTCCATCTTGTTATCCCAGATGGTAGTATGCTGTCCATGTTCAAATATTTTTCTTTTGGGATCTAAGCAATACTAGACTAATATGTATAATTAAATACATGCACACATGTGCATGATGCCTGCACAATCAGCTATGATCAGCAATTATGCTAGAAAGAATGACAAAGTTTATGAGGTGATCTTTCAGGTCCTTCGCTGTTGGCAGAGCCAGCTCCAGGCTCTGCAGTGATATAGGAAGTGGTTACAGAACTAACTGAAAGGAATTTACTGGGTCTGAAATGATGATGCCAGAGTGAGGAGAAACCCTAGAAAGCAAAAGGAGAAAGTCTTTACTGTGAGAGAAGAATTTACCTGCCACTTCAGTGACAGAAGGTGATTAGAGTGAAAGGGAAGGATTACAAGGAGGAAAAGAAGCTTCAGGCAATTTGAGTGAATGGAAGTACTTTACACCTTTTCTGTTCTTCTTCCCAGTTCTGGTTGCCCTTTTGTGTAACCTGTGTGTGAACAGACTATTTAAAGAAAATGAAACATGCAGAAAAAAGTATTACAAATTGCTCTCATAGTATAAAATGTTGTATAGATAAAGACCAGAATCTGCTTCAGGCTAAACACTGAATGAAAACGGCTGGCTGGAAGGATCATCAGTAAAATATATGTGCAGTCAAACAATCTTTATTGGAAACAGTCTACTTTACATCCAAAATGTGCATATCTAGAGACCTAGAATTACATTACTTCAAATAATTTCTATTGTTGTATTACTATAAAGGAAAAGAAAGAGGCTTCCAAGGAACTAAACCCTAAGTAAGCAATATCCTAAGGAGCAATTAAATATTAACACCTTGAATTGTACCCACAAACATATATGGAGATAGGTAATATCTTGGGAACCCTGCATTAATGAGCTAGTTTTGACTACATCTTCTTGACTAAGAAAACAGCTTTACTGGCTGTATTTTTTTCTCCTTTTTCAAAGTAGAAAAAGTTGTGTGGACATGCAGTATGAAAGCCAGGAAAATATCAATGTCTGTGTACAAGTTTATATACTGAGTAGTTCATAGAATTTGTGTCAAATTCACATAAATGTAAACATAAATAAAATCATCAGTCAGACAGTAGAACTTTCATGCTGCAAATTTCTTTTACCAGTAGTGCCAGTGAGGGAAAATACAACTAAGACAAAAACTTTTTTTTTTTAACTTTTGTAGCAAAACAGCAACATTGCTACAATGTGTCTCAGGCTGTTGAGGCTAAAATAGCAATGTTCTATCATACTTTCTTTTTCTTTTTCTTTCTTTTTCTTTCTTTCTTTCTTTCTTTCTTTCTTTCTTTCTTTCTTTCTTTCTTTCTTTCTTTCTTTCTTTCTTTCTTTCTTTCTTTCTTTCTTTCTTTCTTTCTTTCTTTCTTCTTCCTCCTTCCTTCCTTCCTTCCTTCCTTCCTTCCTTCCTTCCTTCCTTCCTCAGAAGATAAAAAACTAGTAGGATTTTTAAAAGATAAGAAGTAAAACACTCTCTAACATAGCTTGTACTTTGGAAATCTTACAAGGAAAAAGGAAATAGGGTATTAATACTGCCTAGACACATTATAGCACTGTAGCCTGAAAAGTCTCTTTTTCACGGTCTTGGCAAGAAGGCTATTTCTCTACTATATAATGAGGAGGCATAAACTAAACTGTGTTGTCTGCTTTTGGAGAAAAAATTCTAGATTTTTAGAGAACAGCATCTCATCATAAAACAGGGAAAATGTCTCATCTTGAAATGTAAGTGAAGATTTTTTGACTCTCAGTGTTTCTCCACTAAGTCCAAGCAGACTATGTCATTTGGAAACATTGTTCAGATTACCAGCTGCTTTGGGATCTCTTTTGAAACTTGGTGCTCTGTCTGTCATTGTACATATTCCTAACATCTATCTTAGGATGTGGTATTTCATTCAATATATTTCATGAATATATTTCACCATGTGTCTTTCAGATCCCTGAGTTCCTTGCTCTTAAAGACAGATAAATAATTAATCAACATCTTTTTGATACTATAAATTTCTTGAAACATAGAGATAATCTATGCATCATGCAAAAACCTCAATCCAATCCAATCCAATTCAACCAACAAAAACCCTCAAAAAATAAACACAAAAAACCCAAACAAACAAAAAAAACCAAACAAGGTAAAAAGTGGACCAAGTAAAAAGGCATGTGGAAAGAAGAAAACTGAAGTAGAGTAAGAAAGCTGAATGCTCTGTTCTTAACAGAAGTCAAGATTTCCATCATGTATTTAGCATAAATACCTGCACTACATAAATGTACTTGTAGAAAAGAGAATATCTTACTTTTCTTGACCCATCTTTTGAAAGGGTAGAAGGGAGGGCCCCGGGAACTACTGACCTGTCAGTCCACTTCTGTGGGACGATCATGAAACAGATCCTCCTAGAAGCTCTGCTAAGGCCCATGGAGATCAGAGAGGTGATTTGGGACAGCCAGCATGGCTTCTCCAGGGCAAATCTGCTCTGACCATCCCAGTGGCCTTCTATGAAGAAGTAACTACATCAGTGGACGAGGGAAGGACTACAGGTGTCATTAATCTGGACTTCTGTAAAGCCTTTGACATGTGCCATGGTCTCCCACACCATCCTTCTCTTTAATTGGAGAGAGATGGGTTCAATGTGTGGACTCTTAGATGAATAAGGAATTGGTTTGACTATTGCAATCTGACAGAAGTGGTCAATAGCTTAGAACTTTGCAGATGGCATCGAGCTGAGCAATGTGGTTGGCACACCTGAAGAGAAAGATTCCACCCACAAGGGCCTGGACAAGCTTGAGAAGTGGGCCCATGGGAATATTTTTAAAAATAAATGAGGATAGCATGTGGAAAGAATGGAGTTTTGATTTTGATTAGGCTTTTTTTCTTTCCTTTTCTTCCTTCAAAACTAATGGAAAACCTAATGTCTTATAATCTTGAGTCCCCTATAAATACAAAAATTTTACAAGAATCCCTAATCATACTGTTAACAATGTGTTCCTAGATAACAGAATGCTGCAGGTTTGGGTGGCCAAAACCTTATATTTTTAAAGGAAAATAAATTAAAAACATATAAAGACTGTATGAAGCTATGCTGCGTATAGGGGAGAGTGAATTTAGCATTTTGATTTTTCTGTTGTTATACCAACAGTAATTCAGAGATTTTTAGGCCTCCTCTGAAAGTGTTATGAAATAACATATTTTTGAGAGTTTGTGAAAAAAAAAAATGTGGCAGACAGTTGGGTTATTTTCAAAGGGATTTCTAGATTTGAAAACTTGAATACATTTTGAGAGGAGAGAAATACTGAATAAATAGAATCAAGTTTCATTAACTTCTGCTGCTTGAATGCTTTTTTTTCAAAGAAAACTTTTTCACAAACAACACACTCAACATAAATTAAGTGAGGATGCAAAATACCTTCTTCTTATTTTCACTAAGCTTGAAATAAAACTTGCTGCCACTAGAGATCATTGTTGCTCTTTGCAGAAGAGACTAGCCCTATGTTTATTTTAGTACAATCAGTCTTGTTCTTCATGGAATGCATTTCATAACATCAAAACAAAAACCTTAGAAGAAATTACTTCCAGCTCAAACATTTCCTCTGTAAAATTTAATGGCACTATAAGAGCAAATAGAGTGCTAGAACCTTCTGGCCCAACACCAACATATCACTTATGACTTGAATATCTATTGGGTGGATTGTCTAAATCTTAGCTCTTAAAAGAAATATCAACTATTTCCCTTCAATCACATAATTTCTAATGCAATTTAGTCCTTTCAAAAAGCTTCTTCATCACTATTTACAACTACAATGAAACTAAATTTGAGAATATTTCTCAAATTTCATTTGCAATATTTTTATTAAAATATCTTTCTCCTGCTACCATCTCTTTATTATAAAATCTGTATCTGCATAACGTTTTTAATGCATTATTATCCATTCTGTAGATATTTATTCTTCTGAATATCTACATAATTTCAGTCTTGAATCTTCATACGGATTATATCAGGTGGGAATCAATTGGAAAATGTTTCCCTCTTTTTGCCTCAACTTCTGCTCAAGTGACACAAAAGAAAGTCATAGAAACAGTGTCTGCCAAAAAGACACAGATTAAATTCTCAATCCACTCACTTTTTTTTTTTTTTTTTTAATAGGTAAAACCAGAACTGAATGACAATGATATTTCTATATATTGGTACTCAAAGATCCAGAATAAAATGCTGGATCAAACTTGTTTTCTTCTGCAGTATGGCTAGTTGAAATGTAGCCACCAGCAAGTATCTTTAGGTAAATGTCCTCACCATTAAACAGAAGTTGGACAATATGAAATATGGCAAACTACCGCTTTCTGTTCCTAAAAAAATTGACTAAGTAATCCCCTCTCTTTCTAAGAGGTACAACTATTTCATGTAATAAATAATAACCCTTCCATTAAAACAGAGTGCCAATGATAAATCACTGGAACCATTATCTGCAAAATAATAAAAAAAATCAAAAGGAAATTACAAATGATAACTGATCAAAGGGGTAACTATGCATATCAACCAAACAGCTAGATCCTATAGTATATTAAAATAATCCCAAGTGTACCATTGCCAACACTAACTATACTGACTTCTGAAGTATGAAGGATTTTTAATTTAGGACTCCCTATGGTGATATGTTGTTCATTTTAATGATTGTTGATTGCTTCGGTGATGTATTTTGAAATATGTCCCTAATCTTTTGTGATTTTTTTTGTCCTCTTGGGATGCATTTCCAATTGTTTTAATACGACATGTGTACCATTTAATTGTGTCATGTTTTATTTTTGAGATTTTGATGCACTCAAGCTTTTCTTAAGTGTTTAAAATATTATTTATATCAATTTTGAAAATCAAATTTGGAATATGGAAAAAGAAGAAAATAAGATTATCACTTCATAGGGTCATGTACAATCTCATTGTACCATGCTTAGATCTGCTCTAAACTGAGTGACCTAATTATGCTTGTGTAATACTCAAGTAGGACAAAAGGCCCTTAACAGTGTTTTGTATTTTATGCCCATGTTTTTATGCATAAAACGCTGAGGTTCAGGCCACAAA
Source organism: Phainopepla nitens (assembly GCA_013400175.1). Classification (NCBI taxonomy): domain Eukaryota; kingdom Metazoa; phylum Chordata; class Aves; order Passeriformes; family Bombycillidae; genus Phainopepla; species Phainopepla nitens. Next base: position 93,284 of record VXBQ01000644.1, on the reverse strand, counting down.
CCCACACTATCTTCTTGTCCTTCTCTCACTTGTTGATATTTCAGTGAACTTCATCATCTTTTTTAAATAAGGCTTTTGATTCTACTTTGGGAGGTGTAAAAGACTTATTACCTACCCAACTTATGGGTAAAAAGACACCATTCTTTCACAAAGCCATGTTAATAAATAATTTATTTTTCCCTCTAAGGAAAAAAGAAATTAAAATGCCAGAGAGACAATATGGCTTCTGTGTTGATTTACTGGGCTACTAAATATTTTTAAACATTTTACTTTAATTTGAAGTAACTTTGAAGTAGGTACAAATCCCCTCTTACATTTATACAAGAGACGTTCTCAACCCTAGATATCACTGGGTGTTTTTCAAACAGAAAAGTGTTAAGTCAGCTTGCACTGTGAGTCAAGTCAAGGGACTGTGCAAACCCTGAAGATTTTTTGTGAGACTATAAATTTCCTCTCATGTCTTTCCCACCATTCAAGACAGTATTTCCTGATGTACAGGGAGAATCCTGTTTGAAAATTAGTGTGTTTCCAGGCTATGCTGCTTCTCCATAAAGAAACAGAAACTTAAAGCACTTTCAAGACCCTTAGAGAAAATGAGAAGAAAAAATATATGAAAAACAGAAAATAGTGGGGGAAAAAATTTAAAATAAAAAAGAGAGCAGGGTTTGCTTTCTTACCTTGTCATTTGTTAGCATGTCCGAGGGTTAAAAATAAATATGCAAAAAATGATCCAGTGAACAAATATATAAAAGACAATGAAAAGGAGGCTCAGAACTTCAAAAGAGAATAGGCTGTTACTATTAAGCTAATATTTGTATTTTCATGCCTCCAGTGTGGTTTTAAAAAACAATGGTTACTGGATGCCAAAATGACAATTGTCATGCAGCAGTAGATATCTTTGACATTCTTTGATCCTTTTCTTTCATCTCTTCTTGGTTTCTTGAGTCTTTTACCTACAGTTAAGATTCAACAGCAAGGTCTAGTAGAATTTAAGATTCCTCTTCACTTTCACACTAACAAGCTGTGGTTTAATTTCTTACAAATCATGCTGCAAATCAACTAAAGTCTGCTTAATAAATTTCATGCTAATAACACTATTCATGATAGATAAATAAAGCCCACATGCTTGCTTTATTACTTTTTCTTTGCAAGGCCCATAAAAACAGTTAAAGCCTATTTATTTTTCTAAATTAACATTGCTGTACTTCTGATGTTAGCTAAAAACAAAAATATAGTGAAACACTTTTTTCCACCACATAAACCAGCTATACATCTCCCAAATTGTTAAGACACTTATTTTGGGGGGTAATAAATACAAAGGAAGTGCAGTATATTTTTTTTCATATGAATTTTAGTGCAAGTGATCAGGATTTTTAACAGATGCTACATTGTTTGATGAAACATATTAGATTCTGAACAGAGTCCTTGAAGACCAAGAATGAAAATAATGTGCAAAATAAATCTGATTTCTCAAGTACAATAGTCATTTACTGCTATCCAGAGTGCCATGTAATGCAGTCATCACAGAGTTCATCAACAGACAATAAACAATGATAATTCTTCTTCCTTGAAAAATAATTATATTCTCATATTTTATAGAGATTGGGCCAAATCCTTCAGTACTTAATCCAGGATTGATTTCTCAGACTTTTTTCATGGTAGCAATACATCCAATGAAATACTGTTAACTCCTTCATTAAGATGAATAAAGATATAAGTTCTCATGCAAAGAAGAAAAATGGAGGTGAGTAATGAATGAGCATTTTGGCTGATAAGGAATAAATTCTTTAAAATATATTTACACTATTCACACAGGAACAAAAAATATTTCTTATATTAGACCTGAATATCACAGTATTTTTGAAGTATCTGTAAAAATTCATATTAATAACCTGAAAAGAGAACCAGAGAGTCTGGACATTAATTATTGCATATTTGCAAAATAACTATTTCCTGTGGAAGTAACATTGGTTTTGCTTTTTCCATCAAAATGAAAAGTTCAGACTTGTCTTGTATACATTACTCATTCTCATTTAGCAGTTCAATTTGCTTCAAAATGGCAGCATCAAAATATGTGGTGTATATGTTTATGAATGTACACAGCAATTAGTCCTTGCAATTTCTATCAGCACTTCATAAAAATAAGAGAGAATAAATAGCAACTGGTGTAATTTTATGGGGGTTAAAAAAGAACCTGAAGGATAGATTTATTAAATGTGGCAATGTTTTACTTCAAAGTTTACATTTTAATATGTAGAAATAATCTGGAAAATACTTGCCCTATTAGCTCTTTGATGCAAATTGTTTCTACTCTGAGTTGGCATACTATTTCCTGGTTTTGAGTTCAAGATAAAGAAGAAAACAATTGTACTATACCTGGAAGAGTCTGCTATGTCAAATCTGCTGGTGGTGGTTTTTAAATATTTATTCTTATATTTTACTACTAAGAATAAAAACTAAAGAAATAAAACTTATTTCTCTGCAGGTAAAAATATTATTTGAAATAAAAATCACCAAGTGGATATATTGAAGTTGTGATAGCCTCGATGCACATCTGTGAGTAAATTTAACCATGAAACTTACTTTCTGTCTGTGTTTACAAATGAGACCTTCTTCAGAAAAAGGCATATTAAAATCTGTAGAATATGAAGTTCCTCTTGTGTTAAATTACAATGACTGGTAGAAGGCAAGAGGAAGGTCATTGTAGATGATAAACATAGTTATGCAAATATGTTATTGTGAGAAGCCACTGAACAGGGTTAAAAACTGTGCTAGGCAGAAGGTCAGTCAGAAATTTCATGGGTCTTTCAGGCCTTGAAATTTATAAAAGTGAGGAGATGAGCAGGGAAGAAAACTATGACGAGAGTAAGGGTTTGTTTTTTGCTTGTTTTGTTTGTTTTTGTTGTTGATTGTTTGTTTTTGTTGGGGTTTTATTTACTTTTATTTTTAAAAAAAAATTTATGTCTATTTGATGAATAAAACAATGTTTGCCTAATAGGAAAAAGATGTCAGCACTAATTATTTTTTTTTATCAGGAAAAAATCTCCTCTATTTTATTAAAATATTTGTAAATTCACAATGGTTTTCAGTTTCTCTGTACCCACCAAGCACAGATATCTAAGCCAAGATTCTTCAGGTCTAAATTCCTCAGAAGCTGCCTGAACCAGTATCACAATGACTAGACTGATTTAATTTGCAGTGCTCGATTTAAATATTACGTTTGTACTTAAGGGATTTATTTCTTGGTTTGGGAATAAATTTTGTTTCAAAGAAAACAGAGATCAGAACAAGCCATAGCTGGGATCTAGTGAGTTTGTAGGAACATTACCAGGGATTCTGTGTATTTTGCATGTCTTATATATACTTTTACTCCTGTGCATGTGTATTTTATATGTATTATATATACTTTTACTCCTGTTCCGGAGATGGTCTGTCATGCTGATGAACACCAGAGAGAGTAAAAATCATAGTGGATATGTAAACTGATGTTTATTTGAGAACCATCAAAAGTAGTGAACCATCAAAATTAGAGCTTCCACTCCACTCATTTATGACACACACCTGCTCACTTTCCCCTGTATTACACTCTCTAGGTTCAGCTTCCCTGTGCCACACTGGGGTTCCTGCTGGTCTGGGAAAATCAGGCATAACTTGTGCCTCTTCACATCATGCTTCTGCTGGCAGTTAGCCACCTTGAGGGGCAACAGATAAGGCCCCTGACCATTCCAATGTCACCTCTCCCATGTATCTGTCTGACATCTGGTATCTTCATCTGCTTCTCAGACCTTTCCTCCAGCAGTGATTTTCACCTTATTTTTTCAAGGCTGCCTCATTCTCCTGGAGGCACTTGCTCTTTTTTTTTTCTTTTACCTTCCTTTACTTTTCCTGAACTTCCATCTCCATTTTTCCCGACCTAAGTAGTTTAAATGCAGAAACACAAAGACTGCTTACTGTCTCAGCTGTCTGATGCCTCTTTAATAACTGAAGGATTCATTAAGCAACACTTTTGCACGGTCAAATTCAAATAAGAAAAGTCCAGCTAGCCTTTACTAGCCTTAATTAGCCTGTTGCAGGCTTCCTCTTGCGTATTCAAAAGTTCAAATTTTGATACTCGTCCTCCCCTTTCCCAAAATACACACACACAAAACTACCTGTTGCCTTTCAGTGTTCACAGTCTAAGCTATTGTTTTTCTTCTCCTTAACAAAGAGTTGGCTCCAGGTCTCATTGCAGCTTTATTGCTACAATATACTACGGTCTGAATCTGTATCAGGAACTGGTTTCTGCTGCGGGGACAAGACCCCAAAGATGAAACAGGTGAAGAGTCATTTTGATCTCAAGGCTCTGTAGAAGATAGACCACCATGTTTAAGTAAAGGGCAATATACTGTGGCTTTCTCATTTTTACACCTTTTTTAACACTTCATTGCGATGTACAATTTCTTAGCAGAGATTTCTTTCACAGTGCCCACAGAGGTTCAGCAGAATGAGACAAAGGTTGGTATTCCTTCTGACACACATCTGTGCAGTGCCTGTTGTGAGATTTACAGCTCCAGGAGGCCTAGAGCCTGGAAAAATTTAATCTGTAATGTGTGTTACAAACAAGAGAAGAAAACCACTGGTCTGAATTTTCCTTACAATCTGATACAGCACAAGAATGATGTACATGAAGGACATACAAAAAGGTGTTTCACCAGCTTAGAGTAACATGCAAGAAAATCTTATTACTAAGTGCTGTCTTGATCACAAGAGGCACAACAACAACGATGAAACACAGAAGAGAACTGATGTATGTAGTTAAAAGATGGAACTCTTTTCACTTTTGGAGAGACAATAGACTACTGCGTGTTCATCCTACCGCAAAAAAATTTTGACTACAAGTCAATGAGAATGGTTTTGTCCAGTTCTGTGATTTCTCTTACAGTATCTCTGTGTGACTTTCTCCAAGGTATTTTATAAACGAAGTTATTTTGACACATAAAGCTGGAGGAATGTCTCAGACTGTGTAACATGCCCCTATGATTTGCATTATGTGAAAGATACTCCATGCAACAACACCTTATATTGGCTATAGGTGGCAGCAGAAGACCAGGTCTCATGAGGAAATACTCTGGATGGAGCAGTGTTTTAAAGTTATTTGTACACTAAAGATGAATATTCTGTTAATAATACATGAACATTATTTAACAGGAACTATAGAGTCAATAGAAGGTGAACAATGACTCCCCCCTCCAAAAAAAATAGCCATTGCAGCCAGAACTGGTCCTTTTCTTCAATGAAGTGAAAAGCTTGTTCAATTTGCTCAGCGTGGGAGTCTTTGTCATTTTAACCAGATGGCACAATAGATATTGATAAAAATAAAAGTCTTTTAACATAATAGTAATGTAAGACAATACCAACAAAGTCTCTTGTCTGTCAGCAACAGCCATTAAAAATGTATTAAAACGTGCATTCAGCTCTTTTATTTCCTAAAAATAAAAAAGGTTGGTAAATGCTTACATGCAAAAAGCCTTCTCATATGGAAAAAAAGAGAGGCAGGGAGCTCAAGAAGGAGACCACCACATCCAAGCATGTAAAACAAAAGCAAAGTAAAGGAAAAGGGTCCATGAGATGGAAAAATAAAGCATATCTACTAGATTTACTAGATTAAGCTAGAGAGAAATGTAACTCTAAACAATGCTTCTGTTGGCTCCATATATGTGTGAGTAAGATATAATTTAAAGTTTCTCTCGATCTATAACAACCCTTACTTTTTTATTTTTTACTCTACCTCAAATGTTTGTTACTATCTAGAATTTAGATGTGTTGATCACTAGGGGAACTTATCAGTATTTCAAGTAAATGATGCATTTTTTTAAAGCTTGAGCCTTTTAACTGCATAGCAGTAAACAAAGGGAAAAAAATCTTTCATGGAAGCACGGCCTTGCTCTCACTTACTGACCCTGCTAAACTCTTTTGTACATAAGTAAAGTACACGTGATGGATTGTCTAGTAAAAAAAAGAATAGCTTTCACTGTGTGAGAATGGTGGGGAGAGAAGATGAGAGGATCCAGTGCAACCCATGGTAGGATTTTCCAATTAAACTGCTAGTGAGGAAGGAACTTATTTTACAGTGCCTCACAAGGTGCAAAGCATATGTATTTGTGTTGGTTTTGGCTGGGGTGCAGTTATTTTTCAGTAAGTTGTATGGGGTTATGTTTTGAATTTGTGCTGAAAAGCATGGATAATTCAGGGATCTTTTAGCTATTGCAGAGCAGGGCTTAAAGAGAGTCAAGGTTTTTTTCTGCCCCTCACTCCACAGCACCAGCAGAAGGCTGGGAGTGCACAAGAAGCTGGGGGGGGACAGCCAGGATAGCTGACCCCAGCTGATCTAAGGGATATTCTGGACTTTATGGTGTAATACCCAGCATATAAAGCTGGGGGAAGTAGGAGGGAGAGGAAGGGGGTTGCTCAAAGTGGTCGTGTTTGTCTTCCCAAGTCACAATTCCATGTGATGGAGCCCTGCTCTCCTGGCTGAACACCTGCCTGCCTGTGGGAAGTGGTGAATGAATTCCTTGTCTTGCTTTGCTTGTGTGAACATAACTTTTGCTATACCTCTTAAACCACATTTATCTTAATCCACAAGTTTTTTCTCACTTTTATTCTTTCCACTCTCTCCCCCATCCCACTGGTGAGAGAGTGAGCAAGTTGCTGTGTGGGGATTGAAGAACAATAACATTAAAACAATTTACAGATGTGCAGGTCGCAAAGTATTAGGGATAGTACTTACCAAAATTTGCTCAGTTTGCTCAGCTATTTCTTCTCTTTCAAAAATTCATAAGTCCCGTAAATCCTCAGAGCCCACTGTCTAATTATACTAGGCATCTTGTATACCTTCTCATTAAAAACTAACCTCCTATTTTAATGACTTGGTTGAAATCCTTTGAAGATCAGACTGCTAGTGACTGAATGCTATATTCTGAATACCCCTTCATGCTGCCCTCTTTCCTTTATTCCTTTCTGATCTTTGGTAATTTCTTCTCTTTTATTTTTGTTTCTTTTCTTTCTTTATATCATTTTTAGATGCTTGCTTGATTCCAAGGGAAAAATACAGACATGCTTTGTTTGAAAGCCACTTTTGCACCCTGGCAGACTGGGACAGTCTGAGTTAAGTGTTTAGGTTGCTTTTAGCTAAGGGGAAAGAGTCTCTTATTTATTTAGCACAGGCAGTTGTTGAACAGATGTACATCTGACAGAGTGCAGTATTTACAGTACCATATCTTTAACAAATTGGGCTATATTCATTCCTCAGATAATTCCAACTGACTTCATTCAAATTACAAAAATGATTAATTTGGGCTCTGTATTTCAAATGGTAAACTCTCTCCCAGTTTCATATTTAGCTGGTTTACTTAATTTGTCATCAATTTCTGGCTAGCATCACTATGGTTTGAACAATTCTTCCAAAACTTCGCTTTTTCAGATGGTTTACAAGCACTTTTAATGTCCTTTTGCATGTTTTCCACAAGGATTTTAGTCAGAACTGATATTCACTTCAATTAAAAGTGTTCTCTTTTTGTACTTTGTGGGGTTTCTTTGGATGTTTTTTCTTTTTTTAATCACAGAATCACAAAACCATCCAGGTTGAAAGAGGCTTTCCAGATCATCTAGTTCAGTGGCAATGTTAATGTCAAGAGATACAGAAGAATATGTTCGTCATAAAGACCTCTGGGGTTTCTTCCAAATAAAGAGCTAGGATTCCAGCACTGAAATAAAAAAATAAAATGATGTTTCTGTTAGAGGTGGAGGGAAACTTATCATTCTTTTTTGCTTTTTGTCATCATAAATCAAAATATAGAGTTTTTCTTGCACAACCAAATATGTTGAAAATAGCATTTAAACAAGTATAATTAATATGCAAGTTATTTCATTTCCAAAATGTGTACACATAATAACTTCTGCATTACTTAGTAGACATTACATACCTTATTGTAAGCTTACTCATTTATTTGAGTCAAAGTGACATGTTATATATCCAGAGAAAACCATACATGAATCTTCTTTATTTCCACATTGTAAAGGAGAAAATGTAACTTGCCAAGAAAAAAACAAAGTTTAAAATTCATTACAAATTATCCTGGAAATTATATTTTGCTTATTTTGACAGGTGCAGAGAAAAATCGTAAAATATTTCACCTCCATATTGAACATATTGGAGAAGAGGGACATTATTTTGATACATAGTTTTACTAACAAGTTTCAAGATGAAATATTGCCTATCATAGAAAATACACCTATTCACAAGAGAAAAAAACATACAAAAATTGCTAGCTTTAATAAAAGCTGGGACTTACTGATTAAATAACATATATTCAAGAGATTCTCTAGCATAAAGGCCTTTATTGAAAAGGTCTGATAGGCTGAGAAAGAAGTTTTATCTATTTTATAGGTGCTTGCCTTAAGCACAATTCCCTCATGCCTAGAATAAACCTGGAGTTAGAAAAGCATGAGTGGAGCTCTTACTGAAACAACTCTGCATCAAAACACAAATAACTTTCTATTAGCCATGTCACTAGGTTAAAAAATAGATAGGCAGAATCCAAGCAATTATCAGGGAAACATTGGAACATTATTCAAAACAACCCTGACCTTGATAACTTGTATAAAGATCTTCTTCTGATGGCTTATGGAAGAAGCCCAACTTGAGACAAAAGTGTACTCTTAAAGTGCATTGTTCGTCACTGTAGACCCTCAGTGGCACTGCTACTTGATGGCAATTACTTTTGTGATGACTGTGACCATGTAATTCAACCCCCAAATGTGTTTTATTTTATCACTCTATTAGAAGAAACAGAAATATCCTCTCCTACCTAATGAAAAGTAACATGCCCTATAAAGAATATTTCAGCAGCGTATCCAACCAAATGTCCTTGTACTCCAGTTAGTGTGTGGATCAGACCACAAAAATTATGACAAAACAAATGTGTAAAGAATCTACTTTTCATTAGTGGAAGTGATGAAGCTCCTCAGCAAGCTGAATGCACTAATAGTGAGAGAGATTCTAACCTGAGGTATTCAGCATACAAAGCTTCTTAATTCAACAGCAAATGTGTTTGTGGGCTTCAGAAGCCACTTAATACCTCTCAGGTGCAAGGACTCATCCTTGTCAAATGGAGAACTTTGTAATGGAGCAAAGAGGATCTTCAATCACAGTTTCTTGTGACTTTCTGCAGCAGAGACAGAATACAGACGATTTATGTCATTTAAGGATTATTAATAAAGTAATATTCTTTCATACTCCTTCAGATTTCTGTAATAAAATGCATTGAGAAAGTAAAGAAAATAGTGATATTTAGCAATATACAGGGCAGAAATATTTAACGAGTGTTCAGCCTGGAGAAAAGAAGGCTCTTGGGACACCTTAGAACACCTTCCAGTGTCTAAAGGGGGCCCACAAGGGCCAGAAAGGGACTTTTAATGAGGGCATGTAGTGGAAGACCAAGGAAGAATGGCTTTAAACTGAAAGACAGCAAGTTTAGATTAGATATTCAGAAGAATTTTTTTATGGTGAGAGTAGTGAGACGCTGAAACAGGTTGCCCAGAGAAGGTGTGGATGCCTAATTCCTGGAGGTGTTAAATATTAGGCTGGATGGGCAACTTGGTCTAGTGGAAGGTGTTCTTGCCCATACCTTTAACGTCCATCCAACCCAAACAATTCTAAAAATTTTATGATAATTCTTCTAGCATAATATCTTGTAGTGATAATTGGAGAGAAGGTTTAAAGACACAAGTTGCATTTTCTGGCAGTGTGGTTAGTCTTACTTCTAATCTTTTCTACATTTTTTTCTACTATAGAGAAAAATAATCTGCTCTCCAGCCTCCCAAAGTAAAGAAAAGCTTCAGTATTTTTCTTAGTAGCTCATTTCTCTTGAGTATGAGAAACTTTTCTTTTCTCTGGACTGCTGTAAGATGCTAGCATTTCTGTCACTCGCTTGACAGTTGTATTGACAATGACCTAAATTTCAAAGCAGAGTACTGTTATAAATGGGAACATTCATATGAGACATATTAAATTGTCTTCATCTCAGCAACAAAGACACACTGTTTAGTTCTGAATATTTATCTCTAAATCGATAGTCACAAAATCTTAAGTTAGATTTACATAGTCAATAACAGCACTTCAGATAAATGGTGACCCTTAACAGTTCTCTCACAACGTGGAGAAGGTAAAATATCTCATCTGCTATGAAAGTATAACCCATTTACCCATTATTTTCTCTGTGCCCACCAAACTATTCTCTTAATTGTAGAAGCCTATCAGGTTGATTGCATATGATTACTCTTTTCAAAACACGTGCTGTCTACTCCCTGCTTTTCCTTCATGTATTTTGTATGCTTTCCAGAAAGATATTCCCAATCATTTTCCCGGGGACATCAGTGAGATGGACCTATGGATGAGTATGTGTCTGGTTTGTCCAAGGGTTCCCTATCTAGTTAGGGATATTAAGTCTACCCACAGAGGCTGTGTGCCTTCCTGTAAGCTCATGTTTGATGAGGGGCCTCAGATGTATACAGATGGGGTTTTGGTTTGGTTTGGTTTTTTTTGTTTTGGTTTGCGGGTTTTTTTGTGGGGTTTTTTTGTGTTTTTCTGGTTTTGTTTTCTGTTGCTTTGTTGTTGTTGTTAATGTTTGGTGTTTGTTTTTGTGGTTTTTTTGTTTGTTTTTGGTTTTGTCCTGTTTTGGGGGTTTTATTTGTTTTAATGTGTCCATGTGGGTTAGTAATCCTTTCTGCACACCTCCAAAGCTTTTCAGAGACTCTCTGCGCAGCCCAAATGCTTTGGGGTGTTGTATTGTAGGGCCAAACAGTCCCAGCGTGCCACACACATTCCTGTGATTCTTCTACTATATTTACTCTATGTGTTCTCATCTTAGAATGTAGAAGATTAATTATTTCTTGTATAATCATTGTCATCAGGAATAAAAATTTTGCAGCGGAAATCTAGCAACTTTCTCTTAACTAGAATTAAGCCTAAAATACTAAAAAATTGAAGTGGAATAGTTATTTTATACTGTGATACTTGAGAATATATATCTAAACACACAAAAGAAGCTTTTACTGATGAAAACAGAGATAGATATTAAGCCGTAAAATTGGACAGAGTCTGGAGTTCGGTGAAATTTCAATCTGCCACTCAGTTTTGCATCAACCAAATAGTTTATTGAGTTATGTTAAGAATTCATATATTAACAGATGTAAAGTCAAGAAATGTTCTGACTTTGATTAGTCACCGGAGTTCCTGTAAGAACTTCCTTCTTCTCAGGTTACATAAAATATAAGAAGATTCTGGAGAGATCTTTCTTGCTCATTTGTTTGCTTGCTTTGAAAACAAAAGATAAGATTTAGAAATTGTTTCATATTTCTTTTTGCTATGAGTGCAGTGATGCTATAATACACAAAAGCCCTGATAAACACAGATATATTAGGGGGAAACGTTTTAAATTTTCTCTCTAAAACAAAATTTTCTCTTTAAATTTTCCCTCTAAAATAGAAAAAAATAGAAGCAATCAAATCACAAGGAATTGTTTTCTTCATTTGCCTCAAAGGCTCCTAGCACCAGTGAGCTGACATATCTCTGTATCACTGGCTCTGCTTTGACACAAACCAGTCAGGTCCCTGGTCTCCTTGCTGCCAGAGCTCACAAACCTGCAGAGAATGGTGAAGTGGCAGTGACAACCTCATGGATGTGACAGTCTTGAGGCAGTGTTTAAATGGGCACCTCCCATACGTAGACTACCTCCTACGAATTTCCCTTTTATGAACTTGTCAGGCCATACCCAGACTTGGAATAACCTTAGAATGCATAATGGTCATGAATCCTTCTCCGAAAGGGAGTTTTAAGAAAAGCTGGATATATAGTATGATTCTAGTGATAAAATGATACTTATGTCTCTCTCAACAAATAAATAAGACCACAGTCCCTTCCTCTGGCCAAGGAAACTTGAAACTCTCTCAGCTTTTCTTCTAAAAGGATCAGATGGTTTATTGCTAACTGATATGAACGAGTCCCTCCCTCAAGGTATGGACATGCTGACTCCATGGGATTTCTAATTAAATTTGAAGAAAAAGGTAATCATAATTTCTCTCCCTTGTTTCAAGTCACTTTCTGATTAAATGCCTAGGAAAAGTACTAATTTAAACCAAAATGTTCAGATCTAACCAACAGTTGACTTTGGAAGAAGAGTGTGAGAGCATGATCATTTTATTCTGGTACAGACCAAACTAATATTTGTATCATCAGCATAAAAAAATAATTGAAATATGGGTATCTGCTTTTAAGGGAGATCTTACACAAACTTCCTATAATTATTTTTAATGTTTATTTTGTATGATTTGGCTGAGTTTAAATAAATACATAGAAGGTGGATTTTGCCTACACATCTGAAATGGTGTGATTAAGTTTCTGAAGCATACATAGTGAGAACCATCTGAAATGACACATGACATCTGAGGTGTTGTTCACACAGCTGGTATATAACACACAGGATCTGTGGGAAACTTGTGTGCTTCTGGTGAGGAACTGCAAGTCAGGTTAGATACCCTCAGTTATCTCACATTTCACCAGGTATCTCTGTTTAAGCAATAGATTTCTGTGCTGAACTTCAAGAAATATAAATCTCATCCCTGTTTGCTTTTATGGTGTCTGGATTTTCCCAGTTTGTGAGAGCTTCTTGTTGTTTATAACTGCATTGGAAGAATATTGTCTAAATATCAGTAGTAAGGTAGCAATTAAGAATGATCTGTAAAATAAAAATTCAAGAAGTGATACCAGAAACTGAGTCCAGATTTCAGTCATTATTGCCAAATAACCTGACCAAAGGTAGATGTCAATTTGGAGCTAGTATTTGGACTATGGTCCTTATAAAACAGCCTAAAGTATGTCTCAAGCATCTTTGAAATAATGTTTGAGACTTTTGCATCAGATGACAGACTTGAGAAGAGCTGAGTGAACAGCATAGGACAGGGTCCTTTCCAGTGATTTCAAATTCCAATTCATGCTGAAGTGTGAGCAATTGTATCAAGTATCAAGTCCTTTCTGTGCAGAAAATGAAACAAAAACAAAACCAAAAAAACCCAACCCCCCCAAAAAAAAACAGAAAAGAGGGAAGATGCCCTCTTGAAAAGAATATTTATCTCTCTAAAACATATTTTTTGAGAAGATGAATTGTACTTAGGAGGACCCACAGCTAGACCTGGTACCGAGTTTTGAATAATTATTGTTGCACTTTAACTGGAGTGCTTGTGAACTAAGAAAATTACCTTGAGATGGGTGATGCTACCTCATAAAGAGAATAATTGTAAGTCACTTAGAAAACACTTCACTCTTTATGCAAAAACAAAACGAGTGGCAGCTAAAGAGGAGGTAAGAAACACATTTAGCTTTAAAAAGTCTTTCATTCTTAAACTGTTGAGCACTTCAATATTTTTTTGTTAAATGAGACAAAGGGAAGTAATGAAAACTGTATTCCTAAAATGAAAGAGGGGAAAAGTGTTTTATGAGGAAAAATATAACAAGAAATATGGTTTTGATTAGAGAGTAAAGAAAACATGGAAACATTGAACTATTATAGCATGTTCAAGGCCAAAGGATGCTGAAATTTTGAGAGGTTAATTGAGAAAAAATTATAAGAATCTGAAATAAAGATGAGAACAGAATCAATAGATCAGATTAAGACTAAGATTGCCAATGAATATGCCTGGATAGTCAGTTCAAAATGAATTTGAAGCTAGCATTAGATACAGCATTAGAGAACCAGATAATAATGCTGGAAGTATTGGGTTAAATTTATTAGTTTTTATGACTGTGCTGTATTTGTGAAATTTCTGAAAGGTATACTTGTTACCTGTTCCCATAGTCATGGGAATATTACAAAATTCTGTGAAAAACAGTTAATCTTCTGAAAATTGAAAAAACCTCAAACAAACTTTATAATTATTGAAATAAGGCATTGGTAAGGTACACCTTTCTTTCTTCCTTTCTTCCTTTCTTTCTTTCTTTCTTTCTTTCTTTCTTTCTTTCTTTCTTTCTTTTTGCAACGCAAAATTTTATTTTATATTTTAAATGCCTTTTAAGAAGAAATATAGTAAACCTTAGAGTGTAAAATCTTGAGGATGAGATAGGTAAAAATTTATTCAATAAAATTCTGCCAGGTGTTGGGTTGCCAAAATTATATTTAAGTATTCCTGTTGATTTGAGCTGAAAGAATATTTTTCCTCTTCTGGATTCCCACTAATGGAATGAATAAAATTAATAATAACCAAATAACTAAAATAAAAGCTTACAGTATATAACTATGTGAAACAAAATCAATTTCTTGATGGATTAAAAATTTGATTTAGCTCAACTTCCAGAAAGAAAACATAATGGTATACATTGGGAAGAAAACAGTTAGGAAAATTTTGAAGCACCAGCTCACAAAAGAAGTGAAAATACTCAGTTTGTCCCATTTGAAAATGTTCTCCTGAGCATGCTAGTTCATGGTATTGGTTTTCACAAAGGATATGAGAAAGATGTTTCACTGTGGGTTTTAACCACTTTTAAACTCTATTTTAACTGCATTCTCTAAAAATTTAACAAACCTACACATGTATAATCAGCTGCATGAGGAGATATGAAGAGGATGGTATGCAGGTCTTATTCCTGTGTTACTAAAATAAGGAAGCTGGGTTTTTAAGAGACAAATTTATAGTTTCTGGTTTATAGTAACTCAGAGACAATTCTGCAGTTTTGGACTCAATATACATTAAGACCAACAGTTGTTCAACAGGAGAAATACAAAATTGAAAAGACATAAAAAAATTGTCTAGCCTTAAATATATTATATAAGGAAAATCAAGAATGCTTTGTGCTAACTGCACATATGATTGGACTTGATGAAATTGTCTCGTAGCATGTACAAGAGATGAGTTTAATTTATTGGGAACACTGGCATTAAAAAATCTGAATATGTCTACACATACATAGAAATATCCCATATTGACACATAGCAATGAATGATGGACTTCAACTTGTACATCTTTTAACTGTAGACAAAGCCGCTGAAATCAGTAAGAATATTCCTGATAACTTTTGCAGGTTTTGGATACAGCCTAAACGTTTCTAATGTGATTGTGCTCATTTGAAGGGCTTGCAAGAACTGTCCTCAGAAGAAAGACACAGAAAAATAATTAAGAAAAGGTAAGCAATTGGGGGACATGATCCCACAGAAAAGTCTTTCATTCAGTATGGATCTCATGGTTCCATAGTAAATATGAAAAATAGTCTACGCTACTGAATATCTACCATAGGTAAATGCAAAGGTTCTAGATAGCCCTTTAAATTAGTTCAAGTGTCACAATAGGTACATTACTATTATCCATGCTTTTGAATCTGACATAGGATTACTTATACACCTTGTTAAAGAGGCTTTTCCAAACATTTTGGTCTCCTTTGAATGCTTTTGAATTTGAAGGAATATTTCTGTTTTGCAGCCAAAATTGTTTATAAAATGTATAAACTATCCAGAAGAAAAGAATTAAATTATTGCATATAGTTCCAAGGCATGTGTCCTAACTACTAAAATAAGAATCATGCCCTAACTTCTGTGAGAATAATTTTTCCCGAGAGAGCAATAGAGCCTCAACAGAAGTGTAGCAAGTGCTTCACATATTCTTGTCCATAACTCCTGCACTGTTTGTTGTAGGTAGGACACTCTCCTGTGTTGTAAGAAATATTGGCTTAAAGTCCCATGGGCCAAGAGCCCCTATTTCTCACTTTATGAGAACTCTGCAACTTATCAGTAGCCTAAACTCATTCTACTTCTCTCTCCTCTTTCCTTCTCTTTGTTTCCACTCATCCACCTCTTTTTCTCACCATCCTATTCAGGTGGGGAGTGAGAGAGCAAATGGATGGGCTTCTGACAGCCAGCCAAGAACAAACCACCACAGTTTACAAACCTATTTTCATGAAAAATTATTTTCAAAACATTATTTTTCCAATACCAGCAGCTGACCAACTCTGGAGATCCTGAAAGGCATTCCCTAAGTTAGGGAGACACAAGAGGCTTCTCTCAGGAGACCCTGTTCTGTCATGCCAATGTACCCCTGTTCTGTTCCCTTGGCCAGCCCCATGCCCTGGCCCTGTCCCTCAGTCACTCCCACCCCATTTCCTCATTGGCTTCCAGACCCTAACCCCATCTTTGTACTGCCCTCTTACCCCCTGATAATTGGTCCTTGATGCTCTCCCTGCCCTGTCCACCCCAATACTTGAACCTGGACCCTCACCATGAGGCCTGCCTTTGCTCCCAGCCTTTGCCCTGCTCCTGCTTCTGCCTCTGCCTCTGCCCTTGACCCTGGACTACCCACAACCGTAGCTGGAATAAACATCTCTGTGGAACTCATGCAAAGGCCCTTCCTACCTCTTTACCATCAACCGTCCTGGCTACAACAACCAACCGTAGAAATAGTTTACTTAATACAAATATCAAAACAAAACTAACTCTCAAAATCTTCTGCAGATTTATAGAATAGCTTGGGTTGGAAAGAACCTCAAACCCTGCTGCCAAGGGCAGGGACACTTTCCACTAGACAGGAGATACTCAAAGCCCCATCCAGCCTGGCCTTGAACAGTTCCAGGAATGAGGTGCCCATAGATTTTTTGGGCAATCTGTTCCAGAGGATCACAGTGAAGGATTTCTTCCTCACAACTAATCTAAATTTATCCTCTCAGTTTTAAGTCATTCCTCTTGTACTGTCTACATGCTCTTGAAAAAGTCCCTTTCCAGCCTGTTCTTAGCCTCTCTAAGGTCTCCCTGGAGTCTTCTCTTCTTCAGGCTGAATAGCCCCAACTGTCTCAGACTGTCAAAGATTGCAAAGGGCTAAAAAAGAAAAAATAATTTTGGAGACAGCCTGCTAACAGTTAATATATCATTGATAGAAACACTGATCAATTAACTAATCCAGGAAGTAATGAAGCTATTTTCTGGCAATCTTCTTCTACCTCACTGATGTAACTTTTGAAGCATGAGATTAAAACTCCATGAAACAATTGGAGTAGGAGACTAGGTAGGATGGGTTTTATCTTACTGAACTGTAGCCATCTGAATGTTAGCTGCTAGTGTAAGAGACTTGGGAACTTTAAATAGAAGAAGAAAGACAGACCTTTCCAGAAGAGGCTCAGTTCAGCCTGAAATAAGTCTGTAACAGGATAAAAAATCTGACAGAGGGTCCTGTCTGATTTAGACTGCCTTTTACCCCAGAGAAACAGGAAACTATCCATTATTTTGTACTAACTCAAAATATTTTTTAAACCAATATGTATCTTCATATCCAAGTTCTCTGTGGTGTATTTCTTATAGGCTTGTGTTATACTTGTTTACATCAGTAGGTTTGAGGGTTGGGTTTTGCTTGTTCATTTTTTTTTCTTTTTTCTTTTTTTTTTTTTTTTGATAGTTCAGTTAATTTTGATTCAGGTTTTTTTTTGATAGTTCAGTTAATCTGATATTTATTTTGAGTTCAAGCTGATTCAAAAATCTATATTTAGTATTTACAGTGTATCAGTCTACATGTGATCGACATGTCCAAGTTTCATTTCACTCAGGAAAGATATGACAAAGACTGTACTGGAAATAAATACCTTTCTGAAACTAAAAGTTGAGTGTGATAACCTAACTCTTCTATTTTGGGTGGTATTATATATGTATGTTTAGGCAAATAGATTGGGTTTCCTCCTCCTTACCTACTCTGTAAACCACTAAATTTAGATGCTGAAATGTGATGCTTTATAATGTAAAAGGATTTTATACCCAAATGTCACACTGTCTGTTCTTTTCCGAAGTATTTCAGAAGAAAATACAAATCTAGTGGATACTGCTGCATTTGTAGGGCAGCCTTACTCACAATTCCTTGTAATAATAGAATTCCTAGCCTGTATCTCTTTACAGCCATTAAGTAAATAAAGCCCCTGGGCCAAAATCCAACCACATAAAAAATTGTAATATTAAGGTGACAAGAAACAATTCACATATTTATCTTCAAACAACATAGCATTTCTCCTTTTCCAAGAGAGCAGGCTTTGTGACAATTAAAAGGCGGTGAATGTTGCAAATGTTGAGCTGTTGACATAATCCTATGTCGTGTTTCCCTATGGCAGCAACAGCCTAGTTGGAGAACTATTGACAAAGTGTTTAACAGAGGATCACAATAATATTGGAAAGATGAAGGAAAGAGAAAAGTGAGAAGAGAATGACCTAAGCCTATCTCAATTTTCTGTCACTGCTTTTGACTATTTAAGAGCATGTATTCTTAATATAAATATATAATATATATAATATTCTTAATATAAATGACACCAAGATGCAGAGGAACTGGATGTAAGGAGGTTTTGGCATTAGAATTAAGAAAAAAAAGCACCAAAAAAAAGTAAATTAGAGAAACTGTATTAAAGAAAAAGCATGCAATTCAGTAAGTAAAAATGCAAATGCTCTTAGACAAAAAATTAGTGCACAAATACAAGATAAGTGAAGGTATTGCTAGGTATTATTTCAGTAGAAAAAAAATCTGGAAGTTCCATGAATGAAAAGCTAAATGAGGCTACCCAGGATTCTATGAATACAAGCTCTCCTTGAGAATAAAACAGCTACTCATCCATGCTGACTGTCTATGCGTGTTTCTTACAAAATTTTTGGGTAAATCTACAGATCCCTAAGATTTTGCAGTCTTTCCAGCATTATCTGTAACATGAACTAGGAGAGGGAGAATCCTATGCCTCTATCTCCTCTGCCCTTGAGGAAGGCAATAGCATCTAGAAGCAATGGGAGTTGATTCCCCACCACAGACACTCCAGAGTTTTTCGCAGAAAGCTCAGATATGCTCTGCCACAGGCCAGACAGGCTGTGCAAAT
Source organism: Phainopepla nitens (assembly GCA_013400175.1). NCBI lineage: Eukaryota > Metazoa > Chordata > Aves > Passeriformes > Bombycillidae > Phainopepla > Phainopepla nitens. The sequence continues at coordinate 74,371 of VXBQ01000644.1, read as the reverse complement.
AGCTTGGTGGTATATTTGGGCAGCAGTACGTATTAGAAGTAACTAAAGATTCAGACTGATCTCAGGTAAAGTCTCTTAATTATGATGAAAATTCAGCCAGTTAGATCAATTTTATGACCCAGAAAAGACACTGTCTTTGTAGTTAACTTTGTGACTATGATAGCGTTTTTACTTATGTGGCTATTCTTTCAAGAGCAACCTATTTCACGAATTCTCAATAATCATTATTGTTACATTTCTAGAAATATAAAAGAAATTAAAATAAAATACTAAAGTAAATAAATAAATATAAAATACTAGTACTGCAGAATTAATTATAACTCTAAACTTACTAACTTTCTGATTTATAGTTCCCTAAGACCGTCATAAATTCTGAAAATTCAGTCTATTCAAACTTTTCTCGCATTTAATTTTAGTATAGCTGAGCAGCTGTCATCTTGCATGGTTATTTTACAAGCAGCATTTGCTGTCTACACCTATGCATGTTTAGCTGGTAAATATCTGTTATGTTTCAACTTCAGTTTTCTGCCTTTTTGTATATGAGGACATTTTCATTATCAAAGAAACACAAAACAACAGAGTCTTGTTATGTACATCAGACGTGTGTAATTTTCCATAACCATAAATAAGAGCTTGAATAACCTTGATCTTCTATTCTGTCATATTGTTTTTAAGCTGATGTAACACCATTGACATCAATGGACTTACCCCAGTATGAAATTGGTGTAATGGAGTGGAAAATCATTGCCGAAATCTCTAAGGGGATATTCAAAGTTCCCTTTACTGTAAGCTGTGTATTAGACTGGAAGATCCATGGTTTTTATTTTCATGTTTTGATGTGTATCTCAAATGATAAAGAACTGTAAAACAGTCCAAATGGGAAGTTATTCATAACCTTTTTTAATTAAGCATGAAATATTTCATTTTTAAATTGTCATTTTTACTGTATGTCTAACTATCTACTCAATGTCACAATTAATTTTAACTTTGGAGAAAAATATGATGTGTAGCAATTTAATTTGATACTATACACTACCAAAGTCAACATAATTTGTTGAAATGTAGATAGAATGAGTTGTTTTTTCTTTTCAAACTAAATGATATATAGAAAAAGAGCTCCATTTGGGACTATGTTTTACAAAGCTACTTAGCAGACAAGATCAAGGTTTCATAGGCCTGAATGTTCATCTAAATATTAGTCACAGTTACCTTCTAAATTAATAACTGTATGCAGGTCTTTGTATTCTTCAAGTAATTTTCCTGAGAGAAGTCAGTTTAAACTGTCTTGATTTTCTTTCCCTAATTACAAGACCAACATGTGAATATCAAGGGCAATATAAGGGTATTATGTATCTATTTGGTTTCACACTTGATTTCCTATGAATTTCTGTTAGAAGAGGGTGGAAATCTGAACCACAAACCACTTTGTTGATTTTCTTCTTAAAGCAGAGTGACACACATGGCTTCATTTTCCTTTCACATCTGGAAAAAAAGTGAATCTAGCTTTCAAACAGAAATGATAATTGAGCAGAATTATATTAGTGGAAAGTATAGATAACAATGTGGTTTTCAACCACCTTGTAAAATTTTATTACAGTTAGGAAGAGCTTTGTCAAATCACTTGTATATAATTTATTTTATTCTTCATTACTTTGTTTTGTAAAAAGGCAAGATCCTGTTTTTTTGGCTATCACTGAATAAAACATTTCCTGAATACTTTAACTTCCTTAAGAAGGCAAATTTTTTCTTGCTTTTTTTTTTTCTGTGAGCATTCTCTCTCACACAGAAAGCACCCTTTATATTCTTGATCACTTTAATTTAAAAAAATTTAAATTTTTTTCCTATGCACTGTATTTTCAAACTATTGCTGAGAAAATTCTCTCTTAAGCAAAAGAATTATGTAGTCAAAAGAAAGGAAACTGTGCCAAACCATAAATCTTGTGTGATTTTCTTTTATATAATATCATACAGAAACATGAATCTGAAAGTGTTCCACAGACAGCATTAGTGGGTTCATTGATATTTTTTATTCATTTAACCTGGGGTAGTTTGTCCTAAATATGGTAGGTTCAGTTCCCAGTCTCCTGTGCTTTGTCATGTGATTTTCCCCCTGGGAAATGTGCTATCACATCAGAATTATCTATTCATTTTTTAGTTGCACTTTTATATTTGTTTCATGGAGAGGGGTGAGTATGTAATGGGCAAGGCAGCAGAAAGTAGTGTTAACGAGGTCCTAATTTCCTTTCTCAGCATCATAAATGACTCTGAGGAAAAGTTCCTGCTGCAGCTCTGCAGAGAATTATGGCAAATTATTTACTCTTTGCCAACCATTTACACTGATGTATCTCTGCTGATTTTGGTTTCAGATAGTTTATGGCTGATATTCAAATTGGATGTTTTCTATTCTTCCAGCTTGCTTCCAGACCAACCCAAAGTCAGATTTCAATAGAGATTGTGGTCCTATGTATAAACTGCACTGATCTGGTATCATCCTATTCCTAATCATCTGTGCATCTGAAAACCTCAGTAATTTCAGCTGGCATTCTGGTTGCCTAGAGATTTCAGCCTGGGTCCTGATTAACCATTTCAATTTAGGTTTTGTCTCTGATTTTGATTAAGAATATCTGGAAGAGAAAGGTTTGTTTTCTCCAGATACATTTTTTATTTTATCTTCACATTTTCTGAATTCAATTCACTTCCTCATTAATCTTTATTTAATGACCATTTTCTTTTGTCAATAGCTACAGAATATCTTTATTAAATTAAAATGACATTTGTAGTTGTCTCTCAGTTCTTAATTTTCATCACTTGTGAGTGTAAATATCAGTCATAAAAATTTATCTATTCATAACTCCTTAAATAGAGTTATCTTTGAGTTTTAAGCTATGTGTTCATAAAATGATAAAACTATTGTCAACTACTTTGTGAAAATATAGGTGGGTGAAGATCTTGAAGTGATTCTTGAATATATGTGTCTAGCTGTCATAACATTAGTGTTTATTTACTCTGCTAGCAAGATTCTTTATCTACTGGTTTAAATTTGTTTTGATCAATAAAACAAAACTGTCCTGAAAAATGGTCTATTGCTTGGTTAAGACAAACTAATGCTGTTATGAATGGTTCCAGCTGCAAAGAACAGTAAAAGAATGCCTCATTTCTCAATGAATTGTAGTCTGCATGTGCTATCCCAATCCTGCATACTTTTGAGACTTAAGTACCCAAGACCTCATTTAGGCTGTGGTGAAGTGACAATTTTGATCACCCAGTTTCTTCTCACTACCCACTAGCTGGCAGTCATCCTGCACCTTTTCAGTGACTGACTTTGCTCATGTGAGTGTTCCCTAGCATAGTGTGGGCTAAATCAGTTGCACTGGTACAAATTTCTGAATTAAACTCTTCAATCCAGCCTGCAAAATAACACAGAATGCTCTCAAGTGGTAGTAGCAAAAGTGTATGTGGAACTACCACGAGCCAGGGACTGCTGATGTGCAACTGGACATGCAATGGCTATTCCACAATTCTACCCAGTTTCACATTGGTCAAAGCTTGGTGTGATATCAGCAATCTTTCTGATTGCTAATCTTAATCAGGAAAATTCTAGAATTCCCTGTCAACTTTATTGCACTGTACAAGAACGAATTGATTTTAGCTGGACAATTTATAAACACAGACAAAGACATCTCCTTACGCAGCTGAGCAAGAGCTGGCAAAACTGAACTTTAACAGATGTCCAAGTTTAAAGATGATAGGATTAGTTTTTACATTACCTTGGAATGACACCAAAATACAAACTTAGATTGGAAATAAAGCCAACCTCAGAGGATATATAACAAAATGTTCTTACTTTTACTTTGCTATGAATCTCATCTTTGGGTTTCTCTTCATGCAATGTTTGAGACTCGATTTTAGAAATTATGAATATCAAGGTGTAAGTTAAGTGTTTATTAAAAAAAGAAATATTGCTAACTTTTAAAGCTGTCATTAGCTGATTATAAATGAATAATTTTCTAAAGGAGTTGATTCAATCATGTATTTTTAGAGGATGCTCTGATATTAAAAAATGTATCATAAGAAGAAAAACCTAATAACTGACAGAGGTCACAGTTGCATAAAGAAGAATTGAAAAATTGAAGAATATGAGAATGAAAGAGCCACATGCAATCATGGACAAGACAGATACATCAGTGCAAAGTTGTCACAGTTCAGCTCAGGATCAAGCTGGCTGCAGGAATCTTCATAAATATCTGACATGTTGAGGTTAAGGGAAGTATCTGAGCATTACAATGGCTTGATAATAGAACCACGTTTGAGTAAACAGATTTGCTAAATACCTAAAAATCCAGGCCTTTTTTGGTTTATTGACAATTATTAACAGCTTACTTTTTTTGCTGTTATTTTCTAATTTACTCTAGAGAGGATAGGGCTTTAAAAAGATGTAATTCTTGATTTAATTTTATTAGTGGAATTTGGAAAGGATGGCTGCTTATAAGGAGGAGTTTGATTCTATAGCGTGACTTAAGTTTATAATACATCATTGAACATTTAAAGATCAAAATTATCCTGGCAGATTTCAAGATGCCAAATTTTGCTCACAGGAATTCTTTATCTAGAAATCTAAAAATGCTTTTGTAGTATGATGGTAATACGAAAACACAGTAAAAAATTAATAAAGCAATTGAAAATATTTCCTCTGCAAATGTAAGATAGTGTCATGTCAGCACAAGATACCGGCTAATGTACATTACAGCTCTGAAATTTGAAGTTTTCACAATGGGAAGAAATGCATCAGCTTACATATTTAAAGCAATTTTCTTATTGTTTCTGCTGATTGGGGAACTTGAAAAAAATATTGTTTAAGGTTATAGATGTCTTTATTAAAATTAAGATTTCAGTCTAATTTATTTTAACAAGAATTGTAATGTATTCTGCCCTTTGATCTCTTAGCTTGAAATGCTGCCTGTTGTTCCATTATTCCACCATCCATTTGCAGATAACAATACATCAGAACCTTTTTCTTGCTGCAGAAACAATGCCCTTTATTTGAGAAAGGACATTGTTTTGACAGATAAAGTAGGCATTTGATAAATTGGAACAGGTTCTGAATTATTTTGAGGGGAATGTGTGCTACATCTGTCTGCTGATTTTCCACTGAAGCAGTGCTTAACTTTCTTGTCTGTTTGTGATTTATTGAGCTGCAGAAAAGGTTAGGAAAATTTCATGGCTCTTCTCTTATAATTTGTAAGTGAATCAAAAAACATTTGTTACTCTTTATGATGCTCAAAAGACAGAATTATCCCGAAACATTTATACACAACAAAGACTGTAGTGACAACAACAACAAAGGTAAACAAAATAATTATCTTCTAAATTATTAATAATACAAATACAACACTGAAAACAAATCCAGCTGTTGAAATGCATGGAATGTTAATAAAGATTTGGGTGTCTATTCAATCGCATTTTTAGAGCAGATCATTACATGGAAACTTATTACATATATGTTTCCTAAGTACTTCTACAGTTTATTAATATTTCTCAAGAACTTCTCACAAGCTAATGGAAAATGCTGGCCACAGGGAAGTCAAGACATCTATATTACTCATCATTCAGATCTGAATTAAATTGCTGGAAAAAAGACTATTTTTTGTTGTTTGAGACACCCTATGGGATCCTATCTAATCCATAAATGGAAAGGCTGTTACATAGGGTTGGTTGTATTTAACAACACAGAGCTTTAATAAACTACACCAACCATGCCCATATTTAGGTAACCAAATAAAGAGGAAATCCATCTTCAAACAGTTGATCCTAAAATTCCGTTGTTTCAATGTAAGTGTATACCTATGAGCTAAGTTTTTAAGCTCTCATTATCGTTAATGGAGAGTTTATTCATATATCCAGAGTTATCCCATGACCACTGTAAGCCTTAAATTTCCAAGAGCTCCATACTGTCATCTGAACACTGCTGTCTAGTGTTGTTTGAAACTTTTTGGGATTTCAGATATATCTGTTTTTAATAAGGGAAGAGAAAAAAAAAAGAGGGAAATTCACTCTATTCTGAACCAACACTCAGCAGTTCCAGGCCAGGTGGAATCATGTAGGATATTTCAGACAACACTGTATGTGTACCCTGTCAGCTCTGTGCACATGCTTTCGATAACTGTATGGTTTGAAGATGGCATAAGATGCCTCTGCAGAGTGTGCAACTGAATGAAACACCAATAATTGCCCTAAAAAAAATCAAAGTGAATGCCAGTTGACCAAACATATGTTCAGTAACATTTCAGATACCTGTTATCCTGTCTGACATCCAGCTTCTCCTTCAGAAGAACACACATCTCCCATAGGTCCTTTTTCATCACTCTACTCCTTACATAATTTTCTTACTTTCTTAGGGCACTAGATGCCTAACTGTGCACCCAAATTCAATTCCCAAATTCAAATGTGGCCCTCCTCAGGGACAACTCATCCCACATAGTGAAGTATTTTTTCTAATTTGGGATTGATACATCTTTGGAGTACAGAGGAAGCCTACCTGACAATTATCTGCCTTACTGATGACTGAAGATAGAGGAAACCACTTATTTTATAATTTAATTTGTGTGAAAATAATGTTGATGCTTTGTATTTCCTATTCTTTTTATTTCAGTCTGATATTAGATGATACATAACTACATCACAATGAATATTAGACATATACTAAAACAGCAGATGTCTCTGAAGAGAGTCCTTTTCATTCCCTGAAACACAACTGCTGCCTGTAGCCTTTCTTTTGACATCTAACACTCACCAGTTGAACTTGCTTGGTTGGTTTCTTCTTCTGTGCCCTTCCTGCTGTTGATGTAATTCTCATGCTGTATAAATTTAAGAATTCTTCATTCATATCTTATACAGGGAAAACACATGTGGAATTGTGTTTACTGGTGGATGTAAATTCAGTAGTTATTATCCTTCTGGGATTTAATTTTGCTACCAGTTTGTTTTCCTGTTTGAGAATGATTGCAAACAACTGGCAAAGTGACTTGATGCACTTCGCGGATTTAAGATATACAGTTACATTATAAGTACTTATCCCCTTTTCATTACCAATTATTTATTTATTGTTTGACATTATAAAATAAAGTGTATTCAGTAGCTCCCAATCATGACAGCTGCTACAGAACAGATAAGATACATTGGCAAACTCGAATCCATAGAAACATAAAAATATTTCTAAAGTTTCATGATATCCAGCTGTCCCCAAAATTGCGCCATCAGTAATAAGAATGTGCAATGCCATTAAATATTCTGCAATTTGCAAAATCTTTCTGTAATTCAAAATTTTACATTTTATTTTTTCCTTTTTTCTTTCCTGTTTCTGAGTGAGTCTACCCAATTACAAGCGCTTTATAACATACTGGCCAATCCTTGTTGTATGAGAATGAGTCGTTTTGACATTGACAAAAAAGGGAATTAGGAATGAATGAGGCAAGGAAACATAAATATTTTTACCAATGACAGAAATGTATAAAGAAAATTCTTCTTTTTTTAAATTAGAGGAAAGGAAAACAATTTGATATTAATCAAGGTAAAAGAAGTAATAGAAAAGACCAGCAGCAAAGGACTTTGTTTACATGACAGTTTTGGTAGCAGAAGGACTGCAAATGTGGCTTCTGTGAGATCAGCAGCTGTACGGGCCTCAGAGCCCATTTCAGTCAGCTCTGAGATGATCCCACCACTGCACAAAGCTGAGCTGTTCAGCAATGCTGCTGGTTCCTCTATGATATCACATCTATGAAAGGATAAAAAATACACAGCAGCTGTGAGTAAGAGGAGTAAGAAAATGTGAGAGAAAACAGCCCTGTAGGCACCAAAGTGAAAGAAGAAGGAGGGGAGAAAATGCTTCAGACACTGGGTCAGTTTCCCCTGCAGTTCATGCAAGACCATACCAGGCAAGTGTCCTCGCTGCAGCCTATAGAGGACCCCATTCTGGCTCCCTGGGAAGCCAGGAAATCTGGCAGCCAGGCAATTTTACCCACAACAGACTTTCAAGTCAACAGGAAAGTTCTCTGTCTTGAATAATCACTCAAACAAGTTGTCAATGTTTTTCTGCATGTGGGTACAATTATCAACAGAAGTATTTACTGTATGTTCCAAAACACAGAAAGATAAATTAGGGAAAAAAAAAAATCCAACAAAGCATATTGCATTCCAGGAATGTATTCAAATCAAATTGTACTTACAATACGTACAGTAATATGTTGTGAATGAATTTATTTAAAGTATATTCTGGGTGATAGACTTCAGTTGATATTATATAGGTACAACAATAAAAATTCCGACTTGTCAAAACTATTTGTAACAGTTGTGTCCTTAGCTCTGTGTGACCAGGCACTGAGTTAGAGTGGTAGGTAAAAAATCCCTGACAACTAAAATACTACCCCAAAACATTTAGAACAAGAAAATACCACACAGACAAAAAAACCCAACCCTTCCAACCTTTACTTTCATTCTTCAGATATTCCAATTCAGTCTATTACACCACAAGAGGGAATGAAGCATCATAGTAAAATTCAGTTTGAAAATATGCAGGCTGCCCCACTAGAACTGTGGATGACTACGGCACAGGCACCTTCTTCTGCTGCTTGCAAGTTGTACGGATGCTTGCTCAGACTGCCTGCTCACCTTGCTCTGCATTGCCCTGCTCAGTGTGTACTGAAATAGCGAAGGTCAAATCGTGTTTTTACTTTCAGCGACCTCTGTGTTTAATCTACAGCCAAGTGGTATTGAGGTGACTTATTTATTGTTTAAAATCCTTATGCCTCCTTGTGTTTTAACAAACATACTGGGAAGGCTGCTGAATGAATAATAGAGGACTTGTGTTCAAAGGTGGGGGAATACTCTCAAGGAAGCAAGTGACTGTAGAGCTGGAAATGTGGCGTAATGGCTAAGGCTGGAATGGCATTTTCATTCCAAGCAGCATTTTTCAAATGCTTTTCATTTCACTACCTGTCAGGAGGATATTTCTCATGCTTTTTCTTCCCCCTCGATACAGTGTTTTGGAAAGATTGGTAAAATTCCATTGCGCTATATTTGAGAATTTAATATTGAAAATGTATTTTCATTACATAGGGAATTATTTGGAGTCCTCTCACAATCTCATATAATTCAGTATTTTTTATTTAGAATACTGTAAGGACTAAACCAGTCAGCTTTTAATGAGGTTGATATTAAGAGAAATACACACAATAACCCAGACTGTTTTTTAAGGGTTCATAACACTTTCCCATGTCCTATTTTCTTAAGTTTATTTTTGAAAATACATATTTTTATTAAAAAAATATTTCCCCTGCTTAAGGATCTCTTATCTGCTTGCATTTCACGATGCAGTTTAGATAGGAGAATGAATGTCTAACATAGCATCAAATAGTGATGAAAATTTGAAAATGGACAACATTTTAAAGATTCATCAAATATTAAAACTTTTTTATAGCTCAAGTTATAGTAGTGGGATGTGCCCTACCATTTTCAACTTCTTTTTTAACAGAGCGCTAATAATTCTCAATTTTGACATGTTTTGTTGGCTTGGCTTTTTGGCTGGGTTGTTGGTTGGTTGGTTGGTTGGTTGGTTGGTTGGGTTTTTTGTTTGGGTGGGTTTTTTTTTTAGGTTTTTGGGTTTGGTTTCGGTTTTTTGGGGGGGGATGTGGTTGTGGTTGTTCTTTTTCGGTTTTGTTTCTTTGGTTTTTATATCTCAATTTACTTTCCAACCCAAAGAAGGGTCAGACATGTGAACAGTGCAGACCTATGAGGAACAGTAGCCATCCATCCCTAGCAGCTGCAAGTAGATTTTCTCCTAAAGGAGACTTCATGTCAGAAAGAAAAAAATGTGGCATGTTGAGATTGGACGTTTGAATCTGTCTCCACCAGATTTTGTGTCAGAAACAAAAAATTGTAGCATTTTGAGATTTGGCATTTGAATCTGTGTTCAACCCTAGCTGTCTATTCCACTTGTGGAAGATGCCACTGCAGGAACAGGAAGAGCTAAATTGATCCTCAGCATTTTCTTGGACTTACAGCCAGTCGCATTAAGGTAAGCTAATGCTGAATTCAAGATTCTTTAACAGGTTAGCCTTGATTAAGAAATAGGTTTTCATTCATCTGCCCTTGCCATAGGGACAGCAGCCTCTGATAACAGGCTGGGGCAGATGTATGAGATGAAAAATGCATTAGTTTAATCCACAGCCAAATATGTGTCAACACTGTTAATGTAAATTGGCACAACTCCATTCAGGTCACCAGCAGAAGGTCTAAGTATACAGATTAAAAAAAAAAAAAAAAACAAATAACCCACAACCAACCAAAAAACTCAAAAAATCCAAAAACAAATACCAGAAAACAACAAAAAAAGTAACTAAATAAAAAAACTAGGACCATTTTGTACTACCCATAGGGTTAAAGATCTTTAAAACCAGTAAAATCTCCTCTATAGTCAGTGATACTGAAAGAAAAAAAAGTTTGTGACCTATGTAATTTATTGAATCTTTTTTGTTGTTATTATTTTCACCACTGTGTAATCCGTCATCTGATAAAAATCTATTGTCTATTTGTCTATTACAGGAAAAAATATTTCTCTTGCAAACTTTTACCATCAGACACTGTAGAAAACTCATGAGACATTAACAGCTCAAAAGAAAATAATTTAAAACCATTTCACAGAACTGATAGTGAAGCTATGATTGTGATTATAAATTGCTGATAATGATTAGGTTTTCAGCACTTATCTCATAGTTATTTTAAACCAGATAATCATTTAGTAAAGAAATATTTGGATTCAGTCATATATCTCTGCAATATTATCTCTGTGGGTTTTTTTTTTCCCTAGATTTTATCTGTGCTCAAAACAACTTTCATGTGCACACAAAAATAGAAGGTCATGCAGCATGGCAACAGAAAGCTCAAGACTAACCAAAGGGATACAGAGAATACTCTCACCAAAGCTTTATTGCTTAATGTTAAATGCAATTTCAGGGAAAATGCAATAAGAGAAAATGTAAGAGAACGCAATGGTAGTACAAGGATACTAATAAGGTGAATAATCCCAGTCTTCAAAAAAAAATATTCAGTTAGTCAACTGGGGGAGAAGTATTTCCATTAAATAAATGTACACATACATGTATACATACATACATACAAAAATTAGGGCTTTGTAATGATGTAATTAAATTGATAAAGGAGGACAGTTTGAAACTTTAAACTTTACTAAATTAATTGATCAGTTACACCTTCTTTACTGGTTACTTTTTGTACCTTGTTAGCCGTATCATTATGAACAGAAAACCTTTAGTCTTTATGACTTGTTAAATTAGATCTCAGTATACAGTACTGTAAAGCTGACAGCGTTTGTGTTTATTTAATACTAACGTCTGTGGTACTTGCCATTTCACTGAGTTGAAGTTGATTAGCCTTCAGAGCTCTTTAAGTCAAGTTGCAGATGAAGTTATCATATGTTATTTCTCCTCCAATTGTCTTCACTGGTATATTGTGTTTTATTCAAATGGTCCTAATCCCTTCAGAAATGGGAGGGTCTTCTCTTCTCCCATTGCTGATTATATTGGGTTTTGGTTTGTTTGACAGGGTATTCTGCCCATTTTTAGTTCTTTGGTATTATCTTGCCCTTTGTCTGCCAGAATTTTTTGTTAAGATCCTTATAGCATGAAGATCAAATGGACTATATTCTGCTGTAAAGTGCTGATATTTTGTATAACTTCTAATGGTTATACAGTATTATATGGTTATAATTTTTATTTTTATTTTTATTACTTGCACTGTTTGATTTTTTTATGCTTTTATTTGTCTTCAAGGCAAAATATCTATATATATTTATAATTTATAGTTGTCTCAGAGTTCTGTTAAGTTGTGTAAAGTATAATAAATGGCTGCAAAGTCATAACCAGAACATGTTAGTTTAGTCTTCAATGATGGAACATGAAAACATGGTCTCTTGATGTGACTGCTCGCTTGTTCTTTCAAGAGGAGCCACTCTGCACGTGTGACAGGAAAAGCTCATTATGCATTCTGCAAACAAATCAATAAAAATGGATTCTAAATCTCTGTCTTTCTTCTTGCTCAGAAACAATCCAAACTTTTTGAACTATGGATATGTGCTTTTCCCCTACTCAAGAGGTTGCAGTCAATGTACTTCAGAAATATTTCCCAAGTATATTGGTCTTAACATTTGCCAATAATTCAGAGATTTTTTTCTCATTTAAGCATTTGCCAACCTCTCTTAAAAATTTTGGGATTTGTAATTGCGGTTTTCTGTTGTAAGTTTTGATCAAGCTGTCATTTGCATAGGCACTTGGTTGGGATTTTAAGAGTATTCTTGTAGCCAGCTGTAGAAGAGGACCTTGAAACCCTTCAAAATTTCTCTGTCCATGCACCACACTCCTAAACCACTGGGTTTAAGAGTTTAACATGTAAGCTTCACCAGACAAAGTAAATTTTCTTTGGGAAGGGAAAAAAAAAAAAAAGGAGGCAAGTGCCTTCTCAATGTTACAGGAAGCTGTGGATTTCCTGAGGATTGTCAAAAGAATATGACAACAGGATACTCAGCAGCGGACAAAAGGTACATCTGAATTCTGTATCAGCTTCTCACTTTGATTAAGAAAACTTAAGGAAAGTAATTCTGTGGCAAATAGATTCATAAGCACATATTCCTGTCTGCAACTAGACATGGCAATTTATTATTTGAGCACCAATTATACCTTCCGCATACAACATCTGATGCTATATGTCCTCTTGCAAAAGAGCTTACCTGTTTCCTATCTCCAGTTTATTTAAGTTTTTTTTTTCGATATACTAACTTCAATTCTCAAGATTATATATCACTTTTTAAAGTTTTGCATATGTTTCTAACCTTTTCTAGGTCACTTTGCTTTGTATCATTTCTCAATGGTGTTTGCAACACATTTCAATTTGGTATCATCTGCAAATTTAATTAATGTGCTGTTTACCTCATCTTCCAGATAAATTACAGATACATATTCTCAGTTCAACAGTCAAACACCATCTGCAGCTTCTCTCTATCTCTCAGGCACACCCTGCACTTGCCCTCCTACACATGTACATATTCCAGTCCATCTGGATATCTTTATACAAAACTCATACTCATGGATTGGGATAACCCTATCAGTTCCATTCTGTTCATGCAAAGATGATACCACTGCAGGTGTGCATTATTAAAGTTTTTAAAGAGATCTGCTAATTAGAGATTCTTCTCCATGATACCTAGACAATGGCTGAGATGACAGTGTGTGAACATTTAGGGGAATATTTTCCAAAGCAGTTTTTAAATATTATATATGAACTGGAAGTTAAAGAATACTAGATTTTTTTAGTCAGGTTCTTAGTTTTTCGTGTTCAAAACTCCAAATATTATTGGGGAGTCTCTTACTGTGGACACTGGAAAACTGGACAGCTGAGGTCCATGTGGAACACTGAATAGGCAACCTTGGAGGTCAGGGCAAGGCAATCCTGAATATACAGCCTATACATAACATTCAGTTTAGTAATATCACTGGGATATATACCCTGACAGAGATCCAGATTGCCTTTATAATCTTTGGGCAGAACTGACAATGTCAAGGCGTTAATAATTTCTCTACTTGTAAGTGGCTGTTTTATAATGGGATGAATTGCCATCAAAAATGTTAGTAATTTATTTTGATAGACATTACATATAGTCCACTGTACATGTCAGGCTTTTGAGAAGACCATATTAAAATGTTGTATATAAGAGGATTACTTGCTTATATATTATACAGGAAGCATTTTTTACCTTCCTTCCCTAAATCAATAGTCTCAATAAAAGGGACGAAGCAAGATCATGAAAAACATGACTTTTTGTCACATTTCCTATGTAACTAGAAGTGTAACGTGGATACAGTAGTAGCTTAAAGACTCATAAGGAAAAAGAGATTTTGAACATAAATAACATGCTTTAACATAAATTAAAACATTAGATTAGCAGATCACTCGGTGCTATAGCTATCTGGGGAGCCAGCAACTTATTTTAGTCCCTGATATATCTTTGCTGCATACAGAAATATACTAAATATTGAGAAATAAAAAAATAAAGTATTGGGCATTCATCGCCATTAAGCATTTATCTGTAAGACATGTTAAATCCTATGTGTAGGACATTGACCTGGCTTATTGCAAGTGAGTGCCTTGTATTTGACAAGTTCTCACTGATTTCTGTCTCAATGGTTATGTGTTTTGTTATCTTGCTATTAATTTCTTAGTCTTTTTCAATAACAGTGTAATAAAAATTTCACCTGTTCCATGTTTACACTCTCATGGGAAAGTGAGAGAGTGGCATTTGACAAATACTGAGAATAATTTGGGTAGAACTTATTGTGATTTTCAGGGGTTCAAAGGAAGAACAAACTTTTGTCTGGTAATATATAACTTTTTTTTTTTTGTCATAGAAATAAGAGGTTGTAGCATGTAGCTCTTTGTTATTGACAAAAAAAATTCTAAGTTTAAATTGTCTGTATTGACAAAGAATAACAATATGTTAGTAACCAAACAGGGGCATTTGTTGGAAAAAATGGTGATATAACACAGGTGACCTTAATGCCCCATATCTACTAAGAGTTTCAAACTATCATTTAAGAGAGAATGTGTATTGTATGCATTTGAAATAAAGTGTTGAAATACAGTTTTAATGATAACAGCCACAAAAACACTTAGCATGTTCACGCAAACACAAATATTTAATCCTCTGAATTCTTTAAATCTCTGTTCTCCTTTGGGAGTGAAATAACTGCAGGGCTCAATTTGTACTGGTAGCTTAATGATTAAAGATGAAAAATTCTTTGCCTATGCATCTGATTTTTATATGCCTTGTTTTACTACAAATCCTATTAAAATGAGCCCTGTTTTTTTGTTGCTGGGAGTAATTGGATCCAATACTTCACAACTGCAAAAAAAATAGCTCTTGTTTTGAGGGCTGGTTGCTGTACAGGAATTGACAGTAAGGAAGAAAAAAAAAAAAAAGAAAAAAGAAAGGGAAAGTAGGACTCCATTATGTAAAGGCATGCAAGCAAAAAGAAACTTGCTGTCTGGGTTCAGCCGTTCAGCTTTCTGTTATCTGAGAATATTCAATCTCTAAATGAATGAACTTGATTATAATAAAAATAAAACTGTGACTTTGTCACTTAGTCTAGGCATTTCTTCCATGATTGCCCACCTAGGATGATATACAAGTCCTCTAAAACATTTAATACTGCACTGAGAGGACACTTAGGAATTATGGAAATGGATTGCAGACCAGAATTCTTAGATATGGTCTGTCAAGCTTGTAGTGAGAATAACACAATTACTACAGTCATCTTCTGCAATAAAACATTGATAAACATAGTTATTATGTATGACTTTCTCAACAAAGAAGTGCTATATTTTATTTATTCTGTTAAAAAGTATAAAATAACTTTAAAATAAGAATTCCAGAATCCTGTGTGGAATACTTAAGTGAATACTGACAGACCTATATGTTTCTCTGACACAAAACAACCATATAAATCTTCCCTACATAGCTGCAATTTAGTGAAATATGCAGTTTTCTGTTTTCCATTACTATATACAGTATAAATTCTTTCTGCTGGAAGACATATTGTGACAAATTTGCAAACAGCATCTGTATTCATACTTTTGAAGCCCTAATTTATCTGGCAATAAAAACTTTGATTTCCCAAAAGGAGTGCCAGGCCTCAAAACTAATGCCTATTTTTGAGACTTAACTGAGTTTTCAGCGTTAGTCATTTTCTTATGAGTTACAGTGCTCCTATGGAAAAATATACAACTTAACAGCAAGTACAGAGAGTTAAAAGGGTCACACAAAACATAAATCTGTATGCTTAGTTTATGCATGTGTATAATTTATAGAAACAAAGTTCTGACTAGGTACAGTTGCTATCAGAGAAAAAGCTTTTTTTAACAGCATTGCCCAAAAGAGTAACAATGGATATCTGCAGAGTATTCCATGCTAGAAAACAATTTTTATATAATAGTCAGGAAGTTAAATCAGAAGGTATGCCTGTGGAATCCCTAAAATACATTTAAAATCTTCTTCTACTTGGTATGTCTGTCTTCTCACGCTAAACATCTTATAACTCCACGAAAGCATCTTTCATTCTTATTATCACAGAAGTATTTTAGATAAAATCTTACAAGTATTTTTGTCTATCAATTGGTGGAGGCATATAACATGAGACGATTTTGTGCATTGCTATCTGTTAGAAATAATTCTATTAAAGCCATTCTTTAAAATAGCACAATTTCTTCAAGGAAAATTATTTATCTAGGTTTCACTGGAAAACATCACAAAGGAAATTACTGCTAAATATTTTAAAAAACACAAAAAAAACTCCCTTCAAAAAAACCTAAAATACAACTCTCTCTTAAAACTCCCAAACTTAAAATCCAACTTTTAAAATACAGATGATTATATATAAGCCTATATATGTGAATTATCCATAAAAAAGATGTTTCTATTGGCATAGTCATTCAATAGATAAAAGTAACTTTAGCAACACCTCCAATATGCAACAAACTCATATTCTGGATGTAGGTGTTTATTTTGCTTACTTATAAAATAGTTTCCCTAAATTAACAATGTTTCCCCTATTTCAGATTTTCTTGAGGTGAGGCGTTAGATATAAAATACTCTCACAGAACTGGTATTTTTTTTTAACTGAAATATATTGTGTATAGGATATGTGACTCACAAGATAGTCATACAGAAGGGGTTGTGGTAGGCTTGGTAACTTCCACTATTTTTAAGAAAATAAACATTTGTATAGAATCTTTTTAATTTAGGACAGTATTTACAGAAGGCAAGGAACCATGAACTGTTACAGAGAGTATTTAGACATAGGCACTGAGAAGAATGGTAAAAATGCAGGAGGAAAGGTAATGGACAAAATTAGAGCTGGAAATAGTCAAAGAAATTGGTGGTGGTTACAGAGGAAATATTTTTTTCAAGTTTGAATGACATATAAAAAAAATTAAATCTTTCCTTATTTCCAGTTGTCTTCGGAAAAGGGGTTGACGGATCCAGAACATAACAAACCAAATGCATAAGAGACACTTGACTGGACACTCAGCCTTGTCTACAAGATGAAATTAAATTTTATGTTTTACGTTTTCCTGAAAACTTGATTCCGTAAACTATAAACACAAAGAAATAGTACATGTTTCAGAGAGACTGTTTTTATGACCTGCTCTACCACAGGTACAGGTGTAGCTTACTTTTCTGCATGTTATAGAAAGACTTGAAGCCAATGTTAGTGAGGTAACTGAAGCAACTCTTACTGCTACCAAACATGTAACATAGCTTCATTATGAGAATGAAATACATATTATTACTGCAATTCTGTAATTGCAATCGCTTCACAGACAAAAGTTCGAAAAACATATGTTAGCTAAAATCTTGGGCTATATTTACATCTATTAAAATGTTAATGTATGTTTATGTATATACTTAAATATATTTTCTGCATGGTGTATGATCTGCCATAACATATATCTGTACCACACTCTTATTCAGCGGAGGTATAACTATGAAATGGGAGCCCATTATCTCAAAACAGACTAGTTATCTATGTGGAGCAACTGATTTCTAGATTCCTAATCTTTTGATGGTAATGTGACCTTAGATATCTGTTTTTACATTTCCAGATGACTTCCAACAACTGTACGAGACTTTCAGATTATAAAAGACACATAGTAGTCAAGAAAGATATCTAGGGAATTTCAAGGGGTATTTGATTACTTTTTCTAGACATCTCAGTCTGAACTAATCAGACTGGATTCACAGCTGATGAAGGCTCTAGAGAAAAATCATATGAAGAGCAGCAGAGGGACTTGAGGTTTTTTTACCCTGGAGAAAAGGAGGCAGAGAGACCATACTGCTTTTTACAACAGGAGAGGAGGTTGTAGTGAGATGGGGTTCCGTTTCTTTTCCCAGGTGAGAAGTGATCAACAAGAGGAAGTGGCCTTCATTTTGTGCCAAGGGAAGTTTAGATTGGATATCAGGAAAAAATTTCTTCACTGAAACAGTTTTCAAGCGTTGGTATAAGCTGCTCAGGGAAGCGGTTGCATCCTCATTCCTGGAGGTATTTGAAAGATAAGCAGCAGTGGCACTTCAGGAGATGTTTTTATGGTGGGAGGGTCAGTGCAGGGTTAACAGTTCAACTTGATGATCTAAGGGTCTTTTCCAACTTAAGTGGTTCTATAATTCTATGAATTTACAATCTATGGAGAAAGGTATGTACCTCCAGTAGCTTATTATGAGGTATATCAAAATTATATTTGTGATGTTCAGCTGATGTCAATAATGTGAGGATGTGACTTGATGTGCTGATCCACTAAGTGTCCAGGTGAAAGCCCTGGTCCCTCCATAGCTACCTTCCAATTCATGCATTTGACACTTGTTTCTATAAAAATATAGGAACTGAAATAGGAATAGTGAACTATCAGATTTAATTCTAACATGGAGCCAAGGCATGCCTGGGACACAAATTCAAACATGCACAGGGTTTCAGAGGTATTCCCTCTGTAGCTGAAATTTTACTATAGGTTACACGCTGAAATAACTTTCTTACTCATGTGCTTCTAACTCTGACTCCTATATATGTTTCATACATGACTGATTCAGAAATAGAAAGTTAAGTTTAAATGTCAAAAATAAAGCTAATGAATCCATCTTAAGTGTAATTCATGTCAAAAATATTTTGGAAGTTATGAGTTGCAAATTTTGTTAAGTTAAAATTTTCTTTATACATACCTCCTGGATATTTCTGATTTTACTTTCATCATCTCCTAAAAGTAAGAAGGTAAGATGTTCCTTTTTCCTTGTATTAGCTCTTGTTATATCGAGTTTTTGAAATGCTTGACCTTTACTACTGCAACTATTCCAGTTTTGTATTTACATTTCTGTGGGTAATAAGCAGACACCACATTTTCATGTATCCAAAGGTAAGCACAAACTGCTGTTTGGTTTGAAAATAAAGAAAAAAAAAATCCTTTTAGCTTCTATGCCCCCAGGCTTTAGAAATCAGAATTAACAAAGCTTTTACCCATTCCAGAAATGCCTAGTGCCTCACAAAGTGAAAGGATGTCAATTAAGTGCTCATATGCCTCTAGTAACTATATCAAACTGAGAAAGGAAAAATAATCTTTACAGAAAATGTATACTTTTCCTTTTTTAACATTCACCCTTGGCTACAGCATACCTTGACAGAACTCTATTTACACAAATGTGTTATATGAATACAAATTTGATCACCTTAGAATGCAGAGCAGAAGTGTGGTAAAAGGTCGTGCAGAATTACTTATATAGATATACAGCTTAAGAGTTGGACACAAGGCTCCTCCATGACCTTTCCTCCCTGCTTCCACTTCATGATCCAGCTGCATGGATATAGGAGTATCCAGCTGCATGCCTCCTTGATATGATAGAAGTATGTCTCTCAAGGCTCAGGTGAGTGTCAGAACATTGCAAGACATCCTTGGCCATTGTGAATTGCAGCAGGTGTGTATGACACGAGTTTCCTTTCCTCATGCCTCAGATATGAGAACAGCACTCACCTTGATATTCTGTGCAGTGTTGGTCAGCACCAGATAAGAAAGATATGAAGTTATTGGAGTGTCCAAAGGAGGATGGTGAAGGGGCTGGAGGGGGAGCAGTACGAGGAGCAGCTGAGGTCACTTGGTCTGGTTCAGCCTGGAGAAGAGGAGACTGAGGGGAGACCTCATCACAGTCTGAATCTTATTTCTGAGAGGAAGAGGAGGGACAGCACTGATCTCTGCTCTGTCATGACCAGTGATGGGACACAAGGGAATGGCCTGAAGATGTATTAAGGGGAGGTTTAGGTTGGATATTAGAAAAAGGTGTTTGGGGGCTGGAACTGGCTCCTCAGGGAAGTGGTCACAGCACCAGCCTGGCAGAGTTCAAGAAGCATTTGGACAATGGTCTCAGGCACACGGTGTGACTCTTGGGGACATCCTGTGCAGGGCCGAGAGTTGGACTTACTGATCCTTGTGGGTCCCTTCCAACTCAACATATTCTCTGGGGGATTTTAAATCTTGACCTAGGAAGACTAATTGCAAATGTTCATTATCCCTCCTTAAGTTTTCTTAGGATGTACTTCAGGCTTAACTTGGCTCATAAATTCAGGTCCATCATATTATAAAAAGTTTTAAGGCTAAGATAACAGAAGTCTTTTTTTTAATGAAATACTTTGTAAGATTTTAAAATTCAAACAGCTATCTCAGCTATTTGAATAGTGAAGATCAAAAACCTGTATCCATGCTGCTTTTTTAATTAAAATTTTACCCAAAGGAAAACAGTATTCAACAGTATGCCAGTTTCCTCTCTCCAGAAATTGTATAGTGAATTGTTTGCACATACCATAAGGTGCCCCAGCGTCTTGGGTTTTCATATGGTAACTGACTGATCTCTTTTTCCTGCTGTTATGCTTTTGACCTGAATTAATTGATATTAGTAATAGCATTCAGACTGTACTGATTACCTAAACAGGTAGTAAATACAAAAATGTGAAGGGCAAGGTCATAATGTCATTCACTTGCAGACAATGTGTCATTGGTTTAATGCCACTCAGGGAGAAAACTCACTGGATTCTAAAATATGAAAGAATTTCTGGGAACACTAAAACTCTAATTTTTGTCTCTGAACCAAATTTAGTTCAAGATTGGCAATTGCTATGCAAACATAAAGCAGTTTTAAGTTTGAAAAGAATGAGTAACTCTTTTTTAATGTCTCTCTGTGACATAAAACAAATATTACAATGTCCAGAGAATCTTCATTTCAAAGCACAAAAAGGTTGAAGAAATCGAACTAAAAGGAAATGGGAGATTTTGTTTAAAAATTGTCTCATTGCACATGTGTTCATTAAAATCAATCAATTTATGACAAATGCAACACTGTTTGAAACTGTCCTTAAAGGTATTGCAAAAAACATTATCTTGGCTAAATCTCAGTCTGCCATTTTTATTATAATGTTAAACATTTGTTTTTTTACATAATTTAAATACTTTATCTGTTTCTCTTTCCAGTCATTTTTTTTCCCCGCATAAATAATAGAAAAGTTCTGCTAAAGTTTAGAATGAAGTTAGTAGCAAGAGGAGGAATATGGGACAGAAATATAAGGCTAATGAGCAATGAGAAAAAAGTGCATAGTAGAAATGAACAATTAAGGCAAAAAGAAAGCAAGTGAATGAGGCCCCAAAAAAAGTGTAAAACAAGAAAAGGATTATAAGAAATATCGAAGGCTATATCAATTAATAAAAACAGTACTGAGAATGATACTTTGTCATGAAATGGAGAGATGACACAGCTGTTTAAATAGCTTGCTCCTCATTTCTTTCTGTTGCCTCATCTTTATCATATGTTTTGGCTGTTATTTTCCCTTAAGCTTCCACAGAAGACTCCCACCCTTTTCTGTCTATATTAATTCTTACATTAATTTTTACATCTGTCCTTCCCTCTTCATTATTTCTCTATATTTCTCTCATTTTCTGCTCTCTAAATTTCCTCATGTGACCTGTATTATAATTTACCTTTTCATAGCAATATAATTTACCTTTTCATATAATTTTACATCTTAAGTGCTTGACATAATTAAGTTAGAAGTCCAAAGAAATATAGACATTATTATAAAAAAATTTAAAATAATAATCATAAAAACATTATGTTATTATGTGTTTTTCCCTCCAGATGTCTCATTTCTTAATTTGCCTCAAATGACTATGGTAGATGTTCTCTAAATCCTACCTTTCTTAATGAATTATTCTACAATTAGGATCTCTAAACATTTACATTAAAAACTGGATGCTGGAAAAATGTGGTTTTAAGATTCACAGAAAGTCTTGGCTGCTTATCAAAGAAGCTGCAACAGGAGTTTTTGAACTTTTATTAGAAATGGCTTAATATTCCTAGGAAAAAAAATCACAAATGAGTTTAAGAAGAAGAGGTGAAAAAGCCTGTTTATCTTGTTTTCCTTTTCTTTCCTTTATACTTTAATAGGAACCTAACTGGTGGGGGCCCAAATCCCATGGAAAACAAATCTAGGCCCAATTTCAAAAGAAATAGGAGCAAATATGCAGTGCAATGCTAGAAGTCTCTAATGAGGTATAAATAGTTACAGAGTGGGTGAGTTACTTACAGTTACTTACTCCACCACATATCACAACACTAATTACTGTTCAGAAAGATTGTGTTATTGCACACAGGATTTTTCATTTATTGAATCCATAAATAAATAGACATACTTGGGGCACACCAAAGTAAACACTGACACCCTAATAAAACTAGTAGGAAAAAAGCACACTTGATATTTAAATTGCCTTGAAAGATCTGATGAAACCAAAATACATATAAAAAGACCCCAAACCTCAAGAAAGGAACTTCAGTGTTCACTGTTTTGTCACTGGAAGACACAAATATTTATCATTCCCTTTTGCATGGATACAGAAAGAAGAAGAATAAAAATCAGACTGGTTTCCTGGGAAAACTAAGTGATGACAATATTGGAGACAAAGATCTATGCCTACTGTCACCAGGGAAGGTGCAACTTGGGGATAAACACTTGGAAGCAATATTTCATTACAATGTTCTTACTTTTTTACAGAACTTTTGTTGGTGAACAGCTATTCCATTAAAGGAAACATCCCTTGGTCCTTTCATGGTGATCTAGAAAAGCCTTAACAAAACTAGAATTTAGGAGAGTTCTGAAAATAATTTTGCAGTTTCACCATAACTACAATGTCCTGTGATGGTATAATTGGGGTTCCAGTGGGAAGACTTACGGATACAAATTTATTAGTGTAACAATAAAAGGAATTTGTAAGTCTGGATGAAGGCAGCTCCTGCTCATTTTCATAGCTGATGACAACTGCTAAGATGAAATGTATATATGATATACATTGATATACACCAAATGGATATATGAAGTACCACTATCAAGGGGCGCATCGCACACAAAGTTCAGCCAAAATCTAAAGATATGTCCGTTTACTTAAAAGACTGAAATTACACTTATATAATCTGTATGTGGACTTTGCAGCCCATACAACTAATCTACAAATGAGGATTCAATTCCTTGGATTCACTCTGACTCACTGACTCACCTGTGCACTGCTAATGGCTTGGCCCTGTGTAGCAGAAAAACAGCAACAGTCCAAGTTTGAGTCAGTGTGCTCCAGGAGATGAAGAGGTCATATATTAGAGCTTATTTTGCATGTCTCTTTATTAAAGTAGAAAAAAATCTCATGCTTTCTGTTTACAGAAAAAGATGACTTTTTTATTCTGCAAATGTGAGTTAAGAAAGAATGCATCCAACAGATCAGTCTGAATGCACCTTGACTTAGTTTGTTTTCTTGCTTGCTTGCCTTCTTTTTTTTCTTTTTTTTTTTTTTTTAAAGGGAGT
>VXBQ01000644.1:8952-50800 GCA_013400175.1 Phainopepla nitens | reverse complement strand
TTTTTTTTTTTTTTTGTTGGTTCGTTTTTTTTTTTTTTTTTTTTTTTTTTTTTTGAAAGGGAGTGGGGAGAGGCAGGAAGGGCAGGACACTGCTACGGTGCTATTAGAGGAAGATTTTTGCCATATAAAATACTTAGAAGAAAAGTGATAGCAGCACATTTACAAAACTGTATATACACCAGTGTTCCAAGACTGAGCAAAGTTTTGCAACATTACCTGTAGAGTTGAAAAAGAGAAGCTTCTGTGTATGAAAAGATATTGTGTTCTTATATACACCATACGCCTTAACAGCTCTCCACACAGAATTGTCTTTCTAAATGATGGTTTGCTTTAAATTTAAGTTGAAAATAGGCACCCAAAGGATAAAATATATGTATAATTTAAGTGTTGAGATTCTACACATCCAAAATATGCATTCAAAATATTTTTTTTTCTCTGTTCAAAGATATTTGTTTAAATGATGGAATTTTTTTGAGGCAGAATTACTGGATTGACCCATTTGCACTTTTAAGGATATTCACTTTCTCTGAAATTACAAGAATCGTAAAGGGCAAAACTTGTAGGACCCCCAGTACACTGCCAACAGTACAGTGACTGTAGAAACATTCTTACCCAGGACATCTTAAGATGTAGATAGTATTTATGAAGTCTTGTTTCTTAATTAATAGGGTGAATTTTGAACATAGTGTATGACGTTGGTCAGGCAAGTCCTGTCAACATCAATAGGAGTGAAACATCTTAGCATAGCTTTGAAATTTTACCTCTAACTAATATCAAAAGAGCTTTATTCCCGAGTGATCAGATACTGCATAGCATGTATAAGCTCAGATTATTTGAAATATTCTTTCTTAATCAAAGTTTAAAGCATATATTACTTGCAGTAGAACAATTATAAGATTTTCCTTATTAACAGCTTTGAGCCATTTAGTACCTTTCCACGTATCTTCTCCTTTTTCAGGATAAGGAATGTAAAAAGCCTGGCATAATTTTTTACTAACAATTATCAGGAAAAGCAGAAAGAGGGAAGTTTGTTGGACAATGAGAAAAGCAGCTCTGCTGGAGGTATATGTGAAAACATTTGTGAGTATAATATATTTGGAAAAGGTTTAGGGTAGAATAAAATCATATATTCAAATATTTTTAAGATGTTGTATTATTTCAGGTAATTATTTTTAATGTTTAGCTAAGATGACCTCTCTACATGGGGTATTAACTTCAGATGGCATTGAAAATACCTTTTGAAGGAAATTTTGAATGTCCACCCTGAAAATTCAGTTTTTCTTAGGCATTTTTGTTTAGATAAATTGATCCAGTCACTCAGAATTGTCAATGGCATATATCAATTAACTAATATGCTATCTGCTAATGACCAGTCAATTTTGGTTTAATGATTGAGATATAAAAGAAATTTTTTTTTATGTGCATGTGGTAAAGTATTCTTCCACTAATATTTCAGTACCAAGGTTAAACCTGAATGAAGGAATTCCTTTTAAGGGAGTCATTATATTATAATATTTCTTGGCATTTCTGAAAATGATGTGTTCAAAGATGGAGTTATCAATTTCTCCAACTAAGGCTGCAAAAATATAAGTAAATGTTCTGAGGGAAAATAATCAGGACAAGAAAGGTTTCCCACTTTGAAGAAACTTGGAATATTTTTTTCCACCTGGGTTATAATAAAATATAAGTCTCAGTTGTCTGCTTTTAGCAGGAGACATGATTCATAGTTAATGGTTGTTGACAAGAAGCAACATGCTGCAATCACATATAAACATTCTCCCAAATTTACTTGAAGATAAATAGTTTCTTTCCTTTGATTTTCACAGGCTTTGATTCAAGGCTATACAGCTAAAATAATACAATAATGCACAAATTTCACTTATTTATGCTTTGTGAATATTTTGTTTTGTACAGGGAGCCTATAAATATAGTATGTAGTTTTAGATACTTGTTACCTAAGGAAAAACCTTGGCAAAAAATCAAACCACCCACAACAAACAGGTAAAACCAAAAATCTCTGCATAATTAGGTCACTCAAAACTTTATAAATGTCAAAAATTACTTAACTTACCTGAAATGGACTCAAGCAGAAACAATTCTGGCTTCCTGACACTGATGGCATTAAGGAGTCAAATTTTCATAGGGCTGAACTGTTTATGATACTCTCAGACAAAGCATTAAGCATTAACACAATCCCACATAATTACAGGACTATGTGTCATCTTCCCTTTGATGGATTTGGATTTAGATGACACTCTGAGTATACATTTTCTGTAAATTTTATAAAGGACAACTCTTTTCTATTTGTGTTTAATTCCTTTTGTTTTTATATCAAACCACATACTTTTTCCTATTTGTCAACATAATTTGCCTTACTCTTCAAGTAGTGAAATTGAGGTACTGAAATTGAGGCGAATACAATATCTGTAAATCTGGGCCAGTACTTTTACTTGGAGTGTGGTTGTTTGGTTTTGGTTTGTTTGGTTTTACTTCTCCAATTAACATTAATTATACTTTTAAGCATAGAGTTCGATAGTAGCAACATCCATCCATTCATCCATCCATCTATCCATCCATCCTTTCTCATGTGCACACACACACACCAGGACATACATATTTTTTACACTGCACTGCATGCACAGAACAATATATTCTATGTATTTTGTACAGTTTACACGTATACACTCATATCAGCTGCATGGGACCTCTGTGCAGAGTGTTCGGGGTTGTCCTGTGTAGGACCCACTGAAGGACATGGCTGGGGCCCAAAGCCAAAGGGGTGATCCCCTAGGGTAAACAGGCTTGAGAAAGGCAAAATACCACACAGAGGAAGGAAGAGTAAGAAATTAAAAAAAAGCATGAGAAGAGAGAAAATTATTGTCAATTCAAATTTATTTGGATTGTGAGAAATTAAACCAAAATCTGCAAGCATTTACATGAGCAAAAGATTATTTGGGGACATTGCAGAAGTTAAATAGCTTGAAATATACATTTTCAAGGACAGTTATTCCAGAAATCTATATACTTAGAAGAGGAAATAATTCTTTCACCTCAGATTAGTTATCTATATCTTACAGTAACTGCATTTATTTTATAGGAGAGAACAGAAAAATTGTGTACATAATATCTTCTGTATCATGCTTCTCTTCTACAGAGAGTGAGAAAAGTTATTCGGTGTGATGTTCACTTCAGTCTGAAAAACTGAGTTTAGAATCCATGCACTTTTTCATGCACTGATATGATGTGAAATAACCTGTTGGAACAGCAGATGCCTTCTATCTTCATATTTCCATTTACAGATTTTTTTTTCAGAGAAACAAAATTCCTTAACTAGTTCCAAATTCTCCATGTGATAATTTAGTTGTTTAAGTAGCTTGACTGTAAAGACAAGTACGAGTTTTCTTGCACTGCTGTATATTTCCAAACAAATAAAAGGAAAAAGCATTACATGTCAGCAGAACATTTTTTGACAAACAAAAATCTGCAAGTAACTAAGGTCATATTTTTTTCCCCATCATCCATGGAGTTGAATATGTGTAAAAAGAATCCGAACATCTAAAAATTAACTCCACTCAGTCTGGACTAACTGTGATTTTATTTAAATAAATATTATAGAGCAAAGTGTCCCAATCATTCTAGTATTATGAGGATATTCCTATCAATACAGAATATCATTGTTATTCCCCTCATCTCTCTAAATATGTGTAGATTAATCAGAATAACTAAAAGAATTAACTTTTTAAATTGTTCATTAAAAATAATCAATTTAACTTGATATACTGAACATGATCTCTTAGCTTGTTCTATATGTCATACAAGTAATTTTGTTCGGAGTGAGGGGTGTTTTTTTTTTTCAATTGACTGTTTTCACAGAGTACAATACAACATGCCTGAAACCTGTTACATTTCTTTGCGGTGAATAAGTTTACACTGCTTTCAAGCAATTGTAAACTTGAGTGCTTCTGTCATGCTCTTCTTGCCAGGAAATTAAGCTCTGAAGTAAGCAACACCTTCCCATAACACTGGCCATGCTATGCATAAGCAAATACCCAATTTGAACTAGAGGGGGGAAAAAAAGATAAGATGTTTTGAAACAACAGATAATCAATGCAGGAGTCTTCAATTCTCTCTGGGTTGTGTAACACTGCAATATATTATCAACCTCACTTAGCTGTTTATTCTTCCCCAGAGTACCTGAACTCCTGATTAATTTAGCAGTAGTGTTAAAGTTACAGTTACAAAATAACATGTGTTTAATATCTGACTTAAGCACTTTAAAATTGTTCCAAGGGATGTGAATGTAAAAGAAAATGAATCGCATATAAAGATTTATAGCAAATTAGGGTTTTTTTAGCTTCCTCTGAAAACTGTGATGAAAAAAGGTTAAATATATATATATAAAGAGTGTCTTCAGTCCAGAATATATATTCATTGAGTCTGGGCAATACTAGAATTACATCTGTTGTAGCTGGATTTAGAGGTTGATTGAAATTATGGACTAGACTAGAAAAAAAAAACAAAACAATTTAAAACAAAAATCTCTGATATGAAGATTTTATTTTTCCAAAGAAATAAAGGTGGATTCATGTTACTAATGTTATTATGAATATAGCCACCATATATTCTCTCTATAGCCAGTGGAAGGAAGTTAACATTAAGATTCTGAGGATGCTAAGGTAAAATAAGGCATCCTTAAAAGGACCATTTTCTCAGCCTATTACAGAGGAGCCATTGGAATGACTCTGTTCCTAATTTGACATTAATTCTTTGGATTTATGCAGAATTTAGCTCACTAACAGGTAAAAACTTCAGGCAACTGCTGAATTTTTTCTTGTAAAACTTTGTAAAAAAATTTTAAAAATTATCGATCCAAATCAAAATTCAGCAGACAAAACAATAAAAAAAAATCTTTATTTCTAGAATAGTACTTGTAAAGAGACTTAGTGGAATAGAAGGCATAACATAAAGATATGAGATAATTTAATCATAAATTATAGTGAAGTGTAGCCTTAGTACAGCTCACTTCAGGCATTCCTTATATATTATGCTGATGTTTCCTGTTGTGGAAGACAAAGACCAGTGCAAAGGTTACTATTATCTCCCTGGGCTATAACTGCAAAATGTAGCCTACTTTTTCCAGAAGTTTTTGCTTACTTAATCAAGATGTAGTAAAGCCTTTTTTATTTATGTTCCAGACGGTACATGTATATTGCCTGAAAATATGTGATTCTGCGTGAAACTTTTCATGTTAAAAACCCAACCAACTAATAATCAATATGAATCACATTATAAAAAAGAAAACCTTCAAAATTTTTCACTGATATTTAATAATGATGATACTTCTGAAAATTTAACAGAAAAATTACACTGATTTCTCCAGCCACGTCCTGGTTTAAACAAATATAAAAATATAATATCTATTCAAAGCACACATCTTCCTTCGAAATCTTTTGCTACTAAATCAGATCAGAACAGAAAGGTCCTAGCAGCCAATCTCAACACATTTATTTGTGTTTCATTAATATGAATCCCATGATTAGTGCCCTTAGTCTCCGTTCTGCTGAAGCCCAAGCAAACCAAAGAGGGCAGAAAGTGTCTAACATTTGTAAAAGTCATAGTGCTGAGCCTCTTCATTCACAGCAAATATTACATTTCACAAATTATGCCAGAACAAAAAAATGGTTGCTGATGGGAAAAGAACCCTAAACAAACAGAAAAGACAAAAAGGTATGACTCGCTTGCCTCATTTTGTGTATCCCTTATCTAGATATTTATGCCTAAGATAATAGTTCAATTTTTCTTTATAGTGAATTGACAGGAATCAGAGTTTTTAATGTGATTCCACTTGAATTGCTTGAATGACTACAGATATCTATAGTCTGTTTGATAAATACCATTCAAGATATCTGCAGACTGGTGGATTAGAAATATGAAGTAATAATGACCAAAATCAGAAATTATTCATTAGATAATCTAGCTAACACTTTGTCAAAGCACAAAGGATGATTATTCAAAAATATATCAAATGTACAACAAATGCTGACAATAGGGGCTTGGAGAGCTTTATATCGTATTGTATATTATTATTTACCTTGGTATGAAAGTCAAAACTTGCTATACATAAAATGTGAATGAATTCCACTGAGTACTGAAACCTTACAGATAATAATTTTGGATTAGTAATTATTTTTCCCAGTATTAGTTCCTTTAGGTTTTTCATAAGCAACCATACTTACCTGAAAGACTGATTTGAATGAGGAGACAAAAGGCAAAAAAGAAGAGAAAGTTTTGGAGAAAGTTTTAGTTTTAATAGAGTTCATTTTGTGTTGATGTGTATCTTGTTAGTGCATTGAAGACTCAGGTGGAACATTTGAAAACAGACAGCAGCAGCCACAAATGGGCAATTGTTTTGAGTCACTAACCATTAACATTTCAGTCTCTCACAATGGGACATATATTTTAGAAAAATCTTGAGTTCTTAATCCCCCAAAACAGACTCCTCTTTATCATATAGTTTACATTTCATATTTTAGAATTGTGATATTTTTCATAATTATTTGATATATCTCAGACTTTAAATGGTTCTTTTTGTAGTTATAAGACTATTATTCCTGCTTGGACAAATACCTTCAGTCTCAATATCATTGTTTAAAGGAACAAAGTTGTTTAAAAACACTTTATTTGAAAAGTTAGATAAATAGAGACTGAAGAAATATTTTTACATGGACTTTAAAAAGAGAATAGTTGAGTGACTTACAGGGAAGCATAACAGGTTTTTTTGCAAAAGTGCAGAAATGACTGTTACATAGAGTCAAAGCTCTGGAATATATTTGTCCAAAGGTAAATGGTTTGTCTTCCCTGAGCCAAAACAAACCTATACCATATGGACCTGTATTTCAACTGGTGTTTCAAACATGCATCAGATTCGTATAAATGAAGGATGGCTTTGTGGTAGATCTGGAAGAGAAGCTTTACATATTCTCTCCTGTGCCTAATTTGACAGAGAACAGGTTTTTAGTAAGGAGTACACCTGTTTAGTTCATGGGAGGCATAGCTGGACATATTCAGCATTCTGAAAACTTCATAGTGATCTTAATTAAATATTGTAACTGTTTACCAGGTGACACATAAGAGCTGCTTACAGACTCTGATATAGATTAATATCTTCAAAAAGTTCTTTAAAAATTCCAGCTGCGGACAGTTCTACATTTCCTATTA
This sequence comes from Phainopepla nitens, assembly GCA_013400175.1. Classification (NCBI taxonomy): domain Eukaryota; kingdom Metazoa; phylum Chordata; class Aves; order Passeriformes; family Bombycillidae; genus Phainopepla; species Phainopepla nitens. The sequence goes on along the minus strand of VXBQ01000644.1, from coordinate 43,582 downwards.
TGTTGGCCATACTAGACCTTCTGAAGTGCTCTAGTCATGCATGTTCCCTTCCACAGATTTGTGAAACTCAAATATCTTTAAACTGTTTTAATCTCAAAGCCTTGTATAATGGTAGATATTTTAATCACATTTCATCCATCAGGGATTTTTCTTTACATACTTTTCCCCCTCTCACAGAGTAACAGAGTATTTTATCGATATATTCTCAGATTTAGGGATATGCTGTCTGTGCTGTCTGTCTTTGAACAACCAGATTTGGACCACAGCAAGACAAGACCTGAATCAATTCAATGATGGGGATTACAATTTCTTTTTTTTTTAATTTCTTTTGGGTTTTTTTTGGTTTTTTTTTAATGTGAGTTGTGTGCAGGTGTGAAAATCACATTTCACATGGGAAAGATAGGCAGAGAGCTTTGCTCTTCCTAGTACTGCAAGGACAATTTGTTCTTAGGAGGATCTTGTTACTTGATCAGCTTCCTTGCAGCCAGGTGGCATGGAAGAGGTTATGCATGCATTAGGGAACTAAATGTGCCTCTGATCAGCCTCCAATACACAGACTGGTCCAGATCCACGCTGCTGAACTCTCGTCTCCACCAGTAAAGAGTAGCCAAAGGCAAATTGCCTCCTGATCATGAACCCAGGCTATGGAAACTCCCAGGTAAAGTTTGGGAATTGTGTAAGGGATGGCAAAATACCCCGGAGAAAAACTTGAGCTTCAAGCCACTCCAACAGTTTGACAACCGTAGGCAACAACATTTTTGTGCTGGTGCTCAGAAACAGTCTAATCTGTTAGCATGGGTGCAGTTTCACTGTCTGCTGCTTCTTCCTGTGGTAATTTGTTTTTGGAACAAAGAAATATTCTGAAACAAATCACAAAGTCTGCCATGAACATAGCTGAGTAAAATGTAGTGTTTTCTGATAGATAAGACATCAGGGTAAACCAAATGATCCCTTTTTGGCATTAACCACTATGGAATAGGTTTTTCAAAAACTAATCATCACACTTTGCTGCTTTCTGTCACATATTCAAAGAACATGGAGAAATACACTAAAATGCTGTGTCTCAGTTTACCCTTTCTAAGACAATACTTCCTGACCTCACAAAAGCTCTGCTATGTTCATGCTCTGGCTTTTCAGAATTGTAGGAACAAGAGCTTCAAATTAGTGATATAGCTGGTCATTTGAATGCAAATTCATGAGAGCTACATACTCAAAACCTGTCTACAACATTGCTTATCTTCCTTTATTGAGATGATTTTGACACCACTGGTCTTTATATTTGATGAGGCACACTTCTGTTTAGGAATTCTGAAATGATGAGAGAAGAAATCCGAGATAAAAACTCAGGACAAATGGTTATAGCCTTTCATGGGTCAGTGCTACATATCAAATCAATGAAATGTTTACTGAAAACCCATAGTGAATGGCAAATCAATTCACCAATCACTTCAGCAACGTTTTCATCCCAAGCCTATGCAGACAAGTGATTAGGTACATACTCATTATTTTATGCCTATCATTTCAAGGAGTCAATAAGTGATGTCTCTTAATAATTTGAGAATAGAAAAATAAAACCTTAGCCTAAGTCATTCATCTCTGGAAAAAATATGACTTAGCTGAAAAATCCAGAGAATAGCTTAACAAGGTAGAAAGCAGCCATCATGAATGAGATGATACAGCTTCTTCTACAATATTATGACTAATATTTAGATAACAGTTACTTAAATTTCTTCACAGCATGATCTGGGATAAAATTAATTTGAGAACTTCTGAAAAATCCCAATGTTATCTAAGCAAACAAAGTGCTTTTAAAATTTATATGATAAACCAGCTAGATTAAGTTTTAAATTGTGTATATAGGTGAACTGTCACTGCAATGCATTTTGATAATATCTAGTAACAAATACTTGGAAATTAATTATGTCTGAAATATCTAGGACTGCGAAGGACCTCCTGGGTAATGCAGTTTATTATTGCATGGCAATCCATCCTTGTCTCTTACAAGATACTTCTACTAATCATATAAATTCTTAAAACCAGCTAGATTCTTTTATCCTCAAAATTTTTCATTATTAAGCAGTTCCAAAAGCCTCTTTTACTGAAAAGCCTTTTTTATCTTACTTAACTCTATTCATAATCTATTTAAATGCATTTGTTGCGACAGAATTTCCATTGTCTATTATTTTCCAGAGAAACTTGTCATCTACTGTTCAGAGTGGATTTGGGCTGAGTCGTACTCCATGTTTACATCACAGACACTATAGAACTTAAAATGAAAGGGAGGTTGTTGTTCATATATTCTGCAAGCTCCATGAAGACTGCATTTTGCATCAAGCTTTCTACTGCAATGTCTGCGTTCCTTTGAAATCTAAACCTCGCTGAAATACACCCGCCATATGAACATGTCTTTTGTATCTTGCAAGAACAGCTGTAAAGCCAAGGTTCTTTTCAGCTAACCTAATGTATTGTCTCCTACAGGGCTGGAGTTGCTGATAAACCAGACTCTACTCTGCCAATGCACTCTGAAGCTGCTCTGGTTTGGCTTCCTTTTTCCCTAGCATGGAAACTCTATGGAGTTCTCCAGTGGGATTTCTACCAATGTCTTGTTAAATAGTTATAACATCTCACATAATTCCCATGCATCCTTTGACTGAAAAGATGAGGACCATTTATTTTATAGTCAATTAAATGATTTGGTTGAAAAAGATGGAATTTTCACCAGAAGGGCCTGTAATAGTCCCCACAAATGTAAAGAAGGGTACAGAACTGCTCCTGGACTAAAGGATACTAAAAGAATCAAAAAACAAACTTAGTAATAAATGATCCAAATATGGGTTAGTATGTATGTAGGATCACAAAATGTAATTTTTAAATTGTTTTTTAAAGTTAAACATTACAGAACAGGTTACCCAAGGAGGTTGTGGAGTCTCCTTCTCTAGTTATTCAAAAGCTGCCTGGAGACTATCCTGAGTAACATGTCTTAGGAAGCCTGCTTGATCAGGGAGGTTGGATGAGATGATATCCCATGGTCGCTTCCAGCCTTACTTATTGTGTGATTCTGTGATTATCTCATCAGACTTAAGTAAAATGAAGGACGCTGAATGTATGTATTATGTTTGCATTTTGCCAGTGTCTTGTGTACCCATCAGTAATAAGTAAAAGCATGTTGCTTATTCTTCTCTAGAACTAAGATTTCGTTTCTCTGTTTTGTTTCTGTATGTAACAGAATAAATAATAAATCTCTATGTAAGATTTATTCAGCCTCTATTGGAATGTGGGGAGTTGACCCCCGATGGCAACTAAGCTCCCATCAGCCATTGGCTTACTCCCTGCCCTGTCACAGGATGGAGGAGAAAATAAGAATAAAAGGCAGGAAAACTCATTGGTCAATATTAAGATAATTTAATACATGAAGGAAAGGGGAAAAGAAGCAAAACAAGCAAACAATGCAAAGGCAATTATCACCACCTACTACTAGCAACACATCACCCAAATATTCTTCAGCAGTGACTACTTTGGAAAAACTATTCCCCAGATTTTGTTCCTGAATATCATGCTATATGGCATGGAAGACTCTTTTGGTAAATTTGTCCCAGTTGTCTTATCTCCCATCTCCCACCTCTTACCTGGACTACTAACTGTGGGGGGGCAGAGTGAGAAACAAAGTAGGTCTTGATGCTGTGCCAGCACTTTTCAGCAGTAGCTAAAACATCAGTGTGTTATTAACACTTTTAGTCACAAATTAAAACACAACACTATACAGACTGCGTTCAGAAAGTTAACTCTACCTCAGCCAGACACACTAGAGGGGAAACTTTTGGTTTGCCATCCATAGTGTTCATTTTCTCTTCAAAGTCTATAATTTCTCTCAAAATTTCACTATGAGTAGCATAATTTTTTTCATATAGTTCATAGCAAATTCTTTATTGGATCCTTGGTATATTTAATTTTAATTTATTTGTTTCTGTGCTGCTTGCTTGCTGAAATGAAGCTATTTTTCCTATTAGTGACCTGTAACTATTCCTGATAAAAACTATTCTCTGCCTTGTAGATTTCACTAGAGCTTCCAGTTCTTTCTGTTCCTCAGGACTTTTCTTATGAGTGTATTCATTTCAAGTGGTAATAGCCCAAGCCCATTTTGCTTTCTGTTAGTTGCATCTTCCCACTAGGCTTCATCTATTAAAAAAATTCTCTATTTGGTAATAAGCCTAAACACTTCATTACAGCAATGTATTTTCGAAAGAAAGAGACAACATGTAAGTAGTGCACAAGTCCACAAAACTTCCTCACTTTTCTTTTAAAAAAGGGCAATGAAATGGTGCGCTAGAAATGATAATAAATGCAAACCATGAGACTGATAGGAGGGTTCTGAAGTTCTTTCTCAAAAGTCTGAATTTTCTGAGTATTTGAAAAAACACTTTTCCCCTGAACAGTTTAATTTAATGACCAAAGTCATCTAGAGAATATTGTATACAAATAAAGTCCCTACCTGAATTTTTAAGCAATAGTAAATTTTTCTTTCTCTTTTTCTTTCTGATTTCTGAATCTATGTTTCTCTCATTCTCTTTTAACAGTCATGCACAACTCCTGCTATTTCATCTAATTTTGTAATATTTTGGTTTACACAGGTTTCTTTTGGGCTTACATTTTTATGTAGTTGTCTTTTCTTTCCCACTCCTAAAGATAGGATCATTCTTATCTAAGTTACAGGGAACTCTTGTGCTGCTGTATCGTTTTCTCATTTTTGATGTAGAAGGTTGTCTTGTTCTCCACAGTTTTAATCCTTGCGACTAACATTGCAGTAACTTGGCATCTGCTCGCTTTGTGCAAAAAATTTAATCTCTCTTTCAGCTTTGAAGCTCGGCAAAGTCCTGATCTTACGCACACCTCTGCACTCATTCACCTCTGGATCTTTTTGCTCCATGCAGACAGCTTTCTTAAATCTCTCTAGTCAATTCTCCACATAGTGTCTGCATGCCTTTTGTGTCTCCTCCCTTAGAAGAGGGAGAGGAACTATCTTTTAATGAGCCAATTTACTAGTTCTTTTCACTTACTTTTCTTTCCAGTTAGGAAAAAAAGATGAAACATTTTGATAGGAAAAAAAAATAGTTTTCATGTCTTAAAATATAATTCGATATAATTATATAATTTAACCACGAAAGCATTTTTGAATCCTCTACTGCAATGCAATTACATAAATTAGAATTAAACAAAATATAATAACCTAAACGAGAGGGGACTGTCTATAAAGAACAAGGTTGATGGGAAGGTTTGAATGCACAAGACTACTTAATACCCTAGCTGCCACATAATTCTCAGTAGCCAAGGTTTTTACAAAATATAGCAGAAAAATATACTCCATATAATTCTAGAACGTAGCAGTTAATCCAAGTTCTTGAATCTTAGTACCACCAGTAAGTATTTTTCAATTCTCTGTCAGGATAAAATTTAAGAAATTGCAACTTCTTACATAAAAAAAAAAAAAAATATTAAGACCTGAGCACAATTTCCCAGTCTGTGTGACTGAAAATTTGAACCTGTGACACTGATAAAGCCAACCCTGGTGTGATAAAGACAGTCATAATTTTTTCTGGAAATCTACAATCAGTTGAATGCTTTCCTTATGCTTAAACTCTATCAGAATTGGGATATTAGGTATATCTTAAATACCTGAAAGAGTTAAAAATTTCCAGCAAAAACCCTTAATAGTCTCCGTCACCACCTTTAACATAATAAATGTGCAGTAAAGCTGGGTTTGGAAAGCAAAATCTAGTGGAATGTTGTTTTACTCTAGAACTGCACAGGTTCATTTCTGTATTGGATGAAGGTAATCAAAATGAAAGCTGGGACATCCCAGAGTCAAGGACTGAGTAGTCTTGTCTCTTTGTTAAGAATGGCTGATTTCCATAAGCTTTTTTGAAAATTTTGACGCCCCTAAAGAGTTTCAATGAGGTCTTCAAAAATAAATGGGTTTAGTTTCAAGAGTAGGAAACATTGTTCTGAAAGAATGAAATCGTTAAATTTTTGGGAGAGAGATTAAGTGCAGTAGAAGGACTATGAGGCTGTCAAATCCATAAAGAGTAAAATACCTTCATATGATGCAGGCAATTAAGCCTGAAAGATTTGTATCTTCCTCTGCATTATCTCCTAGATAATTTAGGCAGTTGTCCTCTCAGTATTTTGGAGGTTATAGATGAAGCTTTGATGCCACACTATAATTTTTCCTGCATTTTATAGATATTAAACATGCTTTTGTATTTTTCATTTAATATTTACTGCCATCAGTGTAGGAATCTCTCAGTTGAAATTATTTTGAAATCCAAACTTTGTCTCTAAAAGTTATCCTGGTCTGATACATGATTCTACATTAAGCTGTGCCATTTGAAGTTTTTTGTATTTTTTTAGTTGCTTTCATATTTTCAAAATGTTCTCTAGGTGCAACAATTCATTCTTGCAGATGCTATTTTCCACATACAATAAGTTCAATATTAAAAAAAACTAAGGTATTAGTGTTTGATACCCCAAAGCATTTGATCTTGTAATACTATAATTGAGAGAGAAAATGCAATCTTTATTTCAGAAATGGAAACTTTTAGGGGAAAAAACTCATAGGAAGTTTCCAGTCATGATTTTAACATGCATGCAGGAAAAGGGAAGTGCAGAATATTAATGTGCCTCAGGAAGGAGTGTGTGTGGGAAGTTATTTAGCAAAAAGAATATGCTGGTTATTCCTCATAACATTTCAGTTACAATCCTGTTTAAACTTGAATGAAGTTGTTTTTCCTTTGTCCTCCATATTGTTTTTGATATGGCTGAAAATTTAATGAAGTTGGCACATGGTCAGAAACATAATTTGCTATTTTTATTACTCTGTCTATATTGTACATTAAGGTCCTCAACAGCCTTCGATGAAAGTAAAAGAACTCTTTAAACAAGCAATGTGGCAATGCAAACAGGAAATGTCTAATGCATGTTTCTTAATACCATAGCCTAGATTAAAGCTTTTGAAGTTGTCTCACTAATTAATTTGAAACTGTGATGAAAACAGAAAGTGACCATAGATGTAAGGTTTCCAAGGTGTTCTGAAGAGAAACTTTCCTGACAGAAGGAAATTTTTTAGGATTTTGCAAATGCTGTCTATAGTACCATGCAGAAAGAAGGCTTGGCTTCTACTCTGCCCCAGAAGGGAGGGATTAAATCTAAAGTTTTGGCTTTTGGACCCTCAAACTGCAAAACAAGGCTTCTATGGAGTAGGAAGAAAGATATTTTAATCTTACTTTTGTTTTCTCCTTGCAATCCTATTTTACATTTGATATCTGCAGGATTGGAAGTTAACTCTTTGGTCATCAATACAACATTTCTCAATAGAAAAATCACTAGATCTCCAGTTATGGAATAAATACTTACTATTTAAACTTTTTTTCCAAATTGTTTTCTTTTTTAATTGAGAACTGAGTGTGAAACCTGCTTCATAAAATCTCAACAAATCCTATAACATCAGCAATGTAAGCTTTTGTAACTACATATTTTTATACAGAAGTTACATCAACAAATAAATATGTCAAATTAAATAGATGATGCAAAGTGTTACCTACTTTAAATATTGAAATATAGTATCTCAATAAATCTGGCACAGAAAAGGGAGAAACTCTTGCAAATTGATCCAAATACTGAGTTTCACTTGAGAATAAATTAGTCTTCATTCTCTGTCAGAGAAAAATGGATGCATAAACAGATGAATACTCCCTCCTCCCCCTACCCCAAAACAGTCTGGATCACAAATTGTCAAGTTTCTGTGTGTGATACTCCATGAAAAGAACTGGAACCAAGCCAATGGATTTGTTCATGTTTGTGTGTATCTGTGGGCATGCATACAGTGGTGGGGAGAGGGGTATGTATGTAGGTGAGGGAATGACTCCCTCTGGATCGTAGTCATAGTCTGAAAATCCTTTTTCACTGCTGTTTTGAATCTGATCGCATAAAAAGGAAGCATTCAGCATTCATTCCAACCAGTATTACATGAACAGAGAAAAAGAGGAAAGATATGTTAAAATATTGAAGAAAATCATGGAGAGGAAGGAGTCATGGAGTATGGAACATGAAGAGAGGCTAAGTTAGATGGGTTGTCTAGGCTGGAGAAGGGAAGGCAAAGATTAGTCTTTATGGAGTTTTACACTTCCTAAAGCAATACTAGAGCACACAGACTCAGTGTCCTTTCAGAGAGGCTCAGAGGAAGGACAAAAAGCTACAGTCACAGGTTCAAGCATGAGGGAAAAAAGAAGCTTCTCAATGAGAGTGATTAAGCACTGTTGCAAGTTGTGCACATGTGCAATCTCTGACCTTAGAGACAGCCACAACTCAGCTGGACAAACCACTTAGCAGGTCAATTTACTTCAAAGTTTGCCATCCTCTGAGCAGGAGCAGGACCAGAAGATTTCAAAGTTTCCCCGCAACTTTATTTTTGTGTGATTCCATCAAGAAACATTTTCTGTATCAACAAGAAATGGAGTCTTGGCACGTCTCAATCCAGACTTCTCCTCTGTTGATGCGTATGGTATGTAGGTGTGTGTGTTGACTAGGATGAGACAAAGAGGACCTACATCAAGCATACAGTTGGCAGTATCTACAGCTAGAACAGATTCTGAGGGCAATTTATGAATGTACACTTGGTACAAATAGTCTTAAAAGCTGCTGGATGCAACCAGTTGATTTGTTCATGCTTTTTAGTCAGGAAAATGTACTCTGGACATGCCACTTATGTTAATCCAAATACTGCATGTTCTAAACATACGTCACTAGTCTTAAACACATCAGATGAGCTAAAAGATTTTTTATTTTTTGAAAGTCTACACGTAAAAACTTAAATAGTTGACTTCCAACTAGGAAGGTTTTTCTAAGAAAATTTTCTTTATAATAGTTTTGCTGACCCCCTTTCCTTAACAGACTGAGTTTTTACAGGGTTTATGGGAGCATTTGAGCTCTTGAACTGCTGACAGGCTCTTTGCATAAAGTAACAGTAAAGATCCTTTTGTGTATATAACATCCAAATTTATCTTTTAAATTGCTGGAACTTCTCTGCACCACAACCTTCATATTTTATTTTGGTATATAATTTACATAAGGGATGAAATGATTTTAACAGTTCAGAGAGAGTTAAACCCCAAAATTCTTCCTGTTAGGATCAAAAGCAGGTCCTGAAACCTGATTTTACAAGTATTTCCAATTTTCTATTTTTATTTTATTTTTATATTTTAAGATAACATGCTTAAAATCACACAGAGACAGTGAGATCTCAAAGAAGTCTCTGAAGCTAAAATAATGATTAAACACTTTGCTGAATTAAAGCGAAATACTAATCCTTAGATCTTAATTGAGATTCTGAATCTGAATCTCAGTCCTAAAAGTCTGAAATATCATTTCCACAGTTATAGTTTGTAAGCCAAGGTAGGAAGCAAAATGATTCTGCACATTAGGAATAAGTCATGTTGTTAAGTTTAACTGGTATAATTCCAATGTCTATCTCCCTGTCATATGGTAAAAATATTATCATCACACACAAAATATTGACATAGTTTGAGCCCAAACTATAAAACTTTTCTTTAGATTTTTACTACAGTTTTTACTGATTTATTTCTACCTGCAGGTTCAAAATGTATTTTGTGAGTAAGTGGAGTAATTTCTAATGTACTGAGGTGATTAATAAAGTATGAATGTGGTTTTTAAATATCGTACCTTTGTGATACTTTTTTCTTGCTGCAGTTAGGTATGGTTATACTTTGACCAGTGTGAACTTAGGCATACCTTGACTGCAATAAATAACACTAATTAATCTGGATTATTCCACTACAATAATAGAATAGTAATAGAAATTGTCTCAACTGCAGTCTTTTCTAAAAAGCAGACTAACCAAACATTTGTGCAAAAATGAAGTCACAATACTTTGCTTGTTTGCTTGTTTTATTTACACAGAGGACTGTCTTCTATTTAAATACTCTGTGAGAATCTTTTATATTGATTTTGCATTTGGCTTCCACTGCCCTGTTATTTTGTGTTACTTTCAATCTCTTTGTACTGATATCGCTATTAAAAACACATCAGAGCTAGAAAAATATCATAAAATGACCATGTTGCTGGACAGAATCATGAATAACTCCAATTTTCCGTCATCAGACTAGTGAATAAAAGAAATTTAAGTTTGAATTCTCATAGTTGAAACAGTCAATTGAAAAAAGAAAATCCTTCTTAGGATACAAGAGAGAGGAAGAAAATTACTAGATAGATACTGTATGATGGGATATTCTCTTTTAAACCCACTCTATTATTACTCCTAAATGATAGCTGCAAGCAGCATTGAAAAGAAGTCCTTTTAGGTTGTTATAAAGATTGCAATGATGTGTAAAATAATCCCTTTTAAGGTAAGATTTGTAGTGTGAAGTACCTTAAACCGATGGAATGGAGATATTTCCTTCTGCAATATAGTAATTCAGAAAACCAGAAGCCAAATTAAATATTAGATTTTTTTTTCTTTCAAGGAACTATTAAATATCTCATTTAAAATGTCTAAAGGCATTTTGCGTGACAGTCATCATTATTAATAGCAGTGGCTTCTTGTGTTCTTTTATATTTGTGCTCCTTGTTAAATGAGATGATAGAATATTAACCAACAGTATCCTAAACAAACTTGGTGAATAAGACATAGTGGAAGAGAAGCTATCACTCAATCCAATATCTTGTCAGAGAAAAGACCAGCTAAGAGATAAGAACAATAAATAATCATGACCAACAAGAAAACAGGCTTCCCTCACACAAAAAAAACCCAACCAACCAAAGCCAAAAAAACAAAAAACAAAAGAACCTACAAAAAAACAAAACCTTAAACACTTGGGAAATATAATGATATAACTCGCTTTAAGTTGAAACCTTACATAAACTATTCAAAGATAAAGGTCTGCAAATATTATCTTTCTTGACAAAAGTATATGACTATCTTCTTTGACTGTTATTTTTCTATCCTGATTTTCAGCATCCTTGCCTCCAGGGTATGGTTTCACCCCAAGTCTGGTTGGAAAGGAAAAATATCTATGTTTCATGTAAGATATCTATGTTTCATGTAAGACAGAAGAAAGAGGAGTTGTTGGAGGTTTTTTCCTTAAATTACTGGACAATAAAAATGCTAAGAAAATAATTTTCACATTCCAGGATTTGCTAGTTACTCAAGGCTATGAGGATGAGAAGGAATTTTCCTGTGTGGGAGAGCTTTCAATGTTACTACTGGGCTTGTACACATGCTTTCCAAAACCTGTGATCTCTTTGTTCTCTAATTCCATAAATTATAGGGGTAAACGTGATGTTGTCATGTGACTTCAGCATCAAATTTAAATGTGAAAAATATTAGGCAGAAAATTAGATGTGTCTGCAAAGATTCAATTTACAAATCACTGAAGTACCTAACAAAAAACCCAGTGTAAACTATTGACTTAATTTTTTCTTTTTTTACTCGAAGTTTACAGTATGTTTAAGTGCAAACCAGATATTTTTCCTGAGTATAAATCTTTCAGTACTGACATGAAATAATTAGGTTAACAAAGGAAAATTCTTACTGGAAACAAACAAAATAGCTATTAGCATAACACATAATAGCATAATTGTGAAAAGGGAGAGGATGAAACACAATAATTATTGGCAGTGCTTAAGATGTTTCTGAGGCACTGTTAAAGATATTAATTTAAATCTTTAAAAAATCCCTAGTTCTATCAAGACCTATGGTCTATTCTGATGAACATATGGAGTGATGTTTAGCATAGGCATTCTAATCTCATTGGTTTTTAGGCAAAAATACCATATGGAAGGACCATATTGTGCTTAATCTCCTGAGTGTGATAGTAGGTAAAACCTTCACCCTATTACACAGTCTAATGTAACCAGACAGAGTAGAATCAAAACATATGCCAAGATTCTGCAAGTGTTTCAGAAATGTCTTTCTCTGAAGTTCCTGGTGATATTGGAATTTTTTTAATTAAAACAACCAAACAAACAAACAAACAAAAGCAGATAAAAAAGGGGAACTATTTTCACAATTTATAGTAACAATTAAGCAATTTAGGGAACAATATGAGTGCCTTTCTCGTGCTATATTGGCTAGTTTTTTGTCTAATCAGATAATATACATCTCACAGCATGGGAGGCTGTAAAGTTACAACGTGCATGATTTAATTCAATCACAAATTTCAGACACGGATGGAGTTTTTCAATAAATTGTCAGGTGTTTTGGATAATTTCTGAATCAAATGAGTTTGTTCATATCAGTGTTTGTGTTATAGCCTGATGTAATCTGTATACATATTAAAGTAGCTACCAAAAATTTTTGAGGTTATTAAAACAGAATACTAACACAGAGATCATTTGTATCACAAGCAAATACAGAAAAGGTCACACAAATCTAACTTCTGGACAAGATGCATTCCCTGGTGATCTATCATTCACAGATATATAGGGTTATGGGGTTTTTTTTGTTTTGGTTTTTTTTTGGTTTTTTGTTTTTTTTTTTTTTTAATTTGTAATCTTTTGTAATATAACACATGGGTAAGTTTATCTAGCAAACATCAAGTGTATTTGTGTAAGTTACCTGCATGCAGACCCAGCCTGAATAACTGAACATAAATGTATGGTGTTGTTGGGTCAGGCACATGTGACTTTTGTATGATATCTTTATTGGAAAGTTAACAACTTGGGGAGAAAATAAGAGAAAAATTCCTGCACTGTGCATGTCCTGCACAGCAAATGCAAATTCCTTAATCTATTTCTTTCAGCTATTAAAGCTTTATTGGTGACATTCACAGTGGCATCACAGGCTATGAACTAAGAATTCTTTTATTGTCAACATATTGGCTCTTATCTCTGATATACTCCCATGTTTGGAATGTATAAATTAGGCTACTAAAATGTGCTTTCCTCCCACACTTTCTTTGCACTAAGAAAATACCTCCCAGAGCTGTAATATTTTATGTATATCCCTAGATTTCTAGATAGTCAGATAAAATACAGCAATGGCAAGACTCTCAAAGTTTTAAGTATGATCTCCAGAGGTCCCTTCCAACCCCAACTATTCTACAATTCTGTGATCTGCAAAATAAACTCCTGCTGGTTTTTTATTGAGGCAGAGATAATTTTCTTCACAGTGGCTAGTAGGGGGGTGTGTTTTAGATTTATGGTGAAAATAGTGTCAATAACCTAGCGATTGTTTAGCTATTGCTGGGCAGCACTTGCACAGTCAAGACCTCTGCCTCTAACCTCTCCCCATTAAGGAGGCTGGGGGTGCACAAGAATTTGGGAGGGGAGACAGCTGGGACAGTTGACCCCAGCTGACCAAAGAGATATTCCATATCATTTGACATCATGCTCAGCATACACAGCTGAGGAAAAAGGAGGAAGAGGGGGACATTTGGAGTGATGGTGTTTGTCTTCTCAAGTCACCATTACATGTCAATCCAGTACTGCTTTCCTGGAGACTGTTGAACACCTGACTGCCCATGGGAAGTGGGGAATTAATTCCTTGCACTGCTGGTGTGCATAACTTTTGTTTTATCTATTTAACTTTTTTGAACTCTACTCAATAATTTTCTCAATTTTACCCTGAATGTCTCCCCCAGCCTGCTGGTGGGGCTTGGATGCATCTGGGGATAAATCAGAAGAAAGTTGTAGACCTATAATGTAGTTTCTTATCAGAAGTAAGTGAAAGAAAAGTTTCACAACCTTACAGAAGAGGGAGAAAATCAAAGAGAAAACAAAAATAGAAAAAACCAGACCTTTTCCTCCAAAATTTTCAATACTATTTTGAATGTCAATCTCTACACTGATGTCCAGGTTAAAAAAAAATTAAAAACTAAAAAACTAAATCAAATTCCAAATCTTTTCTTTCTTTACATAATTCATTAAATCAGGTTTCTACAACTATATCTGTGCACTGGCATACCTCTATTTCTTCTTTTGCTACTCCATCAACCTAGAATCAAAATGACTTCTGTTTCTCTTGAATAGGTTGAATTGGAATGAATGTAATGGGTTCCCTGATATATTTGGCTTACTTATCTCAGGAATTTCCAGTTTGAAGGGATTAATTTTCATTAGTATATTCTATATCACATGTTGTATCTGCTATCCAAAGATTGATGGAAAGGTGAATTTTGCAAAATTATCCAACTGCATGTCTTACTTTTATTTTTTCATAACTTTCTTTTTTTTTTTCACTTTCCATCTGTAATTTCCCAGTTTGCCAAGTTGAGTATGTGCCAAAAGTAGAGGATTTGTCTCTTGTTTAACTTCTCTTCATGTCCTGTTTGCAAGATTTTACTATTCTGTTTCTACTTCTGGGCAGTCAGCCAGCTACTGCACTGCTTTGCTCTGGCTTGACAACACTTACTAATTATGTGAAATACTCAACCCTCCAAGCCCACAAATGGGAAAGAAAAACTTTCAGTAGCAAAGAATGCAAAAGCACTATAGGGCAAAGTATCTGGTCAATGATAAAGGCAAACATTTCATATCAACTCATCTTGTGCAATCCAGGATCATAAAACATATGTCACTTCTTGTTGATTTTATTTTGATCATCCCAGATGCTTCTGTTGCTTTTTTCCTGTTCTATAATTAAAATATTCCTGATTTTCTATTTCTTCCTCTTTTCCCAAAGCTTGTTTCTGTACTATCCATTATTGGTTCAATTTTATTGAGGAATCAATTTTCTTTTTTATATTGTCCCACTTTCCTGATCTGTTTCTACTTTATGCAGTAGATTTTTCATTGTGTACATTTCTTAAATGTTTCTCAAGAATGTGAACAAAATTTTTTTCTGATGTCTGTGGGAGTGTTTTGTGATCTATTATGTTATAGTTAACTAGAACTTTTTGGAGGCTAAGTATCTTAGACAATTGCATGATTTTTTTTCCTTTTTCACTAATGCTAGCCCATCAGATACCTGGACACTAATGGGTCCTGGCCACAACAACTCTGTGCAGTGCTACAGGCTGAGGACAGAGTGGCTGGAAAGCTGCACAGCAGAAAAGGACCTGGGGGAACTGATTGACAGTGTCTAAACATGAGCCATCAGTTTGCTCAGGTGTCCAAGAAGGCCAATGGCATCCTGGCCTGTATTAGCAACAGTGTGGCCAGCAGGACCAGGGCAATGATTGTGCCCCTGTACTTGGCACTGGTGAGGGCACAGCTTGAGTTCCATGTCCGGTTTTGGGCCCCTCACCGCAAGAAGGACACTGACATCCTGGAGTGTTCAGAGAAGCAGTGAAGCTGATGAAGTGTCTGGAGAGCATGTCCTGTGAGAAAAAACTGAAGGAGATGGTGCTGCTCAGCCTGGAGAAGATGAAGCTCAGGGGTGATCTTATTACACTCAATGACTCCCTGAAAGGAAGTTGTACCCAGGTGGGGATTGGTCTCTGGTCCCAGATCACCAGTGACAGGACAAAAGGACACGGTCTTAAACTCTGCAGTGAACATACAGGTTGGACATTAGGAAGAATTTCTTCACAGAAAAGGTAATTGAGCATTGGAATGGGCTGTCCAGGGGGGTGGTAGAGTTGGAGTCCCTGGAGGTGTTTAAGGAAAGACCGGATGTGGCACCGGATGTGCCATGCTCTGTTTAACATGGTGGTGTGTGGTCACAGGTTGGACTTGCTATCTCAGAGGTCTTTTCCAGCCTGATTAATTCAGTGGTTCTGTGGCTCTGTGGGCACTGTGGATGACCTGTTTTTACATGTGTGTGTGAGCATGAGAAAGAGAAAATATATGCATGCAGATCTTTGTGAAGTTGGCCCATCAGTGAAACAGCAGCAGTCCTAAAAAACATACTGAACAGAAAACTGAAGAACACTGAAGTTCACTGAAGTATTTTACTCTGGAATTGGAAAATAATTACTAAATAATTTCTCCTATGTGTAGTACAAGAAATGAGTCACCTCCTCGAAGATTTAGTTTTTAGATATCAGCTCTTTCAAACTACTCTGAAGTTCTAAATGTTTCCCTCTTTTCCAGATTGTTAGCTTTTCTCAGTTTATATTAATATATATTAATCTTTTTATACTTGTAGCTGCATTATGTAGCCCTTCGTTCTTGCCATGTTTTAAGCTCTGTGCAAGATTGAATTCTGCCAATATTAAAAATTAGAAACTTCCTACAATAGAACACACTGATTCTGGTTACTCAGTATTACTCCTTCTGAGTCAGAACTGATTCAGCACGGTGGGTCTGTTTAAGTGTGTATTGTTTAATTCATCTTCCTGTCCTGCTAGATTTTAGCATACCAATTCTACACCTTGGCAGCCAGACAATTTAAATCAATGGGAAAATAGGAAAAGAGAGGACAAAAAAGCCTTTAATGACTTTTGTTTCAGATCCATGGTTAGGGGAAATTGCTGGTAAAGGTGCTTCCTGTCAAAGAACATGTTAATTCAAGGTCCCATATATTGATGAGCATTAAAGATCTGAGAAGGCTTTTGGATCTTTTTTTCTGCCAGATATAAACAGTATTTATCTTTATGTTGAAGTTAAAATGAAACACACAACTTTGTTGCACTGTAAGCACTTTATAATTCTACGCTATATCAGTGGTACATTAATCCTATAAATTATTTTGATTTTCTAAATGGAAATTACAGCATATATATATATATATATATATATCCTGAAATATCCTGATCGCACTTAATATTTCATTGTTTCATTTATACAGGCTTATATACTTATTATTTTTATGTATAAAAGTTGATAAGTTTGCCAAACACTGGTAACCAGTCCTGATCTCATGTATGTGTAAAAGGTAGTCAGTACTCCTTGTACATATATGACAAAATCTACTGCTTTTGTTCAGAAGGCCTGTGCCTTTTAAACATGTCTAATAACGCTAAAGGGTCTAGTACGATCTGCATGCATATGTACCAGCCTAAAAAGTCAAGGCTCATGTACCAGACACATATGAAGAATAAATCAGTTTTCCTAACCATTGTAATCATGTGAACCTTACCATCAGAAGCCTCCCTTACAACTCAATTTTCTGTTTCTTGGGAGGTAGTTCATGTAATAAAAGACGTCCAAGTTCTACTTGAAACAAGAATTACCTGTCTTCTAGTCAGTCTGTAGATATAATAGAGTATTATCTAAGAAAATAGCTTTTAAATATTTTTCCTATGGTTCGACAATTCTATATAAATAGACTGGTTCATGAAAAGTAACCATAAAAATTATTTTAATTTAAGAATACTTTATTTTTATTCTCTTTTGTTTACTCCCACAATGCAGAAAGAAGAAAATTTGTTCACTTATAAAAATGCATGTGAACAATGGCACCCACTAACCCCTAAACTATAAGTTAGCATTGCATAAAGTCTTGAATACATACCCAAAGAGGAGTATTTCAACAAACAGTAAGACAAAAAATAAAAAAAATTGTGTTGTAATTCAAATAGCGAATTGTGTCTTCAAGATTCTCCTCCTGGTTCTTTCTAAATACTCTGAAATCATTTCATGGAAGCAAGATTTACATCCTCATATTAGTTTGGTTCTCTGTAATTTATATTTTCTCAGGATACTTCTTCGTAATTTTTGAGAAGGGATTTTCAATGAATGTGGTTCCACTCTAGTAAAAGAAAACATACTCCTGTACTATTTTAGGAAGAGGAGACAATCACATCAAAATGTTATTTATGTCATTATAAAAAGTGAAATTTAACATTTTAGATAAAAATTGATTGTAGCCATATGTCTTATTCAAGCATTGCTTCAATCAGTTTTGATCTCAGACAAAGGAGTGGAAGATCACATTATTAATGCACAGTGTCTCTCTCTCTCTCTCTATTCACTTTATTCACACTTCTTTTTGGCTTTAGTTGAATATAAAATTATTTTAAATTGAGGTATCAATGAGTTTTGAAATTAGATTTTGGAGAAAATATGCAGTTGCATTTGCAATATGTATCCAAATAGATTTATCAATATACTGTGATAGATTTGATTTTTGCAGGTGAAAAAAAAAACAGGCTTTATGAACCTTTCTCTCACACAGCTATGAATGAAGATTGATTGGAAGAATCTTTAGAAAAAAATATTAGATGTTTAGTGAGCGTTTCAGTGTCTTAAAAGTCTTAAAAAAAAGTCTTTGTCTTAAAAGTAGCACAAACATTTCTGATCTATATTTACTCACTATATTTGTCATTAAGATTGACCTGAAAATTCTGCCAATTATAAAAATATCAGATATTGAAGTATAGTAGAGAATGAAATCATAACCCAAAATTAGCACTACCACTGCATGTAATTTTAAATTTTTCATTTTATTCCTATTGTTTTCTTGCTGAATTGAGTATATATTATCTTCTTCTTCCTCAGTGAGTTAATGAGGTCAACGAGACTTCAAAGTTCATAAAGATATTCCAGTGGCACCATTTTGTCAATAATTGCCAATTCTGAAAATGATTCTTGGGTCTTAGACATCTTGTTCTGTACATCTTATTTATTCAAGAATTGAATTTATACAGAATTAGACTGACTTTATGTATTAAATACTCACCAATCTGCCCCAGGTCTTTAAGAGAACTCTAGAAGCTGAGTTCTCATTACCTGGATTTCATGAATAAAATCCCATGAAGCCATATTGAGGGAAGCCAATTAATGTTTCTGATTAATTTTAAGCAAATCCACTTTTATGGTTTTTATTAGATCTATTTTTTGAAGTTTCATTTTTGCATTTTTTCCATATCCAAGTAGCAAAAGAATATTTTATCTCTATTATTAGTGACTCGTATATGGACTGAAACATTCATGTTAAATCATGAGGAACATTTATGGAATATCTCTTCCTTGTAGCATTTAGATCGTCACACAGGTCAGTTATAAATTCTTATGATTACAGAAAACAACCATAAAGCTGGAAGACAAGACTTTAAAATGCTGCCAATTTTGCAACTTTACTGTTACTTCAGTTGATTCATAGTGTAACATCAGTGTTTCATTTCCTGATATTGTATTCCTGGAGCAAAAAACAGAAGATTGGGAAAGAAAAAGGTATAATAATAGATAAGTTTGATGCCCTGGAAAGAAGGATCAACACCCTTCTGAGGATGAATGAAGAGCACATGTTGCAGATGCTTAGGTACTTTCACTTCTGACATTCTTACTGGTATGCACGCAATACCAACAGGAAAAGATACAAAGTAAGAAAAATTTTCTCAGAACATGGCTTCTATCACACCTGAGCAGCAATTACTTTCTTTCTGGGAAATATTTGACTGAAAAGTTAAATATGGTATTGGTTTACATTATTACAAATGACAGCTGAGCATGCTTATGTGAATGTGCATGTATGTATTTTGAAAGTTTTCCTGGGATTTCAAGGTGTTTGGGTTTTTTAAAGAAAACTTTCTTTCCAATTGATTTTAGATATAGTCTTAGGTATAAGAAATGTAGAGACAAATAAAATATAGGATAAACTATCTTCTGGGTAGCAGAAGCCCTGAAGATTAAAGACTGAAATTCACACTTAAGGTGGAATAAAATTCAGAACTTCTGCTAGGCCTAATTTATCTATTGCATTTCATTTCTTCCTCACTTCATGTATAATTAATTTCCAGATTACAATATCCTCCATTTGTCTTGCTGATGTACAGTATAGAAATAGTCAAGCCAAGCAATAGATGTCACTATCCATTGGTCATCTGTCTAGGATGAGTAAGGTACCTACAGAAAAATTAACTTATACTCTTCTTAGAAGATCAGAGAACTTCAATAGCTCATTGTTAAGCACTGGTTGGGAGTACTTAACACACAAATTCTAGTATTCTACATGCTATTTCATCTAAGGAAATACATTGAATACAAGAAGACCATAAAAATATTTTCTTCTCACCTAGAAAAACCCATGCCAAAAAATGGTCATAGCACAAGGGTAAAGAAAGTCAAAGGTCTAAACCTACTCCTGATCATCTGATCTGATCTTTTATAGGGAAAGAAACCCTAGAAGAAAGTAAGCAAACTGTTTAATTGCATCTTGAAAACCTCCAGAGAGGATGTATCTACCATGTCCCTGGGAAGGCTGTTCATGATTGATGGTTTTCATTATAAAAAAATTCCTTCTTAAATTGAGATAAAACCTCTCTCAAAAAATGCAACTTTTACCTGTATTTCCTTGTCTTTTCCATGTGATTCCTTGTGAAGAGAGAGCCTCCAGCTTCTTTGTAGCTAGCCTTTTCGTATTGGAATACAGTATTGGAATACAGTATCTTCTCTGGAAAGAAAAGAAAGTTAATGGCTTTAAACCACTAACAGGTTCAGATTAGATATTAGAAAGAAATTCTTCATTATGATGGTGGTGAGGCACTTGAATAGGTTGCCCAGAGAAGTTATGGACATGCCAAGCTTGTCTAGTGAAAGCTGCCCCTGCCCATGCCAGGGGAGTGGAACTAGATGATCTTTAAGCTCCCTTCTAACCCAAATCATTTCATGATCTATCATTCTTCAACATTTCATCACAGGGTAGATTCTCCAGCTCTTTGATAATTTTTCTGACTCCTAATGGTCTTATTCTATTAAGGCCAGGTCTAAAATAATGCTGCTGCTATGGGTGAAAGTACACTGCCTAAAGCAGAATTACACATACGAGTACCTAACAAGCACAGTGCTTGAAACATGCCTCTTGCCAAGATCTCTAACCTGTGGAATCTCAATCCATCTTTTCCTCTTTGCTTGAGTATGGCTGACTAATGTGTTGACTTCCTACAAACAAAATGGACCTCATATATAGAAATTGAATAACTGATTCCTTTAAGTAGTCTTCTAAGAGCCCACCGCAAGCGTTTGCAAAATCAAAGTCCTAGTCGTTTATCAAAACAGAATCATATCCTTGTGTAGCTGTTTCTGTTGCAAAAGCCCGTAATGAATAAGACCTTGAATGTTTAAAAAAAATTAATATGATTTATAGCAGTAATCCTCTTAAACACTCAAGTCTTTGCCAGCTTTCAACTAATAAGCTCAGTTATTAATGGCAGCAGTCTTACAACACTCAGGGATTACTGTCTAGGCCTGCTGACAAAGCACTGCTAGTGACCAGTTTTCAAAGTGCAATCTGTTATTGTATTTCACAGTCAAATCAATGTTTAAAATTGCTTGAAGCATGATAACTTGCCTCTTCTAGCAAGCCCAGTATTTTAAAAAACCAACAGCACTGTATCATTCTTTTTAACTGTGATTAAAGGTTATGATTATTACCAGTGTAAGTTATCTGGCAACATTTTTTAGTTTGTGGTTTGATCAGGTAAACTTGAAAAGAATATCAAGCATAAAAAATAATTTACCTTTAACTATGAAAAAAAAGAACAGACATGTCAGAAACCTGTCTACCTTCTCTTAATTCTTAATATGGAATTTCTGACAAGC
This sequence comes from Phainopepla nitens, assembly GCA_013400175.1. Taxonomy (NCBI): domain Eukaryota; kingdom Metazoa; phylum Chordata; class Aves; order Passeriformes; family Bombycillidae; genus Phainopepla; species Phainopepla nitens. The sequence goes on along the minus strand of VXBQ01000644.1, from coordinate 22,150 downwards.
GTACAGATTTGCCTTAATTATTTATTTATTTCATTGAAACTATTTTCATCTGTTTTAAATTTTTAATAAGTCTATTTAAATAAAGAGAAATCTATTGGGATGTTGATTTTGTTTGAAAATCCTGAAGGGCTCTCTTTTCAGAAAATGCAGCTTTGTGGTACTTGGTGTAACATCCCTTGTTAAAAACAGAGAATTCCACAGAAAGATCTCTAAACATCGGGGTATCTATGGCTAATGCAACAAAGGCTACTGAACATGACTAGTGCTCTATGAACTCTCACCCTTGTCCTGGAACCTTTGGATCTCCATAGAGTAGCAATGGAGTTGCATTTCCTTTCCCCCCCAAAAACAAAACGGTTCTCCATATCTTGTTCCAGTTTTGTTTACCCCCAATATCTGGCAGCATCAACCTACCTTGTACAGACTAGTGAAAATTCTGAAAAAGAGACACTGTCTGTTGCAAAAGCGCTTGATGGTCAAGTGAGTTTGTCTACGTAGCAGTCACTAAAAACTTCAGAATATGGTTATTAAGTCATGCGTTGTATAAAGGAATTTCAGCAAAAGGAGCTTGTTATCCTTTACCCACTGACTTGGATAATGTTCTAGTCAGTATCTGTCACTTTTGCCTCTGATTTGAAGCAAATTTAAAGTTATTCTACGGTTAATATTAACAAAGTAACAAGACAGCCTTTAGTATTATAAGAACAAGTGTAAAATCTTACAATCCCAGAGAATTTTTGCTGCATTGGCAAAATATTTTTTTTCCTCTTCATATAGAGAATATGCGAGATCTTTGTAAACTATAAGAGGATATAGTTAAACTATGTTCTTCTGGCCAGGAAGTTGAACAAACTGCAACATGATCCAGGTACATGGACCATCAGGACAAGTAACAGTAGGATATTATGTTTTGATACAGCAAGAATGGATGTCATTGTTAATTTTAAAATGAAAAACCCTATTCTGCTGAAAGAATTCAACTAGTAATCACTATTTTAAGAACTACTGGAATATTTCATCTTTAGTGATTTGATGTATAACATTCCATTGTAGAAACATGCGTTATATGTTATTGTAGTGATATGTCTATGAAAGAATTCTGGAAACTGAAGAAAAAAAAAGACAGAGAAAAGATGTGTGACTGATTATAGAAGTACATTGTTAGATATTGGCTTGAAAACACACAGGAAGAAACCATTGTGATACTGATTTTCTATGTTTCTGTGGAAGAAACAAGAATTCCACCTGGACAACAAAAGCCCCAAATGGATGCTTGTGATTTTTTCCTATGCCAGCATAACTTACAGAAAAAGGGGCTTTGTTCTTTGCTACACAGATGGTAAGAGAAATAGAACTGAAGGCTCTGCAAGACATTTCACAGAGACATGTCTGACAGGTGATCAAATCATCGAACATTTCTCCCTGAAAAACAATGTTCAGATGTAGTCTAAGCATACACCCTATGACAACAGGAACATACTTTCCTCTGTGTTGACATTCATTTTAATAATAGAAAAAGCAAGCAGAATTTCTGTCAATGACAACAACAACAACAACAAAGTATATGCTTTCATGTTTATGATACAGACCTCATCAATTAATGTATTTCTTTACTAGGGGATGACTATTTTAATAAGAAACTTTTAACTTTTGATAGCATATGAAAAAGTAGTGACTCAGATGTGGAAACTCAGTACAGTCTGTTTTAGAGGTAAATGGTCTTATTCAGTATTGGATTATAAATGTCGGTAAAATGCTATTAATGGTGTTAACATGATGGCTTCCTACTAAATCATGTCCTTGATGTTCAGAGCTAAACACAAAAACAACATTTCAAGGCTCCTGTCACTCAGAAGCACATTTCTGCAGAATATAAGCATATCTGTCACCCTGAGATGTACGCTGATTTTTTTTTTAAATGCAAAAATATGTGCCTATTTTTAACTCTCCGTTGTCCAAAAATGACTGAAAATGCCTCCAATAGGTCATGAAAATTGTAATCTTAATCTCATTTCTCAAAGATATAGATTACCAGAAATTATTTTCTTATAACTCTTGTGGCCTATATTTGTTGCTTTACTTGATGTTCAATATTAAACATCACAAATATCACATAACCTATCTTATATGTACTAAGTATATCTACCAAGAAATACAGAAGCTATTAGGGACAAATCTCTTAATGTGAACAGTTAGCCAGTACTGACTTCTTATATTTTGTTAAAAAGCCAACAGGAAAAAAATTCTTGAGTATTAACTTTCCTCATCTAGTGACACAAACCATTTTATTCAATCTTTATAGCAGAATGAATCAGAATTTTTTTTAAAAAGAAGGAATTAATTGCAAGGACATAGGACAAGCAGAAACACACTAACACAACAAAGCTATATCAGCCAATCTGTCTATCTGCAAACCATGTATTTTATTACAAATTAAAAATCATTGCAAAGAAACACTTAAGTATATACCAGTTGAGGATTTCATGGAAGTTCCAAAATGTTTTCACATGTATGGAACTTCCTCAGAACTTTGATAGTTTATATTTGTTAGTATGTATTTTGTGAAGAAATTCTATACAACCAGGATAAGTGCACAGTTGTCTGAATTATCTCTGACACAAATCAAGTAATTTGCACCAAAACTGCTAGTTACATTATGCCTTGTGCTCTCTTATACTAAATGGGATTCTGCAATATTTGGTGTGCTTCACATAAAAACCACTATTCATTAAAAATATTGAAGTAAAATCTAACATGCATCTCAGTGTTGTAAAACACATGACAGTGTGATAGATAACTCTATCAATGAAAACTCAAAAACCTCAAACTTTATTGCTGCATCACTATATGTATATATATAATTTTTTTTTTTATGTCTTTTTCCAAACTTTGGTCATTATATTATTGCCGCTTTGAGGACTAAGGAGTAAATAAAAAAATACAAGGAATGATACTTTCTGGTTTTCCCTCCTAGTGTCCTTTATTCTTTATTGTTTCTAAAAATATGAAAAGAATATTTTCAAGGGATAATATGCATTGTACATTCAAAATAAATAATTAATTAGCAAACGCGTTTTAAGCAAACGTGTGCTTTCTCTTAGGCAGTGAAAGGAACACTTATCTGCAGTACTCTAGCAAATAGGCAACCGACTAATTGCTTATTTAAAAGATGTCAATTTAATCTATCCTAAATTGAAATTATACTTACATTTTCAGCTCTCCTAAACAGAAAGGTTTGAATAACAGTTTCTAGGAAACTTCCCCCCCACACCCCTGTCTTCTTCAATTATATGTTTAATTCTAAGTTGCAAAGGAAAAACATTTTTTTGATTTTTCCACATAGGCACAGAATGGTCCTGTCACACATTAAATAAACCAATATAACCATTAAGTGGAAGGTGGAAAAGATTTGCAGTTTCAAGTATTTCACAGAATAGCAGAATGAGTAAGGTTGGAAGGTGTCCTACCTGCCTGCGCAGGCGGGGTCATCCTGGAGCCCATTGCACAGAATTGCATACAGACAGTTTCATTTCCATTCAGTTCTCTGTTCTAAACTGGGCTGTAGAAAAAAATCACGGTTTAAAGAGTACAATATAAATAATGTGCCTGACTGCTCTTCTGTTTCTCCATCCTGTTGTTATACAAGTAATTTTGTAGAGTTTTGTGCCTGAGTTTTGTAGAGTGGAACTGTTCCAGAATTTTGTTACTGGAGTCAGGATGATTGAAGCACATCATTCACTTTCTCTTGACATTTTTTTAGGTCAGTTCTAACAATATTCTACATAGAGATTTGATTTTCCTATTTTTCTAGAGCTGTTTTTCTTGTTTTAAAGAAACACATATGAATGTTCAGAAATTCTTATTATCTTTTATTATCTGCAGAAATTATCTGTGGGAACTTAATAAAATAGTTAAAATTCACACCATGGTGACTGAGAATGTTCAATCTGACATTTGACTAACTGCAAATTTAATAAAAAGCTCGTAATTCCTTTGCAACACAGGTTTTCTAAAAGGTTTTCTGGATGAATCACTGAAAGGAGACAAGAATGTAGCTTAGTAGCTGCAAGTGTTTGTGGACAGGCTATTTAGCAAACACACAGAGAAAAGATATTGTGTATGTTCTACATTCCTCAAAGCTGTGACCTCAAAGCTGTATCAGAAAAACATGACAAATTCTGCATCACCTTTTTGGGGGTCGAAGCTATTTAGAAAAAGACATGAAAACTTTGTGTGAACATTTCTATATAAACTTTCTCTTGTAGGCATTAGAAATCACAGAAAATTATCATCTCTTTTTTCTATTGGGAGAAAAGTTAGCTCTTCTTAATATTATAGACTACAACAGTTTGACAGTAGTTTCTACATTTGTAACTTTCCCAACTTAAATATTCTTCTATCTACTGAGGCTGACTGATCTCTAAATTTTCTCAAGTTTTCTCTACCTAGATGTACTCACTTTCACGACTCATCTTCAGCAAATAGTGGAGAAAAAAGGCTCAGAGGAAGTCTAATTACCTCATCCACAAATCATGGTGAATAATGGCTAAAGATGATATTTTCTTTCCTAGTGTCTTACTTCTCTTGTAAAATGCAGGAAATGCATAATTTTGAAAACCTGTAAATGTAATGGGCACTGTGGCAAAGACTCTGTACAATTACACAGTCGTAAGAGTCTCTGCTACAATTAACACCAAATTATTTCACTTTTAGAGATTGAGTATTGTCATAGTTTTAAAGTCATATAACCTGATCACCTGTGGTGATAGAAATGGAAGATTCACAAGAAAGGGTTAGCAGTTACCCAATAAATGCCTGATTACTTTCCAGTTAGAAGGGCACTCAATGTTTTTTTCATTCTACACAAACTTATATAAATATGTCACATATTCTGTTATTATGATATTTTGCAATAAGTTTTATTATATTATCATGTTAGGAGAATGTCCTGACAAATAAAATATATACTGATGTATATACTGACACATGCATTCTAATTTTAACTATTTTCAAGGTAATTCCAGGTATTGCTTTCTCACCTGATTATTGTAAAAAACAAAATTGGGATATCTAGATGTCAAAAAGTGAGCTGAGTTTCAAATAGACATTGAATTTTGGAAGAGACACATAGCTCCACAGATATTTTTCTGGTTCAAGAAGGATATGGCATCCATAAAAAGACTGTCACTATATGTGTTTTAAAGTTTTAAAATATAACAGGTTTATTTATAATTGTTAATGGATATTAATACATTAATTAAAATAACAATTATCTGGAATAACACACAATTATATATATGTATGTATATATATATGTATGTATATATATATGTATATATATGATGTGAATGACATATGCATACAAATGTATACAGAAAATTATTTCAAGAACATGTTTTTTTCTTAGCAATATAGTTTTCCCAATTCAAATTCATGCCACAGTAGTATTTCTATCAGTATATTCAAAATAGTATTTCTATAAAATACCTATGTAGGATACTCAATATGATGATTTCATTAACTGAAATCAAACAAAAACATGTATAGGTTTAGATCATTGCATACAGAGACTTCGTTAACAGCACAGAATTGATATTCTGAAGCTGAACACGTGAAAATTAAGGAATGCCAGCAGTAAGGGTCTGCCATACCTAAATATCTTCCCTTTCCATCATAAACATAACTCACAATAGACCTAATTATGCAATCATCTACTACTTTTTAATTGAGCCTTTCCTCATTTCATACAGATAGATGGCATTCATTTATTAACACCTACTCAATATTTTCTTTCCCTACATCATTCAACATGTGGTCCCAATACCTAGAAATTTCTTACTACATATTTTGCTCTGAAGGCAGTATTATAAATTTTCATCTAAGCTTTACTGTGAGGTTGTAATGATGGCACTTCCAAAAGATGAGTAGTTGCTTTCACACCTTGTGAATGAAAACTGAAGCATACAGAAAAATTTTAATTTTTTTTTCTAATTTTTTCACCCAAAATGTCAAGTTTCAAAAATCTTGTGGTACATGATGTGTTTAAAGTTCATTTTCTATAATCTCAGTCAAAATATGACAAACATCTACTCAGAAGTCCACCACTAAGGAAAGAGGGATTGCATAATTAGTGGTAAAACATTAAGACATTGATACAAGTTATTTGTCTTTATGACTCAGAAGACATGAATGAGAGAAAGGATCCACTTCTCTGGAGTACTATTTATTTGCTTGGACTGTGAGAATATCTTTGTGTTTCTTAAGTTAATCTACGACGAAAAAATTAAAATGTGTTCAAGTAAGAGGAAGAACAAAATTTGTACATGCATGTCCAATGTTTCATCTGGTTTTCCACCTATGCCACTAAATCTAATGGAAGTTTTCAATAGTAATAACAATATCAGTATTGAGACTGCATCATGTCAATAGAAATACTGCTTATTATGTCTGTAGGAAGACAGCTGGATTAAATTAGTATACATTTTTTACAGAATTTCCTTATATTTTACTGTTCAACTTTGAAATGTAACACTGTTACATATAATATTCCTGTAAGACAGATTGCCATGTGTGTTATTGTCATAGTTAAAAAACAAGGTCACTTTGATTTTGAAATTCTAACACCTGGATTTGTACTGATTTTATTTACTTTTACAGAAAAGCAGAAATTTTTGAAAAGTTGACTGTCATCTCTGCGATACCCCTGCTCTTCTCTTAGTCATGTTACCTAGGCAGTCCCAGCCTTTCCTATTCCACAACAGCTTATTGTCTGCTCTACATCTCCTGAAGCTCCTTTTCACCTGGCTTTTCCCCCTCAAGTTTCTGTTTTGTTACTACTTGGAGTAGCTTTTTGTTCAAATTTGGTGTTATACACTTCAGAAAGGTTTTTCCCATTTGATTCCTTATTTTATTCTGTTTTTCAACTAGATAATTTCTTGCATTTTCCTTTTCAATGTGTTTGTCTTTGTATTTGTTCTTCCCTTCTAACACTCATCTACGATTGACAAGGGAAGAGTGACCGGTGTCATCTACCTAGGCTTCAATAAGGTCTTTGACATGGTGCTTAACAACATACTTATCTCCAAACTGGAGAGACATGAATTGGAAACATGGACTGGAGTTGGCTATCTGGATCCAGACAGACTGTCATATTTAACGGCTCTATGTCTACGTGGAGACCAGTGATGCGTGGTGACTTTCAAGGCTTTGTTTTGGAACCAGAGCTCTTTAATATCTTCATCAGTGACACAGACAATGAGACTGAGTGCAAATTGGCAGATGGCGTGAAGCTGAGTGATGCTGTTGGTACAACAGACGGCAGGCATGCCATCTAGAGGGATCTGGACAAGCTTGAGAAATGGGCCCATGAGGCTTAATAAGGCCAAGTGCAAAGTGCATTACCTGGCTCAGGCCAATCCCAGACATGAGTGCTGGGAGAAGAATTCATTGAGAACAGCCCAGTAGAATGGAGCTGGGGTTCTCATGGATGACATAATCCAACAGTATGCCTTCACAGCCCAGGAGGCCAACTGCATCCTGGGCTGCATCAAAATAAGTGTGGACAGCAGGTCAAGAGAGATGATTCTCCCACTGTACTCTGCCTATGTGAGACCCCACACATATGGGGAACTTTGTGTCCAGCTCTGGACCACGAATAACGGCAGATACATGAAGACAAGTTGAGAGAGTTGGAGCTGTTCAGTCTGGAGAAAAGAAGGACCCTGGGACACCTTATAGCAGCCTTCCAGTACCTAAAGGGGTCTAGAAGAAGGCTGGAGAGGGAATTTGTACACAGGAAGGTACTGATAAGACAAGGGGTAATGGTTTTTAAATGAAGGAGGGGAGATTTAGGTTAGATTTTAGAATAATATTCTTTTCTATGAGGTTGGTGAGACACTGGAACAGGTTTCCCAAAGAAGTTGTGAGTGCCCCATCCTTGGAAATGTTCAAGAGCAGATTGGATGAGGCTCTGAGCAATCTGGTCTAGTGAAAGATGTCCTTGTCCATGGCAGGAGGATTACATCAAGATGATCTTTAAGGTCTTGTCCAATCCCAACCATTCTATATGATTCTATAACAAGGAGAGTCCAAAGGTGACCTGTAAAGTAAATGTCTTGAAATGTTTTCTGGGTTCCAAGATTATATCAGATGCACAAGCCTTAAATTACAGAGGAATAGATAACTGAAAATATTTTCTATGCGAAATTTGAGAAAAACTTGTAAATGGTCTTGTTATAAATTCTCAACTGTCTTGAGATAATATATACAAATCTGCTTCTTTTGTAGATTAAAAGGCAGCTCCAGAAAATCTTTAGCTTTGGGTTTGTAAAAAGTTACTCAATGATATATACAAATCTGCTTTTTTTTTGTAGATTAAAATGCAGCTCCAGAAAATCTTTAGCTTTGGGTTTGTAAAAAGTTACTCAATTTGCCAGCTGACAAAGCTAACTTGTACTCTAGCATTTTCCTGGGTTTTAGAATTGTTCCAGTTTGTGAATAGTTGTGTAAAATTCAATTTCCTTATGCTCCTTATAGACTATGAATCTATCTAGAGGTTTAGGTAGATATTCAAGATTTTGGGGAGGAATTCAGTTATTTAAACTGAGGTTACATAATGCCATTTTTAGGCCATCCTATTTTATATCTAATAGCACTGTAAGGTGCCTCAGCAAAAAAAAAAAGAGAAATCACACATGGCACTATGATGAGGCAGCTGAAAGCCATCCTTGGGAAGAAATTAATTTCATCTGAATGTAGACACCTGCATCACAAGTTCTTACATTCCAGCTAGTCATTACAGGGTCATTTTCTAGTCAATGGAGAGCAGTAAGTACTTCAAGAGCCTAATTTATCTAACTGAATGTCTATGTCTACTCTAGGATGAGATGAACCATGCCCTAAAGGCATCTTTTAAATATAAAAGTATCTAACATGATTAGCTGAGATTTGGACATCTATATTGTAGACATCAGCATGTACTCAGATGAATAGGACTCATGTCAGCAGAGTGAAGGAATCTTCTGGCAAAATGAGTCTACTAGATGATAATGATTCTCTAAAACTGAAATATCTAATTATTTTTCTGAGTCTGGCACATGGGTTTCCAGTTGTCTGGTGTTTCAATTCCCACAGCTCAAAGGTAGCTTCCCTATTGACTACCTTGAAATTTCAAACTCATGAGTGAACTGAGAGCCCAAATGACTAAACTTTCCCAAACTAAATAAAGTTATGCTGATGTCAGGCACTCTGATCACAAACACACAAGCATTTTCCTCTCAGTATGGAAGTATCATGGAAGGATTACTACTAAGCTCTGGATACTGAACTATACTGCCAACAGAAATAAATACTGTCCTTATTAACAGGTATTCAGTGAATTCAAGTATATGTGACTGTATAGAATAAAACAAAACATGAATTGAATGGCATGTGCAAAGGTAGCAGGAGCTAAATGAATCACTGAATCAAAGGATTGCCAAGGTCGGAAAAGATCTTTAAGATTATCACATCCAACAGTCAACCCAGCACCGCCACCAGGTTCAACACTAAACCATGTCTCTAAGTGTTATATCCACATATTTTTTGAACAATTCCAGAGATAGCAACTCCACCACTTCCCTGGACCATCTGTTCCAATGTTTCACAACCCTTTCCATTAGTAAATTTTTCATAAAATCCAAGCTAAACCTCCCCCGGCACATGAAACACACAAATACACCAATATCTTCCATTGGGAAGATATTATTTACTCTCTTGTTGTCCAGCTCTAAAATTCAAACTGATGAGTTTAACAGTGTTTATTAAATAAATTTACTTGACAGATGAATCTGGAGTTTTTTTTATTATTTGCCATTGTTCTGTTGGATAAGTCTAAACTAAAATACAGGTTTGAAAACAGTACTTCAGAATTTGAATATCATCTCAATGATACAATCAGGTTAGATATTATTTTTGTAGATAGGATGAAAAAATCTAAGAAGGAATGCATTCTTCAAAATGTAATCTTACATTTCATATACTATGAAAAGATTGATATATTTCTGATTAATATATTTCCTGTGGTATTAGTGAATTTGTGACAAAGTTGCTCACCCAGAGAAACTATTAGATGGAAAGATTATTTTAAAGCTGATCTTCTTGGGGATACACTGTTGGCATCTCTTATAGTATTACATTTCAGTACTGTAGCATAGTTATTAGAATATACTAATATAAAATTCCAGTTTTCTGTGTCTAGCCAAGCTGACTATAAAGAAATGGCTGCCTTTTTTAATAGTCAATTAAACACTTATGATTACATAGCCAAAGAATCACAGCATTCCTTACAGAAGATACTTGAGGTTAGTATGATCTATAAATCAGCAACCATATTTTAGAACAAGTAAATTTCTAGACATTAGTAACAAGCAGACTGAAACAATCATGAAAGCAATTAAAAATATTTATAGACTATGTTTCATGAAAGCAAAATAATACTCATTTTTTCAGGTGATGACTTTTTACTGTAAATAATACAGTTAATGGCATGCATTCATCATATCTCACATTAATTAGATTTTTTTTCTTTTCCTTAGGATCTATGAAACAGTTTTAAGTACCAATGTCAACAACAGTTAACATGATTAAAACTGCATTCCTAATAAGAATTTTATCCCAACTTGTATTAATGTTTATTTTAAAATGCTTCTGTGCTGTGGAACCATCTGTTTCTTGCTAGTTATAGTACCTGAGTTCTACAATCATAGGACCCAAGGGAGTTTTTCACCTATTTTTCTTCATGCTGTAGCAGGCATTCACTACTGAATTCAAAAGAAATATGTCAACTGAAGTTCAGAAGTTGTAGTCAAGACGAAAATATTTGCACACTTTCAAAACTTCTTGTAAACGCCTCCTAATTTTATTGGTGAATTTTGTGGCTCTGAATTTGAAATTGCAGATTTTCTCACATTATACTAGGAAAAAGGGAAGAGATACTAGCAGCCAAAATCAGTCATCCTTCTGTATGTACTTAAAAAAATTAGCTTCCTATAAATATATGACTTTCAAATCACCTTTTGAAAAATATTAAAATCAATTAAGCAATGGGTAAATTTTTCACCTAGAAGAAGAAATCAATCAGCTGTCATTTTTGACTGATTATCCTGGAATAAAGTGGTGTTTAAACTATTAATTTATTGCACATTATTCTACATCTATAAAAACACCATGTGAATTAGGTATGACATGCATCATAGTAAACGGATAGAAAATTTAGTTTCATTTTTGAAGTCCATGTGATCATCTGCTCTTCATTTGGTAGGTCATTCCTGTTAAGTAGAAAAGTAAATTCCTTTCTAATAAAGGTCAGATATTTTTAAGTAATAAGAGCTACAAAATCTCACAAGTTAAATTAGAACATATGTACATAGAGGTAAGGTTGCACTTTACAGGTTTTGGCAGTGGGGATTTTGCTTAAAAGATAAACCAGACTTGGGATATATCAAAACACAATGCAAAATACACACATATAATTTAATTAGATTGACATAAAAATGGGGACACACATAGAAAGCCATATATAACACACAGAATTTTGTCTGAATTAGATTGATACAAAAATGGGGACATACATAGAAAGGCATATATATAACACATAGAATTTTGTCTGAATTGGAGAAAATACACAGTCTTTTGCATTCAGCAGTTAATAACAATAGGAATATGAATGAGGATTTTAATAAGAACCAGATACCTGTCTCTTGGCCAAAATGCTTACTAAAATCTAGAAAGGAAAGAAAAAGCTAACCAGATCAGTTGTTAAATATATCTGATTTCTCTACTGCAAATACAGTAAAAAATCAGAGTACAGTGGAATCACTGCATCTCTAGTGTTTAAAATAAGGTTACACTAAGAGATATATATGATACTATAGATACTATCATCTACAAACTATGTAAGTGATGGTGACATCTATGTAATAAATGAATGAGCTTGGATAAAAATTGCATTTATCATGCACTTAAGATCATCTCACCTGCAATCCCTCTACTAATTGATTGCCTCTGGGACTACTTTTACTACTTTTAGATGCAAATATGTGAAGTCAGACTGGCCATATTTAGCCTGACTTGCGCAGGTGTACGTCTGTTTCTTGCTGGGCAGCTGTCGTGGCATGGCTGCTGGAGAGCAAAAATAGGGCTGTCTGTTCACATCTAGCCTTTATATAGGTATGGGACATTTTGCAGCACCTGTTTCTAGTCTGTTGGGATTTCCCTCATTGGAAAACTGGTGAGTTACAACAGACTGAGCCCCATGTTTGCAATCATGAAGAATGCAGTGAAGACAGGCTGCATTAGGACTTGGGATGATATTAACTAGATTTTAACATGCAGTCATGCAAAAGCATGTGTACATTCACTATTAGTAAAATACTAAACGTTATATAACAAAGTGTACAGCCAAGGCATAGGAAGAACCATAGGAAACTAAAATTCATCTCTCAGGTGAAGGGGACTGCGGGAGTTGCCTTTTAAAATGAAAGCAGAAATAGGAATGGTATATTGATGAAAAAAGCCTTGAAAAAGCTGATCTAAAAATGAATTTGGTCTTGCTTTAAGACATCCAGAAATCTCTCCCAACAGGAACTAAAATGATGCTCTGGAAGTAATAAGAGTCTTTTCCATAGAATCCAAAAATAATTATTTCCTTGCGAATTTCTTCTGTTTGCAATTCTTTCAGATTTTAGGAATCAAACATTCCAGGCATGACTTACAACCACTATCCTTTATGTTGTAAAATAATAAGAATTATTATTATTAATAATAATGATGATTTTTTCATGATCCTTGTGTGTCCCTTCAAACTCCAGACATTCTATGATAATAATAATATTAGCAGCAACAACAACAACAACAACAACAACAACAACAACAACAACAACAACAATAATAATAATAATAATAATAATAATAATAATAATAATAATAATAATAATAATAATAATAAATGCTGCATGATATAGGAGGGAAATCTTGTGAATCTGTGAGGGGGAGGGATTGAGAAAAATGGAAACTGTCACGCTTCTACTAACCTCAGCACTCCTTTTCCCTGGCAGGCCTCCAAAAGCCTTCTCATTTATGCAGTCTTCGGGGTAAAAAAGAGGCTGCCGGTTGCTGATTAAAGTCTCCCTTGGCTGTTGTCCTGCCTGGCAGACTCTTT
>VXBQ01000640.1:52211-103255 GCA_013400175.1 Phainopepla nitens | reverse complement strand
TCAGCCCCCTGCCCAGGGCCCCAGCAGAGCAGGTCCCTGCCCCCTGCCCAGGGCCCCACCTGCAGCACGGACCGCCCTCCTCCGCCGGCCCTGCCCCCGGCCCCGGCGAGCCGCACGAACTGAAGCGGTGGCGAGAGCGGCCACAGTAGATGGTCTGTGGCGGTTTCAGGAACTTTCCTGAAAATAACGCAGAAGGTACATCTTAACCCCTAACTTTGAAAGCTGGGTGGTGCTTCTGCTGCTTCTCTCAGGGAGTCTCTCCCTGCCTGCGGGATGGAGGGAAACGTCAGACCTGGGTCGGCGATGACAGCACAACGAGCAGCAGGTTCACAGCTAGAGAGAGTAGGTTTATATTGGATATAAGGAAAAAAAAAATGCTTGCCAGTGAGGGTGGTGAGAAGTTGGAACAGGTTGCCTTGAGAAAGTTGTGGGTGCCCATCCCTGGAAGTGTTCAGGGTCAGGCTGTATGGACTAGTGGAAAGTGTCTCTGCCCACGGCAGGGGGGTTGGAACTGCATGGTCTTTGAAGGTCCCTTCCCAAACTGTTCTGTGAGTCTGCGATTTTTGCATCATAAACAAACAAAACCAAATAAACAAAAAGGCTGGATAAGGTGTTTGCAAGACTAGGCAAAATCAGGAAATCAGGTAAGAATTTTTCTGGAGAAAGAGCACCAAGACTCAAAGTTTGTCGAGAGTTACTAGATAGGAATTATCTGGTTTATAGCAGAGTGAGAATCAAGTCCCATTTCTGAATTGTCTGAGCTCCAAGTCACGTCCCATTCCAGATCAATATCCAAACCTTGAATGGTTTGGGCTGTCTCTTGTTATCCTTTTTTATTCACATAGACACAAACTTGGTCTTGCTTTTAAATGATTTTGTGTATTAGTATGCTCATTATGCAGCAGACTTGCTCATCTCTTGCAATTCACCACTCATTTGACTGCCAACTGAGTAGCTGGTTTGAAGATGAGCATCCATCTTCAAAAGAAACGAAATTAAGTATTTATTCACCTAAGTTGCATGAATGCAGCTTTATCACAGACCATTGTGTTGCTAAAGTTTTGCAGGGCTTCAAAAGCAACTGAGTAAAATCTCTGAATAGAGGAAGCAAATTACTGGACCTTCAGCTGGCTGATGAAGATTGATGCCTAATCATTAGGTCATTTCCATTTTCTACTTTATTTCGTTTCATATGCTGCTACCTTTGGAAATTTTAAATAACAAATACTGCAGGGCTAAACTGAAAATCACAATAGAATTGCCATTAAAAAAATAGGCTTGTAATTTTTCTTGATTAAGAAAGCTTGCTACCTTGAGAGGAAAAGCTCATGAGGCAGAGCAGACACTTGGGATAATGATGGGAAGTTTTCTTTCAGTTTTAGATCATTCTTGTGCTGTGCCATGTTGTGCTTATCTGCAGAAACTACATCAAGGGTATTTGTCCCAGAAAAGTCCTGCCCTTCCTCTGCAGGGCCCCATCCCCAGCCACATCTTGTTCTTTCTCACAGTGTGTTATTATCAACAATCCTTGGTTGGCTCTGGAGCCGTCTGGCTGTTGTTGTTTGAGACTTACACCTTAGCCCCTTATCTTCTGAGTTTCTACACCTCTGTGGGCTTAAGTTGACCAAAAGATCAGTCACAATCAATCAGCTACAAGCCACAGTTTTAAGTCTTACGTGAAATGTGAAAAGTCAAGAAATTTACTGATTAGTCCCAGAACTCATCTTGAGGCTATGGTGCAGCAGCTGTGTGGTTAGGATGTTTTCTAGGTGTGCTACAGCTGTCTTGGAGATAAAAGAGGATGGTTATGTTAATAAAACTGCCAGTCTGCTGCCTTTCAGTGTGCTTAATCATGAGGAAAAAGCAGAGAAGGATAGAGAATGTTGAACAGGCAGTGTTTTCTTTGTGGATGCAGATAAAATACAAGACATAGCAGGAAAAGTCTGGTTTTCACCAGACAATAAATGGTTTTTGTCACTTCATTAAACAGGGGGAAAAGCTTGTTGATGCATGAGGAGGATAATATTGGCTGAAGCCTGAACTCTGAACCATTAAAATATCTTATCCAACCAGTCAGACTGGGAGCACAGCAGAGACACTGGTGGGGGAAATTAAAAGCTGCAGCCATTGCTGCTTTTGCATATGCTTACCCTGAATATTAAACCCTTTGCCTTTCACACTCTCTTCCTTGGTAGGGAGGTGTAGAAACTGAAAGAAGGAGGAAGATTTTCAGTTGTCATATTTTTAAACAGGAATCTGAATAGGTTTTCCTCCAGGTGCCCTTGAGGAAGGTGCCTGTGGAATGTAATGCATTTCAGCAAGGAACTCATTTAAATGAGGAACTGTTATTTGCATTTTACCTGCTATTTAATGGAGAATGAGGTATAAGACAGATCCCCTACTCCTTCGTGGAGAAAACACTGCAGAGGGTCAATGCAAGTTTGTACCAGAATGAGAGGAAAGCTGAAACCAGAGTCTGAGCCTGCATTCTGCAGCTGTAGTGATCTTTCTAATTCAAGAAGATTTTCAGTCTAGAAGATGTCTCTCCTGGTTTCTCAGGGGATAAAAACCCATATCACAGGACTATTTTCCTGATACTATTTTGCCCACTCCTGCCAGTGTCTGTAGAGAGATCAGGCAATGAAAAAATTACTCCTGGTTTTCACCATTTTGCACACATGGATAAATGCCAGATGGAAGAATAATGCTAAGGAGAAGTCTCTCTTAAATTAACTATTGTCTTTTGATACCTAAAAGTATTGATTGTGCCACAACTAAAATTTTCCCCACAACAATATAATTATATGCAGTGATAAAATGTTAACAGGAGTAGGTGAGTTTGGCTAAAACAGTTGGCAAAGATCATATCATCTGCTGCATCTTCCCCAAGCCACCTGCATTGAGTTGCTGACTATGACATGAAGTTTATTTCTCAACCAGAAATAGATCTCATGTTGTTTACTCTTGAAATGCCACTGCCTCTCACTCCTCTGAAGTAGGTAAGCAAATAATCTTGTGTAGACTCATATAACCAGGACTCAGGAATCTGAAACTCTTAACACAGGATTTATCAGTGATAGGGGAGGGCAGGCCAACAGCTGGGACTTGTGTCCATGGATTGGGTGGGAGAAAATCCTCAGAACTAAAATGCTGAGGTGTGATGAAGATTACACCCCACGACTGCTGAGGACACCAGCAGAGCACAATGGAGACCTCAGCGGCATCGTGGTAGGAAAGGTCACAGGGAAGTTCAGGAATATTGTCTGGTGTGGCTGGAGAACTCGGAGTGGTATGAGGAAAGGGCAGGGGAAAGCCAAACTTTCCAAAGTTCTGGCAGAGTGCATGGACAGTCCCAGCAGGAGGGACACCAAGGGGCAAGGCAGAATGTGAAAAACCCTTTGTTTCTGCTGTCTGCTGTAGCATGTTTTGATATTATTATTCTTCTCTCTCTTTCTTCATTTGCAGACTGTGTTCCCAACAGAACGCTTTTTCAGCCTCTGGGGTCCTGGGGATTTTGTACAGATTTTCTGTTCCAAGAGCCCGTTCTTTCTGACCATGAGCCTGTAACCAGACGTGTATGAATTCTGTTTATTACACAACCTGTCCTTTTTGATCTGTATTGGTCTGCCTTTCAAACCCCGCTGCAGGAGCCTGCCCGAGGGCTCTTGGCTGTGCGTGTCTCCGTAGTCAGCCCATGAGCAGCTGCTGTGTGGAAGCCCGGCAGACCCGTTCTGCAGGTGTGTGCCTCCCTGCCAGCTGTGTGTTGGACATCCCTGGGGAGACAGCTGAGGAGACCTAGAGACGCAAAGAACCGAAGCTGGGCGGGACTGCAGTAGGAAAATCAGTGAGGAGGAACTTAATCATAAGAATGACAACCGTACCAAGGTAATCACCAGCGTTACTGGGAGTGGCCTCACCGACGGAACCGGCAGCAGGAGAGCTTCAGGAAAAGACAACCACAGGGCAGGGGAGGTGGTGTCATTCAGGTAAGTGAGAGAAAGCACTTCTGGAAGATTAGCCCATGAATATTTATTTCTAAAAAGACTTTTATTAACATAAATGTGACCTGAATTAGAAGGTAGCTGTACTGTACGTCTGTGTATGTGTGCATGTGCATATGTGCATGTGCTTACTGCTTGCAGTGAAGCTACTTCTAGTCATTTCTGTGATCATAATGGTATTGGGGCTTGGGAAAAAAATAAAATACGGATGTCCTCTACATGCTGGCTGATTTGAACAAAATAGCTCGTAGGCATTTTTTAAAGAGGAAGAAATTAACAAAGTAATTAAGTTTTGTATAAAATTAGTCTCAGTTCACTGAAACAAGGTGATGCTATGCATGTGTGTATAAATATGTCCAGTCTCCAGTTAAGTAATACATGCCTAGGGCTGAATTTAGAACTAATTACCATTTTACTTCCGTCACTGTTGCTTGATTGTAAGGCAGTGAACTCTAACCCAAAGTGGTGCAGATATGTAGATTTTCCTGTGTTTACCTGTGTGTCCATTAGGTACTGATTAAATTACAAACAAATCTGTGTTAAATCCACCAAGAAACATCCAGAACTTGGGAAACTGAAGCTAAAGTTGTCTGCACAGCTTCAGGTGGCTGTGAAATTATGAAAGCAGATTTATGTTGGATTTTTTAAACCATTAAGCAGCAATGTGATGTCATTCAGTGTTTTTATCACACAGCAGGTTTTTCACAACAAGAGCTATATGTATGCGTGGTCCTTTGAAACAAAAATCCTTCATTCTTCTCATGTTCTGTCGTAGCTTTTGCTGTCACAGTTTTTCAGAATTTCTGTATTTGTGCTTGGGTTTGATACAGGCTTAATACAGGCAGCTACCAGCAAAACCAGAGCTCAGTCAGCCGGGAGACATTTTCAAAAGTAGGATATGATTTTGATTTCATAAAAGGAAACTGTAGGTGAGAGTGTACTGTTGAAAGTTTGGCCTCTAGACTTTTAATAGCCTGCACATTAAGGGCTTCATATTAATGTATTCCTTGGGGTTTTTTACCATTTCAACTTATTCTTCAGATTTCCTGTGAGGAATTACTTTTGGTGGCCTTAATTCAGTGGGAATGTTCAAGATACATGTTAATTTTTGAGAAACTATAGTAGACCATGTCCGCCTTAGAAAAAATATCTTTGTCTTAATCCCCATTCAGGTTCTGTACCATTTCACACTTCTATACTTAGATTTCTTTATGCAGCACAAATAAATTAATTTTTGTGGATGATCCAAGTTTAAGCAAATCCTAGCACTGTAAGAACTTGCATATGTCCACTGAAATAGTGCCAGTTAGACCTAACATTTTTAGCATAAAAGCACAGCAGCACTGAGTCCTCCTGACTCATTTCTCAGTGCAGTAGGGACTGTTAACTTTGCCTGGTTTTCCTGCTATATTGAAAAGGAGCCAAGTTTCCTCTAAGTAACCACCTGCTCAAATAGCAACATGGTCCTCATTATTTGCTGTTTTCTCTGTGGTCTAACTCTTCAAAAGTAGTCAGCCTAATTTTCTTCCACTCCCTTAATGTGCTTCTGTAGCAGGTAGCTTAGGTTTGATATTCAAGTATTATTTCTGATCTTGGACCAAACGAAAACCCTGTGTCTCTGTATGTGATTTTTGAAACACTTTGTTTTCTTACAGCTACCAGCTGTTTCAAAAGTGAGTTATACTATGAAATCTCTATCACTGAGACAGTGTTACAGCAAGCCACAGGATATTATTTTTAATCCTTGTTCACAAGGGCAGAAGAGACTCCGGTGTGGCTGGTCAGAATTTCCCATTCTGCACAGTCGAAGATGCTGCTTGGTAACCCCACAGGTGCCTTGCAGTGAGAGATGAGATGACTCCACGGGCCAGGGAAACCTTGCAAAGATGTGATGGTCTGCCAGGCTGTTGGAAATAGTCACCAAGGTCTTCTGGAGGCAGGAGAGGTAGAATCTGTAGTCGTAACAAATGTACAGCTGAAACCTGTCAGGCTTGTTTATTATTTGTTTTGGATTCTGCTTTTAGTAAATGGTGGACGTGGCAGGAGGAAAAAAAAAATCTTTTTCACTGTTTGCTTTACAGTGGTGCTTTATTTGTGCCTCTTCTCTCGCATTCAGGGTCCACAACAGCCCACACCTGGTGGCTTTCTGCTGTTTTGGTTCCTGCAGTCCCTGGTAGCTCCTCTCCCTTCCCGCTGCACAGCCAGCACAGCGCGCTTGTGCAGAGCAGCTGCCAAAGCCTTGACTGTTGACCATGTTCAAAGGTCAGATAAAAGAGGAGGGAAATAGTAAAAGAGCAGTGAAATGGTAACTGGAAAAGCTGGAGAGCAAAGTTCTGCCGCTGCAAGAAATTAAAGAGGAGACATAATGTTTAAGGATTTGTATTTTATCAGTCAGGCAGTGTGCTGGACTGAAGTTACTGGATTACTCAGCTGTTCTTTATGTGCCTGTAGTCATGTTACAGCTGGTCCTCACAATTGGTGAGTGGAAAATAAGTGTAAGAATATTTTTATAATAAAGTGGTGTGTAGTTGACGTGGGACAGGATGTCTGGAGAGGTAACTGCATTAAGTCTGTATCAACTTATAGCACATTTAACGGGTCTGATGAAGATCCAGATAAATCTTAGCCTTTATTTGTTTTCATATTTAATTAATCAGCTTTTTTTTTAGACCTTTAGCTAATCATTACACAAGGATTTACGTGTTTGCACTGATGATGGGAACTGCTGGTAGCTCACAAATTAGACATATTCAGGGGAAAAACTGTTTATTTGCTGTGAATATGGACATCTTATTCTCCTGAGCATGGCAGGAGCAAGCAGCAGGCAGCTTCTGTGTGGGAAGTATTCAAGCTGTCTGTTCCCATATATTCCATGGGCATGTTGTCTTGGTACTTCTTTCTTTTCAGTCTTCACCACAAAGTTTGTCACTCACGCTTCTTAAGTCTTAGTCCTGGCACTTTAAATAACATAATTTGAGCTTGATGAGAACTTTAAGGCCATAAAATGTCAGATAGGATTGATTATTTTTGGGTAGATCACCTTCCTGGTTCAGTTTCCCACATTGCCATGTGAATGCTTCTGCTATTGCTAGGAGGACAGTATCCATGAGAGAATGAATGACAGGGGACTGGAAAAATACGGTAAGGCTTCTGCTGGCACACAGTGCTTGTGGATCTGTGCTGACACAGGGAGTGGTTTCACAGTATAGCTTGAGATGAATTAGTCATTCACCTCTGATTAACACCAACCACTAAAATGGCAGGAAATCACCGTGGCAAAAGGGCAGTGGATTTTTCCTGTTAGGTTAGTGGTTTGAATCACTTTACCATGCGATCAGTTGCACAACTGAGAGCAAAACAAGCAGTGAGAAGACAGCAGAGAGAGGAGATAATCCCTTCTTTTGACATTGGTGAGCATGTCATTCAGCTGAGCTACGTTCACATTCAGTGTTTGGGCTTCCTGAACTGGTTTAAGCAGCTGCCACCTTCTAGCTGCTTATTCCTGTCCCTCTGTGCTTTGTGTAAATTGCCAGGGCAGCAAAACAGCTTGAGAAGCAAACATGGCTGGAAACAAAATGCCACGTTTCCCCAGGTGATCATCCTGTTGGCAAGTGTGCATAGAGGAGCAGTGTTGGTGTGGGATGGGGGTTGATTAACCTGTCACTGCTGCCAGGCTGTGGAGCTGCTGTGCCACGTGCAGTGCTCCAGGTAGTCTGTGCACTAGGAGCAGTTTGCAGGTGCATGTGACTGTAGTTTAACTTCTGCTAAGGTTTTGCCTTGTGTTTTCCCACTGTCTAAGAGCATCTGCTTCTGCTGGTTTTGGGTACCGTGGTCTTCATTGTTTATTTAGCTTTGACATCAGAATGTGGGTTCAGGTTGAAGGTCAGAAGGCTCTGCAGAGGGATCTGGAAAGACTGGAACCATGGGTTGAGGCCAGTTGTGTGGGGTTCAGAAAGGCCAGGTCCTGGGTCCTGCCTTGGGTCACAGCAGCCCCTGCAGCTCCAGGCTGGGGCAGAGGGGCTGGAAAGCTGGGAAAGGCCCTGGGGGTGCTGGGGACAGCGGCTGGACAGGAGCCCAGGGGGGCAAGAGGCCAATGGCACCTGGGCTGTGCCAGCCATGCTGTGGCAGCAGGGCCAGGGCAGTGACTGTCCCCTGGGCTGGGCACTGCTGGGGCCACACCTCAGACCCTGGGGCAGCTCTGGGAACCTCAGGACAAGAAAGACATTGAGGGGCTGGAGCGTGTCCAGGCAAGGGAACGGAGCTGGGGAAGGGTCTGGAGCACCAGGAGGGGCTGAGGGAGCTGGGGGGGCTCAGCCTGGAGAAAAGGAGGCTCAGGGGAAACCTTCTGGCTCTGCACAACTCCCTGCCAGGAGGGGACAGCTGGGGGGGATCGGGCTCTGCTCCCAGGAACAAGGGACAGGACAAGAGGAAAGAGTCTCAGGTTGTGTCAGGGGATGTTTATATTAGGTTAGGAAAATTTTCTTTGCTGAGAATCATTAAACATTGGGATAGGCTGCCCAGTGAAGTTGGTGGAGTCATCATCCCTGGAAATCTACAAAAAAGCCTGTGGATGTGGCACATGAAGGCATGGTTTAGTGGTGAACATGGTGGTGGTGCTGGGCTGACTGTTGACTTGATGATTTGAAGGGTCTTCTCCAAGCTTTATGATTCTGTGAATTCCAGTGAGTGGAATTCAGTCTGTGTAAAAGAATATTAAAACATCCAGTGGAATAAATAAGCTGACATTTAGCTGAAATTGTACAAATTCTCTAATGCAAATTCTATATTGAAGTAATACAGTTCATGTGTGCACACGATCTAGACAGCTCTGATCTTGGTACAGTGTTAACACACAGGGAGGGAAAATAAGAATGCCACTGAGGTAGAGATTTTGAACCTTTCAAGATATTTTTGTTTTCTTTATCCCGTCTTGGTACTTGAAAAATGTCTTCATCTAATAAAATAAGAAGTTGAGCACTGTCAGCAGTCCTGCTCTGTGTTGAGTACATGAACATGTTAGTTCCACATGACTTTCATGTGTCTCCCATTGCAAAAAATATTAAATATATAATGTGAGTTCTGTGGATTTCTGGGCTACCATTCTCATTGTGAGGATAGGAATGTAAGAGCTGCAGTGATATTCTGTTAGACAAGTAAGTTACAGAAATAGCCTAGTATGGGAATTAATTTAGTCTTGGCCTGAAAAGTAGCACTGAAAGGCACTTCAGAATTACCTTACTGAGCAAAACTTCTTTTTCTGCTTGTTGAGTATTGAGAGAGGATAGAGACACAGAGTGTAAGTGGGCTTCTGTCATCAGGCTTTTCCAGTGATAGCACCTCCATAAGCAACTGCAGCACATGGGAGTGCCAGGGCAAATAAAGTGCCAATGACTGCCAGTGTTTTCATTCCTAGATCCCATGGTTCTGCCCTGAGTATGGCTGGAAAACATGAGTGCCACCCACTGGCATCACTGCTGGGAGGTGCATAAAGGAGGAATCTTTTTTATAGACAGGGACCAGTAGACATGGCTGCTGTGTCAGAGCTTTTTCCGTGGATTTTTGCTGCTCTCTCTGTAAGCACAAATTGGGGTGTGTGTGCTTCTGTGTGCCTTTGCATGCATGGTGTTTAAATGTCAGGGTGCATTTCTAGTAAGCACCCTTACAAAGCCATTAGCAAGTTTTAAGATGGAGCTTGGACTGTTAGATTATACAACATGACTGCTGGCTAATGGTCCTGAAGTCTGTGTGTACCTGAGAATGAAAGAAGCCAAGGACTGGTCCTGTGTATTTTTGTGTAGGTGTGTGTGTGTTTGTGTGTGTTAGAGCTGAGGTGGCTTGTTTTAGTGTGCTTGCTTTCAGAGTGTACCTGAAAAGCTTGGTATTATTGTTGTGTTATTACTCCTTTGACTGGATTCCTGGTGTGGCCACACCTTGGAACCAGGTAAATCTGCTAGCACATTAAGGATGAAATTAAATAAAAGGAGGAAACAGACTTTTTGTGATACCTTAAAGCACAGATACATTCCATTTTCCTCTCTCTGCTGCCTCTCTTGTGCAACTGGTAAAGAATAATTTCACTCATTAATTTTAAGCATGAGAACAAGCTGTTAAACATTTCATCACCAAATTCCATTAAAAAAAAAAGCCCTATATTTGCCACTGAGGTTAATTGCCTAAAACTCATAGCTGAAAACAAAGTCAGTGCTTACAGGATAAAAATTACAGTTCCTATAAAATGTTCTAGATGATACCGTTTGCCAAGCTGTTAACTCTTAAATTTTAGCAATGTTTATAAGAAGCAATGACTAAACAAGGTGCATGCTTGTACAGGCTCTGGATTTTCAGCTACAAATGCAGAAGAGTTGCAGATGTTGTGCTTCAGAACAACAGAACAACCTACAGACTTGGCAGCGCTCAGAAATTAGTACCAGAGGGCCCAAATGGCAGCTAATTTTTCTCCTTCTCTTTGTGCAGCAACAGTAGGAGTTGTGCCAGGGACTGTAGTCAAGAATGACATTTTCTGTGCATGCTGCTGATCTGTTCACTTGTAACGGACCGGAGGATAAAATGCTGAGCCATTCTAGCATCTAAAAAATGTATTAGCTTGGAGTGTATTAGATGTTCTTTAAATAGAATTAAGTCCATATCTATGGATTTTTGTACATATGCCAGCCTTTAGGCCTCATTTGCTTGTGGAGCACTGTAGAACAAGCTTAACCCTGAATTCTGCCTGGTCATGCAGTGCATCATCCATAGGATGTGATAGTGGATGTCCTGTATCATTCTCTAAGCCTTCAAATCCCAGTGCTGCTTCATGCAGCCACTGATTGTAAGGGGTACAAAGCTCCCTATTCACTTCACTTGTTGCTTAATCATCATCCTTTTTCCTAATAAATTTTGTTATTATTCTTTATGTCTGTGCAGGAAGTGGGGGTTGGAGACCTGCTTGCTTGTAACTAAACATGGCAGGGGATGTGAAAAGATTCTCACGGATGCTGCTGGAGTGCAGTAGCAATGACAAGCTATGTGGTAAGATTCACACATTCCTTTATTAAGGTATCACGTGCTGGGCAGGAAGGCCAGCTTCACTAAAAAGTGTGCCAAGCCCTTTCTCCTCCTGCACCTGCATCCCAGCCCACACAGAAGGATTTCATGGAGCTTTCCCTGCATTGTGTTTCAGGGGAGAAATGTTTATGGGGATGAAGCCTCCGTGGCAGGATTAATCTCACGTAATTTCAGTCATTTTAGAGAATTCCTATTTTGAATGAGGTGTACAGGAGTCATTAAAGAGTCCCTGCAGCTTCCCAAAGGACCAGCTTTATGGGATTTTGATTTCATGACTTTCTGCCATCTTTGGGAACAGAAAAAATGGTCGTGACCACCTCCAAATCCAGGGACATGAGAAAGATAGTTACCTTCACAAGCCTTGCTAACTGCAGTGTCTTCCAGTCAAATTCCAAAGGTTCCCACACCCAGTTTCCTTTGAAATGCTCTGTGTAATTTTACTGGAAGGAGCTGGAGCTGTAATTGCACGTGATGACAGAGCAATATCCAGCCGATCCCATCTTCCTGCTGTCCTGCTGCCAGTGCTGTTTCAGTTTCTCTGCTGGTGGTACTTCAAATGGCCACAATTCCTGGCCTCTCTATTAAGGCATCTAAATAGGTGACCTTAGATGTGGGAGTCTTAGTGATTTCATGTAGTTTAGGTACTCAGCACCTTTGAAAAATAAGGTGGCAGCTCTAACAGTGTACAGCTATTCCAGAGGATGGAAGACACACTTTGTAGTTGAAAGTTACTGAAATGGATTGTTGCTATGTGATTATACAGAACAGCATGCTGCTTATCCCTTGGTTTCCATTTTCTTTCTCTCCTGGTAGTTGTGCGTGAATATCAAACGGAAGTGATCGTTGTCCCAGTTCTCCTGGTGGGATCTTTTGTCATTGTGCTCACTGTGATCCTTTGGCTCCACTGCCGTGGCCTGCGAGCAAAGCAGCAGCAATCAGCACCAGCTGGAACCCAAGGTGAAAAAATTGGTTTTTAACCAGAGGAAAGAGTATTGGTTTCAGTGGCCAGAAGCCAATTCCATTTCCCCATCGCTTGAGCTGTTAGGCGAAACCTGAGTGGTACTCAGCAATCCAGTAAACATTAGAAAGATTTGAATCCTGATTTACTCCTGGCTGCAACAGTAGTAGTGGAAGCTGTAGTGTAGACGGATCTGAGAAAATCTAAAGCATCATGCCATATAGGCTGCTTAGCATGCTGTGGTAACCTCACAAGAGCTGCAAACTGTATTTATGTAACAGCCTCCTGGAGGCTGCTGCAAGGAGAGTTTTATTGGGGTAGTTATGAATGATAGTAATTTGGATGTGGATTACACCTAGTTAATCCATTTTCTGTGCTGCCATTTAAGAAATTTAATTTCAAGCTGCCATCTCCCTCTTCCTATGGAGACAACATGAAGCAGAACAGGGACTGGTGAGGGGTAGGGAAAGGTTTGTTGGTACACGTGTGGCTATGTGGAAATGAAAATCCAGTTCTGAACTAATTTTGCGTGTGTAGAGGGAAACAGCCTCTTGAGCCTGTATTAAGAGAAATAATTGAGAATTGGTAATAAAAGAAAATATTGATGCTTGAGCACATGGAAATGAAGTCCAAATCTGTCTTATCTGTAAAGGCTGTGTAGTAAAATATTTCTAGAGAAATTTCTAGACTAGTTCTGTCTGTTCATCAAATAGAGTGGGAGATAAATTTTTTCTCCTCTTCAAGGGCCAGGATAAATACAATACAATAATAATTCCTTACTCTGTCCTGATTTCCAAAATACTGTAGAGCAAAAATAAAAGAGCATAGAAGGATGAGCATTGCCACCTATTACAAGAGTTCATCTGTCTGGTCTTAGGCATCATATGTATTTGCTTTTGTCAGTGACAAGAAAGAATCAGCAGGAGCCCTGCTCAACAGAGAAGCGATACATCCAGCTGACTGAGAGATCTGTGGAGCACCTGCTGAATTCTGCATCCTTAACTCTGAGAGAATTAGAGATACCACGAGAGAAACTCTTACCAGACACCTTGCAGCTGATAAAACTTGGTGCCTATGGGAGCATCTACAGAGCACAGTTGGAAAGTGGGAGCTCTGGGAAGACTAAGACTGTGGTATTGAAAGCCTTGCAAGGTAAGGCCCGTGGTCAGGATCCACTTTGGTACAGTCTCTGTACCCCAGACACAGTGCAGAGCCATCAGTACTGGGCAAGAACAAGCTGTGTTCAGTGGTGTAAGTTTGAGATGTTCTTGTAGGAATGTCTTGGCGGGATTAAAGATTGCTGACCATGTTGATTTTAGCTGTCAACCTGTTCTTTGCTGCTTCCATTTGTTGTTGTTTTGTTTTTAATTTGTTTTCTTTTATTCTTTCAGACCCGGATAATCCCCAGAAAATAAAGGATTTCTTGGGAAGGATTAAATTCCATCAAAATCTTGGCCATCATGAGAACCTGGTTGAATTGGTTGGATGTTGTGTAGACCAACTCCCACTTTATATGATCATGGAAGATGTGTCTCTTGGTGACCTGCTGACATTTCTGTGGACATGTCGGAAGGTGAGTCAAAAGAAGTGATGACAGAATAGCTTCTTAAATTCCTTAGGTACATATCTATCCATAAGTCATAACTGATTTTTTTCATCTCTCCATGCATCCCTCTATATCAATTAAAACCATTTCCATGCCCCAGAGAAGTTCTACACAGGTCCTGCTTTGCAGACCATTGAAGGGCATTGCAGGCAATGGAATCAGAATGAATTTATACAGTCACTTGAATTTCTAAAGTTTTAAATCATGTCTCACTCCAAATGCTTTTAAGAAAGCAGAGCAGTTACAACACAGGGGGAAGGTCATGGGACGATAACTAATTGGTAAAAGACAGGAAATATAATGTAAAAATGAAAGATTGGTGTTGCAGTGAAGGGAGGTCAGCTATCTAGGACATGATGCTCTTCATTGCATGTATTAATAACCTAAAAATGGGAAGACAGTGACGTGGTGCTATTTGCTGATGATTCCAGCCAGTAAAGGCAAGGGCTGACCCAAAGGAATTGCAGGAGCATCTTCCAAGATCGAGAGACTTGTCAATAAAAAGAACAGATGAAATTCAGCATAGTTAAAAATGAAGTAATGCACAGGAAGAAGTTTCACATATGTGAATGATGGCTTCATGTCTGCCCATTGCTGATGAAAGGTAAAATCTGGTGGGATGAGATCCGAGAGTATGAAAATATGCAGTCCATGGCAAATGTTAACTCAAGCTGAAAAAGAGCCCAAATATCAGGGGAGGTTTAGATTGGGTAGCAGGAAGATATTCTTCCCCCAGAGGGTGCTGGGGCACTGAAGAGGCGCTCCAGGGAATGGTCACAGCTCCAAGGCTGTCTGAGCTCCAGGAGTGTTTGGACAATGCTGTCAGGGACAGGGTGGGAGTGTTGGGGTGTCTGTGCAGGGCCAGGAGTTGGACTCAACGGTCCCTTCCAACTCAGCATATTCTGTGACTCTGTGACTCATTGTTACAAAAGGCATGGAAACAAAACTCTGCTGTTACCATGTAAATCCATCACTCTCCTACATCTGAAACTCTAAATACAGAAGGATTGCTTCCTGTCCTGTTCAGCAGAAGGTTCAGGTGGTTGCAAATAAAGCTAGTATGTGTCGTGTACAAAATAAACAAATGGAGCTGTTTCTTCGTGAAGTGAGGAGTTGACTTCAAGTGAGGAGCAGTCTTATCACTGACTGCTGTGGATACTGACACTTGAT
Organism: Phainopepla nitens; assembly: GCA_013400175.1. Lineage (NCBI taxonomy): Eukaryota > Metazoa > Chordata > Aves > Passeriformes > Bombycillidae > Phainopepla > Phainopepla nitens. Next base: position 88,455 of record VXBQ01000640.1, on the reverse strand, counting down.
ATGAGATCAGTTATGGGAGGTAACCTTGCAAAGGTTACTGAAACCATAACCATCTCAGGAAGTTTTTAAACAGAACGTATCTGTGGGCTGTAAAATGGCACAGGAGACCATTGTGTGCTTATGTTATTCTTATTCTCTCTCTCATCTCTCTCACTGTTACAGGCAGGGTGGTAGGAGAGATGGACTGTTAGTCTCATACCAGGTACCCAATTCATATGTTAGAAATGTGCTTTTCTACTCATCATTCTAATTTATAATATATCTTTCATTCACCTGTGTGGATTGTCATTCTTCACTGTCATTCTGACAATTTCTGTCTCACTTATTAATTTTTTCCCCACATGTCAGTTTGCCCAGTTGTCCCTAGTGTACTTGTCTTAACACACCACCAGCATCACCCATCCACGTCCTCTTACATTTCAGTCAATTTATGAGCAACTGTGAGAATGAGGAGCATAAGATTAGATAGATGAGAAGGAAACATTCCCCTATCCTACTGTTGTGGCATTTGTTTGAACCAAGGTCACTTATTTTGTCTCTAGGATGTAATGGCAATGGATGGTGTCCCCTATGACCTTACTGAGAGGCAGGTTTATGAGGTTGGACAGCAGGTTGCAGCAGCTCTGGTAAGTCTGCCCATGTTGGCTGCATTTTTTCCTTCTTGCTTGATTGCAACACAGCTTTGCATTGTGGCTTAAGTCTTCTTGGCCTAATCGCTGAGGATAAAGGCTTTGATAAATATGCTTCCATTATGTTGGTGAGCACATGTCTCTGCTCCACAGTGTTGAAGACAAGCGTAAATTGAGTGAAAATTTGTATCAATTAAATTTCCTTTTAAATCATCCTGTTTTCTTTCTTTTCCATTTTCCCAGGCTTATCTCGAAGACAAGCACTTGTTCCATGGTGACATTGCTGCCAGGAATGTCCTTCTTCATCACAACTTCACTGCTAAGCTCTGTGGTTTGGGCCTGGCCTATGAAACTCACACACGTGGTGCCAGCTCAGTCACACGGAAAGCGCCCGTCAAGTGGCAGGCTCCAGAGAGGCTCCTGAGCAAACCCCCTACCATCAAGGCAGACATGTATGGCTTCCTTTTGGGACTAGAAGTTCACCTGTCTGTCAGACCTGTCTCTTTCACTCTTTTATGTATCATTTCGTGTCCTGAAGTTCACAGGAAGGTAGATCTAGTTTCAGCATAACACTCCACTTATACAACTCATACTTTCTCCTGTCTGCAGGCCATGCCTAGCTCTTTTTATGTATTTAAGCTAGCAAACAACATTATTTTGTTTTCTTTTCTTGCAGATGGTCTTTTGGAATTCTACTGTATGAAATGATTACATTAGGTAAGAAGATTTAATGCTAATAAAAAAAAAATAAAATGTAAGGAAGCAGCAAATTAACAAGACCCAAAATCTCGAATTTTAGCTTGTAAAGTTGGGCCATTTAAATAAGTACCCTCGATTTTTCTAATTTGCAAAGTCTCGTCAATTCCTTTTAGACTTTCTCTTACTGTGAATTGTGGTAGGAAAAAAACCCATATTTTGGTAGGGAAAGAAGGCAGCCTTGCACAGAAGCTGCTCTCTGCAACCATTGCCATAGAGTTTTCTACCATTGCTCCTTTTGTCCTTCCAGGTGCTCCACCATATCCTGAGGTGCCACCTTCTGACATCTTATCATACCTGCAGAAACAGAACATTATGAAGCAGCCCTCGAGCTGCCAGCAAGCCATGTAAGCCACTTGCTTTATGGATAATTGAACATGAGGTTGGCAGAGTTAAATGGAAGTGAGACATAGAAAATGAGATTTTACACAAGATTTCTTAGTCTAGATTATACTGAGTAATGGGAGAGTCTCCTCCTAGCTGAGGAGATCTGTGTCTGCCACATCTCCTTACTGGGTTCTGCTGCATAAAACCTCTGTGGCCAAACCTTTCTGTCCTTCTCTTGAAAATGACATTTGTTTCTGTTTCCTTCTCTTGAAAATGATACTTGTTTCTGTTTCCTTCTCTTGAAAATGACACTTGTTCCTGTTTGCTTAAGTGCCCTTGCATTTTGCTGCTCGCTGCTTCCTTGCAAGGTGCAGCACTGCTGGAGAATGATTTTTTTTTCCTCTAAGTTATAGGATACCCTCTGAAATGAACTAAGTATCCAGAGGGAAGATCTAAGGTACGTTTCTCTGCATGAAGACATAATTTCATAATTTCCAGGTACTGCATCATGAAGTCCTGCTGGCAGTGGAGTGCAGCTCACCGGCCTTCTCCAGCCCACCTCTTGTGCTCCCTGAAAACAGCTATGAAGACGAGCAATGGGCACACAGTGCTGCAGGTGCCTGAGCCAGTGGTGCCTGAACTCTATGCTGATGTTGCTGGTGTTGATGTGCACAGCCTAGTGAGGGAATACACGATCCTCTGAAGGGACCTTTTGTATTTTGGTAAAGGAGAAAGAAGTCTCAGAGTTTCCCCTTTCTAAATATGTTGCAAGCTCAGAACGAGGTGCATATGTTGGAAGGGATCCCTTTGTTCTTCAAACATCTGTAAAATCTCTCCTCCATGCCAGACACAAGAAACTGTTATCATTGTTAAATCAGCCTGTTGGTACCATTCTGCCAGTGGTCATTTGGGAGTAAAATGTGTTTAGAGCTGTAGAAAATATAATGAGAAACTTGAGTTAAAGGAGTGTTAGGTTTGTGTGGCAAGGTTTTGGTGATGGGGTGGACTGCAGAGGTGACTTCTGTGAGAAGATTCCAGAAGCTTCCCCCAGTTCCACGATGGACCTGCTGCTGGTCAAGGCTGAGCCCTTCAGCAACACTGGTAGCACCTCTGTGATTACATATTTAAGAAAATGTAAAAGATGCTGCACAATAGCAGCTGAAAGGGAGGAGTGTGCACGTGAGAGGAGCAGCTCTGCAAACACCCAGGGCAGGGCAGAAGGAGGGGCAGGAGCTGCTCCAGGCTCCAGAGCTGAGATTCCCCTGAGGTTCCGTGGTGCAGCCCATGGAGGGCACGAGGGTGCAGAGATCCTCCTGCAGCCCTGGAGAGCCCACGCCAGAGCAGGGGGGTGCTGGAGGAGGCTGTGACTCCAAGGGAAGCTGTGCTGGAGCAGGGTCCTGGCAGAATCTGTGGAGAGAGGATCCCTCATTGGAGAAGGACTGCACCTCGTGGAAAGGAACTCCTGCTGGAGCACTTCATGAAAAACAGCCCTTGGGAGGAACTCGTGCTGGAGAAATTCCTGAAGGACCTGTTCTCCTTTGGAGGGACCCCACACTGGAGCAGGGGAAGAGTGTGAAGAGTCCTCCCCCTGAGGAGGAAGGAACAGCAGAGATGATGTGAGATGAACTGACCACAGCCCCCATTCTCCCTGCTGGATGAAGAGAGGTGGAGAAATTGGGAGTGAAGCTGAGCCTTGGAAGAAGGGAGGGGTGGAGGAAAGTGTTTCAGGATCTGATGTTATTTCTAATTATGCTTCCTAATTTGATTAGCAATAAACTATTTTTTCCCAGGTTGAGTCTGTTTTGCCCGTAACAGTAATTGGTGAACAATCTCTTGCTGTTCTTATCTTGACCTGGGGGCCTTTTGTTATATTTTATCTCCCCTGTCCAATTAAGAAGAGGAAATTATAGAGTGGCTGGATGGGCATCTGCCATTCAGCCAGAGCCAACCTGCCATGAGGTTTCTGGAAATTTTTCCTGATCTTTTCTGTCCCAGGAAAATGCATCAGTTGGGTATTTGAAAGAGATGTCCTGGGGAACATGCTGGGGTGGTATTTAATAAATGTCTGGGATTTCTCCAGTGCTTTATCCTCTAGCTTCCCATGGCAACATGGGCACTGTATTCAAACACACAAACCCACAAACAAACAATCCCCACGCCTCCTTGCCCAAAACCAGCAACAAAACCAAGCAAAACTCTTTATGTCCGTGGATGCAGAAGCTGTTACACAGCTGTCATACATCTTCATGGACAGTGTGGTTTCTCTGCAGGCCAGGTGAGTACTCCAAAGCATATCTGAAATTATTGATCATTGATTTTAATGGACATGCAGACTTTGTTAAAAATTAGAGGCACTGGAAGTTGTGGCTATTTTGCTTTCATTTAAAAAGAAGCAGAATCAGTCTGTGAAACAAATTTCCCCACTTCTGTTTATGGTTCCTAAAGTTGACAGTATCTTAGGGTTTGTTTATTTTTTTTTTCTCTTATTATTTTGGCACTTTGAGTATTAAAGTTCCTTGTGAAAAAAGACTAAATGCACATTAAAGGAATGATTTTACCATTTTGTGTGGAGAGTGTATTCAGTTTTCACTCAGCATCCCCCCACTTGACATGGCTCTTTCCATTCTGGTTTCCATCAAAACTTTTTTGTCTTCTTTTAAAGCCAAGGGTAAGAAGTTTCCTATTTTTAATGCAAAATGATACAAATGAAATAGCTGTTTTTTCTATGTCTCTGAGGCTTTGTAGAAAATGATATTTCCTTCCATAAATAAATGTCATGTGAGTTCATACAGTACATGTGTCACCACTGGGACATTGCAAAGTCCATTCAAGAGGGAGCAGTCAGCTTTCTGTTTTCCCCTATGTCACCTAATTGGCTAATTGCCAATCTTCATAAATCGTTTGGTGTAAATCTGATCTGGAAAATTGAGATACCTTCTTTTCCAAATGGCAAAATAATAACAGCCTCTTCTCTTTCCCTCACTTGAAAACAGGTTCAAAGCTACCTGGTAAATTAGGTCAAATTCAGAGTTATCTTTGGTGAACAAACTTTTCATTTCAAAAAGCATTTAATTGGTTCAAACCTCCCACTCAGGAGTGGGATATTCAGAAAGGTCTTGCCTGTGAAAGGTGGGTGTGTGGCAGGTAATACAATCCCAGAGCTGTGAAAGCATCCCCAGTGCTGCTGCAGACCTGACAAATAATGCACAGGGAGCCTTGTTAAACAGAGAGCTAAAGGTAACAAATGCAGCACTGTTCTCAGAGTACAAAAAGCAATGCTCTGCTTTACACAAATGCTCATATTTTATTTCTGTTGTGAAAGCTCTCATCAGGGAAATCCATGGGAATTCAGATGTTGAGCACCTCACAGCCTCTAACAAAAGATCTACTTTGGTTTCCCCTGCAAGCAAATCTGTGCCAAGACCCTGCCTATGATTTTGCCCACAGAAAGGCATTTTCCTGCTGTATGATAAGATGTAATTTCATTTCCCTTCAATAAAGTGGCCTTATTCATTCTAAGAATGTAAGCATTCTTATTCTGATTTGTCTTCCCCTGGTTAACTTACGTTGGTTTGGAAGTGACTGAATCTAAATTAGAATAAATTTTATGGTGAGATAAATGTAATTGTACATGTGGAATTACCCTGCTTTAACTGCTCTCCCTGCTTTTTAAAGTAGTCTGTACAGAAATCTCTTCCACATACCAGTCTCCATTTTAGGATCAATGTAGACTCATGCATGAATTTCTCCATAGTGAACCCAGTGGGGACTTGGTGGAAATTTTTCACAGTTTTTTGTGGAGAATCATGGCTTTTCAGTTTTTAGTGATAGACTTTGTTTTAATTGATTAATTAGAATATTTTTTTCTCATCAAAAATGTTGACTTTAATTTTTATACTTAATTTTCTCAAAGATGACAGGGCCATCTGCATAATTTTGTTAGTTTCTGGTGGGTTGTTTCTCTGTTCTTCTCAAATGTAGCTTATCTTTCATTGCACATAAAGGTTTATCTCTTCTACCTGTCTTCTTCGGGCATCTATCAGAGACTGAATTAGATCCAGTAGGTCTCCTAAGGATGAGGAAATCCTGTCCAGAGCAGGCAGAGATTGAAAAAGGTCCCAAAAGTGACAACAGACAGGAGGCAGAGATACTAAATATTTCTGGTGTGACTTGGCTTCACCATGCTTGGAATTTTCTGAAACCACAAATGAGCAATACGAGCTTTTGTAAGTGTCTCTGAACACCAGAATCTTCTTTGTGCTACTGTGGGCATGTTGCAAAGGATTCCCATTCAGTGACACAGAAGAGAAGTACTGCAGTACTGCTGTTCTGCATTCACAGAATGACCTTTTTGGTGAGGGCTTTGGTTTGGTCATGAGAATGTGAGAGTGCATTGGTTTATGTGCTGCCTCATGGTTTTATTTATAGCAGGTGCTGCACCATCAAGAAACAGCAATAGTTCACAAAAAAATCCCCCCAACTCTTCAAGACACATAAAGAGGCTACTTTTTTTCACATTAGTTTGATGTTACTCTCATATTTTTGGATGATTTAACAGGTCTTTTTATCCATGATAAAAGGAGTTGAGCTTGCCTTGTTTTTAAACAGCCCCCACTTCTGCAAGGGGCATTTTACTTCATAGAATCAGAGTCATAGAATGCCCTGAGTTGGAATGGATCCACAGGGATCACGGTGAGGAATTGTTCTTCATGCTGATGTTAAACCAAAGATAAATAATGAAGGGATGAAAGATAAATTGCCTGTCTTGATTTTTCATTTCATTTTGCTCATCTTTTCATGTACAACAGTTTCAGAAATAAAACAACGCAGGATTTCACATCCATCCTCTGATACTATGTGGAAAAGGCTCCCTCTGTTATTTTATGTGCACCAGTTTGTGTCTCTGTGGCTTATTATGCTCTTGTGCATTTAAATGGACCTTGATTGCGTGACTGTAATGAAGGGAATGTGCTCAACTCCCATATGGCCTTGCAGAAGTATTTTATTTTTTATTTGATCAGCTTCCTATGATTAATTCTTCAAAATTCAGTACATGGAGGCGAAGAGTGAGGCTTGGTTGCATAAGAAGAGAATATTTTGATGTGGAAGGCAGAGTGGTTGCCACTGGAAAAATCCTTCTTAACTTTCCACCTGAATCACTGGAACAAGAATGAGAGCAATTAAATATTTATGCCTGGGTCTGGTCATGGTCAGTTGTTACTTTTTTCAGTACACTAATAGCATGTCTACAACTGAGCTGCAGCTCTCAGCTCTTGACCTCAGCCTGTCTTCAAGACAAGCTGATGTTTCTTGCCTGGTTTAAATGAATATCTTCAGAAAAAGCATTTCCTGAGAGCTGGTGTTATCTTTTGGAAGTGTGGATTTACTGTGGTTTACTGTTGGTGAAGAAAAAAAGAGGAGCTAGGTACAAGTTGAATTGTCTGTGATCAAAGTTCTTTTTTTTTATAGAATGTGTATTTTTGAAACTAACGTACTCCAGCTCCAAGCTGGAGAAGAGCATTTAGTTTGATGAGGTTTAATAAGTGTAATTACTTAATCTCTTACACTGTATTATTGATTTTATTGATCTTATTGAATTCAATCCCACATTCTGTATTTAAATTTTTTGATAGAATATACAGTCAGCTGCAGCAGCACAGTGAAGAAATCAGGGATGTCGGGACAGAATTTAGATCCAGCTTGATGGCAAGTGGGAGAAGTCTTATGTTTATGACAGAAATCTGCCCACAGGGAGTCACAAACTTGTAAAACAGGGCTAAAGTTCTTTGTTCAGTCAGTGTTCATCCTTTGTGTGATTGTTGTGGGCACAATCGATTCTAGGAGGAACTGTACTAGCTTGTTTTGCCCCCCTAATCACTACCCTGTCTGGATAAGTTGGAAGAATCAAAAGCCACAGAATTATTCTATGAAGATGGATCAACAGCATCGTGCAGCTCACTCCTTCAGGACTGTCCCTGAAGATGGCATGGACCTGCCAGCCCCTTAAACCACAAACCCCACGAAGTGGAGTGAGGGAGAGGGAGATCTTTGGATGTGGAGGTGTGAAAAATCTCCTTTAGACCTTATTAGGTCACACAGCACAAGACAGAGTGACCTGTCCAAGCCCAAGGAGTCCCTTTCAGTAGCCAAAGTTTTATTGTAAAGATTTATTTTAAAATGTCAGTTCCTCATGTCAGGCTGACTGTCCTGTAGTTCCCTGTCTTCTTGGAAGACATTTGCTGCCACCTTTGTTTTGTATCCTGCTTTTTTGGGGCAGACCATTGTTGAGTTCAGAGGAGCTGATAGTTGAAAACCAGTCCCATCCTAAGCCTCCCTTCTCTGAAGGACTCTCTGCCACGGGATTTCTCCTGTGAACACAGACTCCCGAGCAGACCAAAGTCTGTTCTCCTAAAGTCCAGCCTTGATTGTGATTTTGTTTCTGTATTTTCCCCTTCTTTTCAGGAGCTCCAGCATCTCATGATTACTGCCAGCCTTTATATCCCTGTCCAGTTCTTCTCTATGTTCTTAAAAATAAATGGAGTATAAGAAGAAAAAGAAGGGAAAGGAAATTATGAAAAAGAGTAGAAAATATTTGTATGTTTGAAAATTAAACACATATGTTCCTGGTAACCTATAAAGTAAAAATAATCACACAAATTTTAATAGAATTATATCTTCAGATCTTTAATAATTCTAAGAATTAAAATCAATGATTTGTGATGTCTCCTGTTCTGAAGGTACCATAGTTTCTGTTTTCTGTCTGAAGTCCTGACCTACCCTTAAGCAAGCGTGAGCAACTTTTTTCTACACAAATCAAAGAGTTGAGTGGAAAGGCTGATACTGTTGGGCAGGTCAGTGAAACTGTTGTGGGAAAGGACTGGCAGTACAAGCATATGATTTTAGTAATGGATTCAACAGATTGAACCTTTTCAAGATACTCTCTTGCTCCATGAACTAAACATAGCTCAGAGTTTGGTGCAACTATGGCAGGAACAGGTTGCCATAGTTGTGACTACAAGTCTGAAATGGCAGAGCTTTGTTCTGGAGTGGAAGAATTCAAGTTCCCTGTGTGGGTCACCACAATACTTATTTCTCATCTCACAGTTGCCCTGTTTCAGTCAGATGGTAATGGTTGCTTTGTCACCCTGCAGAGTCAGGTATGGAGAACAGGACAGAGGCACCACCTGTTCTACTGTTACATTTCAGCTTCCTCCTGTGGAGTTAACATAGCCCCCCCCCCTCAATTTTCTTGTCCCAATTCTCACACTCTTGTGTTTTGCTGTGTTGTTGATATAAATAAATTGGTATAATTAAGGATCAAATGTACCTGTCTTGCTTTCATTGACAGTGCTTGCAGTGAAAGAGAGAAATGCAATCTGTAAATTATCCCACTAGAATTACCTGCTTGCTATGTGAGGCAATTTAATTCCTCATCTTTTTCATCTTGGTCAAGCCTAATTTGCTTATTTATATGAAGTGAAGAATGCTGGATGACTTCAGCCCCCTGTCAGAGCAAGTTTCCCTCTCTAACAATGATTTATGGAGCATCCATCAGAGCAGCAGTTTAGTCATTGACCTCTTTGTGAGCTATTGTCATTGCTTAAACCATTTTGTATTCCAAAAAGCTGATGTACGACATCATTCCTTATGTGTATTACTTTTCTGCTAATAATATGCTCTGTCATTAGAAATTATTCCAAAGTGCTGTGAGGAAAGCTCAACTGACCCTTAGGGAAGTCCAGATCCAGGTCCAGGCTTTGTGGCAGATGGGACTGTAAAGCAAAGTAAAAAGAAAAGCAACACTTAAAAGCATGTGACAGGGATAAAAAGGTGCACTTCTCTCTGAATGTGAAACACAGACCTGCCAAGAAACGGAGGAGAAGACAAAGAATGGAAGGGAACAGTGACATCAAGAACAAAGGTAAAATCTGTTAATAATGGAAAAGATACATGCATTAGTAAATAAGCAGTCTAGCAGATTTCATATCTGAATTAGAGATTTGCATTTGTATACTAAAATTTTTTCCTTTCTGTCCTGCTGTTTGAGATGGGGAAGGATGGGCAGTTCAAGGTAGGTTAAAGTTGGAGACTTGCAGCTCAAACAGAGTGATCTAGGAACTTCTGTTTATGCTGTATCAAAACTCTCATGGTATTTGGACTTCCCTTTGGATGGAAACCTGAGTTGTGACTGATCAATAAGCCCCTCTAATGGGGTAAGTCTCAAAGGAAGGTGCAATGTACTGATGTAGTATGCAGTGACTGAATTTTTTTGATTAACATTTGTATCAGTTGGGTGGATCAGCTGATTATATCAGCTGCCTGTGTAAATTTTTGCTCATGAGTTAATCAAAAGAGTGTGAATGTCTTTCCAAGTTAACCAGACCAGCATGGGGACAGTATATATATTGCTCAGCCTGATACATATTTCTTCCTGGTGCCAGCCAGCGTTGCAATGGTGAGCATATCATAAATACTGCCACAGAGAATCACATTTGTATTGTGATTCATGTCTGTATTGAAATTACTACATTCTGTTAGTTTGCACTTGAGTTGTGCCTCCAACACATAGCTGTGATTGATTCTGTTAAATCAGAATCTCATGAAACATCACATGTCCTCAAATAAGCAAATTTGTTATTAAATGTTAAATTATTAATGTGTGGAATTTCAGAAAGAACCCTGTCAGACATTGTTGGACTCTGACACAAGTGGAGGCTTGCGGTAAACTGACACTGCAGTTTGCCATGAATTGTATTTTTAGAGATGGTCCCATTAGGAAAACCTTGCTTTTCTCACATTTATGTTCTTTTTCTTCTTGTTAGGTTCTCTTGTTTCATCTACTACCTGCTGGATTATTGCAGTGATTATAGCATTCTAGATTCTTGGCATTTCTGGGAATAGCAGGGCATTTTATTAACGAGGGTAAATAAATCTCCTTCACTGAAAACACTTCGTTTAAATTTAGAATTTTGTCAGGGAGCACAGCAGAGCTCTTGAATTCTGCTCATTGGTCCTAGAAGAACATGGACCTCTTTTTCTTTAAAAAAAAGACTTGGTCTCACACGTATTTCCATCTGGAAAATGGATGCCCTTCACAGATTCCTTCAGAGACTCTGATTTTTTGCCAGTCTCAGAAGAGCTCCAGGGATGGCATTACTGTAACTGGGGAGAATCATTTTCTGAAGGAACACCTTTGTTCTGAAGGAACACCTTTGTGAACTAGGCACGATCATGAATGGGAAGACACATGTACAATTCTTCTTCTGGCTGTCCATGTCCATGCTGCCCTGAGCAGTGGGTGACCTACAGAGGCAGGTGGTACTCCTCCAAGGAGAAGAAGGACTGGAATTCCAGCCAGGAATCCTGCCAGGCAGAGGGAGCCCATCTGGTGATCAGCAATACCAGTGAAATGGTGGGGGCCTTTGCAGGGGCAAGGGCAGGATGAAGTGGGAACAAGTCCCAGGCACTGTTATGGCAGTTCCTTCCCTCTGGAGGAAGGGAGAGTGAAAGGCTCCTGGGACCCACCCACCACCTCCCTGCATTGGCAAAGACAAAGCTTTCCCTTAGAGACTTTGCAGGAGAGACTTGCTTCTTTCTGCCTGCCTCAGCTGAGGTTTGTTTGTCATGAGTTCAGCTCTCAGAACCCACAGCTGGGGAAGCTGCCTGGCACTTTGAAATGCTGAGTCTCAAAAAGCAGGTCCCGGGAGGAAGGAAGGGAATATGTGTTCACATTCAGAAATGGCCCCAAAATTTCCTCTCTGACACGGTGCTTCTTTCTTTACCCTTCAAACCCCAGGACCTGACCGGGTTTCTCTGAGTCTCCTGATCTCTCTGCCCTTCCATGCCCCCCAGCACTTCTTCCAGATACTGCACACCAAGCCCCACTGGATTGGTTTGCAGAGGGACACTGATGGGCACTGGGCCTGGGAAGACGGCTCAGAACTGAGTGACAAAAAGTGAGTATGGTGCTTCCTATGTACTTTTAGATAAAAGGCTTGAGATCCTTCCCCCCTCGACATGAAAAGTCTCATGGTATTCAACAGACGTCAACCAGCAATGAACGCAGCTGCTAAGGGATGTGCAGAGTGGCCGTGGGCTCTAGCAGCTAAAGGCTTCCTCCTGCCCAGCTGCCAGAGCCCAGCTGGGTGCCTGTACACCTGGGAGTCTCTATCCCAGCCTGATGGACACAGCTGCTACATTCCCATCTCTAGGTCCCACCAGTTTTGTGTCCCCGAGACACAAACACAGATACAGGCACATGTTCAAGCAAAGGATTGTGACACAGTGATTGTGCCTGCAATCATCAGCTGCTCCCAGAGGCTCAGACCCCTCCCTCGCTTTACCTCATCCCCTCTTTTTCCTCCTCATGCCATAAAAGTTCCTCAACAAGTTTTGCACAGGCACACAGGCCCACCTTGAATGTACTGAAATCCTCTTGCTCCACTTTCACCCCACCTTTCTTATCCATTACAAAGCCCAGGGTGCCCCTGTCCAAAGCTGTGCCCGGAGGTTTTGATGGCCCATCAATTAGTAGCGGAAGACTTTTGGTCTTCGCAGTTCTGTCTGTTATTTCTTGAAAGTTTGTGTCTGGGGATTTCTGTTTCATAATTTTGTCCTCATTATGCTCTTTTGCACTGAACAAGTCCTTGATTAGATAACCTTGATGAAGCAGAGGCTTCCACCTTTCACATATCCATACAGATGATTTTAACTGGATACTTTAACTGGGATGCTTTATACTTTCTGCCTCAAATGCCTTTAGTAGAACAGCAAAAAATCCCTTGTGGAACAGACCATTTTGCTCTTTAGTGATGGGAAATGGAGAGCCAGTGTGAGACTGGCAAACTGCAAGTCTCACATTGAGCTCCAGGTATCACAAGTCCCAGGACGGATCCTCCCTGATATCAGCTCATGAAGTCTAACTGCAGCAGGTCTCTGCCCTTCAAAGCTGTGAGATGTTCTTCCTCCTGCCAAAGTGGGGATCCCTCTCTAATGTTGCTCTGCTTGCATGCTCTGTCTCCCACGGGGTCGAGCCCACCACCCTGCACAGAACCGCGCTGCTCTGCTGGACGGTGCCATCCACGCTTCCAGCTGTCGAGTCCCTGCCCACGGATCTGTGAGAACTCTGTCACAAAGTGACCTCTGTGCGCCTTGTCTTTGGAAGTATTCTTTGGAGAGCTGTGCTAAGGCCAGATTCCTGTGAAGTTTCTCTGAGAGGAGCTGTGCTCCTTGCCCCTGTGCCACCTGCCACACTGCAAGGAACAAATGCAGCTGCCCAGGAGGTCTGAGAGTGCTCCTGGCTCCATTTAGGATCACTCTGGTGATGTTCACATTCATAGCCCTCACCTAGTGACAGACAGTCTTCAAAGTGGTAGAGAAGGGGGAGGAGAGATTTCTTTGACTCTCTCAGTTATTTTCAGAGGCACTTGAGCACTGTCACTGCTGTTTTGAAATCCTGGGGAGAGGTGAGCTTGTAGTCTGTGAGCCCATGCAAGCTCTGAGTTTATTTCCCTCTTTTGTGACACTAGTGACATGCACCAAAGCTGAAAGCTAGCCTGAAATTTGCAGTTGGCCTGTTTTTGCAAGTGATCAGATGATATCCACAGGCATCATCATTTCTAACCTAAATTCTTCTGTGGTTTATGTTTGTACCTGGAGAAAACTGGAGCACAGCTTCTGGTGTTACATTGCTGTGTAAATAGCTGCGAAGGAGTGAACCTGCTACCCTGCTGAGCTGAAAATAAATGTGAACTGCTTCTAACAATTTCTTCAGTAGTCACTTTTTCTGTTTTCCTCCGCAGTATTATTGCTTCGTGCATTTGTTGATTTATAAAAAGGCAAAAGGAAGCTGGTGGCAGGAACAGAGGCAGGAGAGCAGGGGGTGAAATACTTTGCAATCACACTGCAGCAGAAGAAGTACAGGAGCAGCCATTGAACAGTTTCCTACCCCAAGGGACTAAGGACTGACAAATTCACTTTTTTTCTGTGGCCAAATGAGTGCAGCCCTTCATCTTCCAGTCCCTTTGTCCTAAAGCCCACCTTGGCCATGGTTCCAGTGCCCTGCACCAGCCCTGAGTGGTCTGTTTGCCCCCTGCTCAGTGTCCTCCAGAACAGCTCTCTCCCTAAAGAATCCTGCCACACCCCTCATCCAGCACTTCTTCCCCTGGGACTCAGCAGACAGATAAATATAGTTCCAATCTTTGTGACAAGTAGGCCACAATCACACAATGTCCTGTGCTGTGCAACAACACCTTGACTACATGGCAGGACGACTGTGATGACTTTTTAGGGACAATCTGGTGGTATTTTATGACAGTATTTCTTAAAATACTGATGATTATGTTGTTAGGTACATTGCCCTAAGCAGTTACAAAGTAAGTTATTAGAATTAGCTGGAAGAAGTATGTTTGTTACAGAAATAAAGCTGGTTTTTACCAATACAGTTGAGATGCTAGTGTAACACCCTAGAGGTTAGAGATGATAAGACAGTTGTTGCCTGAAGAATATTTCTGAAAATCTCATCTTTAGCACCCCTTTGGTATTAAAAAAAAGTAAGGTTAATTAAACTTATGCAATAGTAGTTTATTATTTTCCTGCATTCTTAATAGGTATCTTAAAGAATGTTTAATTCTCATCATTCCTTGGTTATTTTAAAATTGTTACCCATTCAGAAGCAATTTAAAAAAGTTACTTGTTTGTGTTCATTATTTTCTATAAGAGCTATTCACTTTGAATTACAAAACTGAACCCAGCATGTAAGAAAAACAGGAGAGGTGCTCCAAATACTTCAATAAATTCTGTTGTTTTCTGTATTTCTTCCTAGCAGAATGTAAAGCAAACCAGGCAGGATCCTTGGCTTTTAAATCCTCTCACCTGGGGTGCTGTTTCAGCCTCTGAGGAGCACTCTCCTGTTTAATATGTATGACAGATCCTCATAAATACACGAGTTTTTTCTCTGCACATGGAATTTTTGTCCTGTTCTCCCTATAGAGTCTGAGGCATGAAAGAAATAGGATTTTGTTACTGCTGCAAATAAGTGACTTTTCCATAATCAGCTATTAGATTTATAAACTATGCTACCAGCACTGGAGATGTGGGAAATTATTTGGGCTATAGAATGAAACCAGTGTGTATACATTTTAGTAAAAAAAAAAATATAGCACAGCTTTCTTTTACAGGCACTGTACACTGCTGAGCTGCTCATCAGAAAAACAGAGGGGGAATATTAAATATATCTGCCTTGCTTTTTGTCTTGGTGAGAACCCTGTTAGCTTTCTGTTCTATGCTGCCTTCAGGGTGTTAAATAACTAAGCTTTTTCTTATGGTATTTTATACAATTTGAAAGTAGTTCTGCTGTGTACACAGTGTCATGGAAAAAACTAGAGAAAAAACAAGTTCAGATAATCAGCTTTTTTTAAAGAATTTGTATCTCTAGTCTATTTAGTTTAGTAATATTAATCACAGAGGAAGAAGGGAATTTTTCACTGTGATCTGACTTATTTTGTATTACAAGCATTTTGGGTATTAGAGAGGTGAAAAATCCATTAATTCCACTATTGTTGTTTGGGGTGGGCCTTCTAGCTGATTTTCAGCTGAGAACTTCTAAGAATAGGTGCTATTTTATGCAGCTAGTTTGGAAAGCAGAAGAAAATATCATGTGTGTAAAAAAACCCTGTCTTATCAACTTCCTACAGGAGCAGATGCTGACAGATCTGGCAGTTCTTAGCACTTGAACCTTTAAAATACGCTTTGCAAAGTAATTATCTAGCAGCAAGTAATGTGTTTGAAATAAACATCCAATTAAATGTAATGTTTCTGCAGACGCGCATTTTGATATTTTCAATTAATTTAAATTCCTTTTTAATTCTTCTTTCATTACTTCTGGACCAGAGTCTTGTCAGTTGACATCAAATAAAGCATGTAGGTGAGTCAGACCTGCTAATTAATTTTGTTGTTCTGTTTGTTGTTTGTTTTTTCTTTCAAATTCCCAAGTGTTTTGATGAAATGCATTTGATTAGTGTTACATTCTCCAGGGGAAAAAAAAATTGCTTAAAGGAAACCTGATTTTATCAAATTACTTGTTTTGATGCCAGAGAAGGAGAGAGATTTTAAGCTGGTGCTTACAGACTAGGTGAGATGTTAATGTGCAGCTCTACCAATGTCAGTGCCAGGAGTGTGGCCTAGAGGAGAACCTTGTCTCAGATTTTAGATACAGAGCATGCTCTGATAAAACCCAAACTGAAGCTTTTCTGTAATACCAGTGAAAGCAGAAACAAGCAGTTAATATTTTTCTTCTAGTGTAAATTCTTAAGGCTCCTTTGATGCTGTTTCCTAACCTTTAAAGGCTCTTGGTATTTCTTGCTCCAGAGAAGTGTTATTAGTTACTTTGTCATTGCAATCCAGCTGGAAGGATATGTTATTCTCCTTTACACTATAAATACTTTCACAGGACGGACAGGAGTGAAAGGATTGACAAGTTTTTGTCTAAATTTCATAGCAGTGAATCCTACTTAATATTGTGGTCTTGGGTCCTGCACTAACATTATTGAACCTGTCCCATCTGATGGCTTTTTAATCTCTGTTCCACACTTGGGAGATTCCCAGCTCCTACACCCCACCGGGCAGACAAATGAGTATCTTATGTAAGCAGTGGTTATTTGAGTCCTTTCACTCAGACATGAGTTCTTAATAGAAAAACCTTATCATAGTTGTTGAAAGTGGAAAACCAGAATAACTGGGAGTTTTCTGTCTCATACTAGGTTAGACGAGTTCAACCCATCTCTTTTGCTGGACTTTTTAGGAGGCAGTACAAACTGCACTGAAAACACACTATCCCAAAATTGTAGCCACCTTATGTAATTTTTCTCTGCTCTTTCCTTATGTAAGTTAGTCTTTCATTCTTACTGCTTGCAAAACTCCCACATTATGCATGGCTTTCATCTTTCATTTTTCTGATCAAAACCATGCCATTTGGAAACAATTTAATTTTCAAACTATGCTTATGAGTGAGTTATCTTCAGTATTTCTTCAAGTATTGATCCAGTTCCAGCAGAAAGTATCCCCCCTCTCCTGCTTGAGCCCTGATGTTTTAGTGCTTTTTCTACCCTGTAGGTAGCTGATCTGTGATTGTTTTCTGCAGCTCAAAGAACAGCTGCCTTTAAACAGGAGGATCATTGAGTCTCTGTAGATTGCTTTGATATCCTTTGGAAATGGAACTTAGGCTTGTCATGTGATGCAGCTTGCCCAGGACTATCACTCAGACGAAGTGAGACCTGAATCTGGTAAGTCCTAGGGGAAACAGGGAAAGCAGAAACAGCTGCTGGGGGAAAGCTCAGCCAAGGCTCTGAACTACATCCTTGCTCTTCCAAATAATTCAGGTACAGAGCAGAAAGAAACACAGAGGGACTCGTAACAACCTTACATCACTGTAACATATTAGTGACACCAGAAATGACCAGTAATTAACTTGTGGGGAAATTCAAAGCAGCCTTGCCTGGCCTGAAAATGAAGCAATTGGTGACTTTCTGGCCATCTCTATTAGGCAGCAATAAGTCATGAAAACAATTGTTGCTGAGGGCAGGAACCTCATCCCACAGAAGGCTAAACATGAGTTGGAACTGGTACATGCACAAGCTGTGCCACCAGGCTGCTCTTGGACACTTTTACCAGGTGGAGTAAGGGCGCTTGTCATGGCCAAAACAGTCTTGGCTTGGGGAATTTTATTTAATTAATCACCAACTAGAGCAACTTTTTGATTACCGACTCAGCCTTTGAGGAAAAAAAGAAAAACAAAACAATTAAACAAATACTTAGGTAAACATCTTTTTTTCCCCTCTTCCTCCTGACTCAATTTCAGTCCAACACCACTCCCACCCTTCTTGGTCCCAGCTCACCTTGTTTTTGCCATGCATTACACTCAATCTCTCCCAGTCCCTTCAAGGATGTGGTGGGTAGTGCAGGAGGCTGAGGCTGCAGTGCAGTGGTTTCTCTGCAATTCATGCATTTGGCTCATTTTCATCTGCTCTGATATGGGTTTTCTCAAACCACAGTCCCTCAGGTGTGTCCCTGCTCTGGGTGTTGCTCCTTCTTAAATCTGTTTGAGCACATTCTCTGTTGGGGCTCTTCTGACTGGCTTTGACAGGCTGAGGTTCTGGAGCATCCTGGGCTGTTCATATCCATATCAAAGTTAGCTGGAAGCAGCTGTGAGGCAGCTCCAGCACAAGGCAGCCTGTCAGCCTTGCTACAGAAACCCTGCTCAGTACAGGCTTGTTGCCCCAGGTATCACTCACAGACACAAACAGAGTTTTCTGTTGCATTATTTGTGTGTGGTTTCTGTTGGATTATTTGTGTGTGTTTGTGTTTCACAGCTAGAAATTGCTATCCACCCACTAAATCATCTCCCTCAGCAAGCAAAGCTTAGATTTTAAATCACTGAGTGTTCTTTTCTTGTGGCTACCTCCCTCTGAATTGCCCAGCACAGCTTACTTTCCTTTTATAATTGTTTCTTTATTATCTTTTCTCAAGAATATGCTGCTAGACCAGGTGGCATGTTCAGATCCTCCCTGTGGAGCAGGCTCTGACCAAGAACTCTTTGCAGAGGAGATATTTGTAATTTTGTAGTTTGGACAACCAACACCAACTGCAGACACTAGAAAAAATGTCCAAGCTATGGGAGCAGCTGGCCCACAACACCTGAGTCAAGAGAAGTGTGAGTGCACCATGACAAATTACAGCTCCTTCTACATGAGATGACCTTCTTGTTTGTGTTTGCTACTTTCTGGAAAAATATGAACATCTTACAATAAAAGAAGATGCTGAAATATGAACCTGCCTTAGCAGCTTTGTGATTTTTCAAGAGCTCAGAAATTGGCCCAAATACCCACTTCATTCTGCCTTCTGGAGCTGTCAAAATTTGCAAAGTTTATGAAGCATGTTCATAGTAAAATAGGAGACCAGGTACTAGATACTTCTAAGTTGCCAAAAATCCAACAAAATTCAAACGACGAGAAGAAAATGTGCCTTTTTTCCCCCCCAGGCCTACAATGTGATTTCTGTTTTGTTCCAGAGAAAGAAGGCACAGATAAATGTATCAATGAGCTTTGCAGAGAGCTGTTGCTCAAAGACAATTCAGCAGTGTTTCCTTGGCAGTGTGTCAAGAGGAGGAACTACCTTATTGTTGCTGGTTCTGGCAAAGAAATCATTGCTTTTCCAGTCCACAAATGGCAGAACATCAAAATGTTACAACGCTGTGTTCCTAGAGCTAATGAGGGGGTTCTTTCATTAATAAAGATCTATGAATGCACAGAATCCACATTTCAAATTGTGCTGTGTATGGAGCAGAAGCTTGGTATTAGAAGTTCTAGAGATCAGGGAGACAAGGCTTTTTTTTCTGACTCTGTTTCATTGTATGGCCTTGAGGCAAGCCAGTCCACATGTCTGCACCTCCATTTCCCCAGCAGCAGGCTGGAGACAATAAAAGTTATCCCAGGGGCCACAGAGAGTCTGAAAAGATAATTTCTGAAAGAACTGAGACTGGCATATAGAACTGTAAGTGTGAAGTAATAACATGCAAACTAATGAAATATGATCAGACCTGTCACTGCTCATTTTCTGCTCTGTGCTCCTTGGAAAAAATGCACTGAGTGAGTGAGATCTGAAATATTCCAATGTTACATCTGAACAACCACTGGAAAGTGGAGCAATGCTTATTTCAGATTCTAATCTGTATTACCACCTTCTCCATCATTATAATATACATTTTTACATAGTGAATTGCAGTTTCACTCCTGCCTTTTCTTGGCTCTCATTCTAAAAGGCTTGTTTTACCCATTGTTTTCTACTTTTTCTTTCCTAAATACATTATTTGATTGCCAGCATATCTGCATAATGATACCACTCCTTCAATTACATGCTCATTTTGCTCTTGGGCTCAGAAAATCCCTGAAGGAAAAGAAGGGTCATCCCTGTGTGAGCTGTTCCCTCCCTTGCCCTGCCACGAGTTTTCTACGTGATAACCAGGCAAAAGCATTTAGGATGTCCTGTACTTGCAGCCTGAATGCCCTTTGGAGCAACCACCCACACAATCTGGAGGAGCTTTTTCTGCAATACCTTTGGCATTAGCTTAAGTCCTGTTCAGTCCTGCCTGGGAAATCAATATGTTATTTCAGTGCTGGGCCTCCCACACAATTCTGCCAGGTTCATCTATACCCTGCAGTCTCCTCACTCCTCTGTCTTCACTCCCCTCCCACACCTTGCTCTACCATGCTACTACCTCCATCTGCACTCCACGAACTGAAAATACACCAGCTTTGCCTCTCTCTTTTCATCCCAACACAATCCAGTCCTGGTCAGAAGGGTCCCGCTTTTTCAGACTCTAATTTTCACCTTCAGTAGCAAAGTGTAGAGAAAGATGGGGATTTCAAGGTCCTTCACCTCTGAAATATGGCTGTGTGTAATGGGCTTCCTTCTTTAAGGGTTTCCTATGACACAATGCTTTCTTGACACCCTTTGCACTCCATACATGAGGCACTTCAGTGGCTGTAGACTTTTCTGAGAGCTACAGGCTCTTTTTTCCCTCCTTTTTCACTTGCAAGTTTTTCTTTAATCACCTGAAGCCCATGACTGTGTATTACTCCATGCATTTTTTCCACCCTGTGCTTCACTATTCATTTCCACTCCGTGGTGGGAGGTGTGGCAGAAAAAGGTGGACGTGTTTGTGTTACAGGTGTGTTTGGGATGAGCATGGTGTGGTGTACAGGAAGTAGCCACATTTCTGGGTGTGTGGGCAAGGTGGTGTGTTCCCAGGTGTGTGTTCACTGTGGGAATGATGTGGGATGTGAGGCATTTTCAGCCCTGCTCACTGGCTGCAAAATGTCCTCGAACCCTAGGTCACGGAGATAGGGGATGGCTGCTGCATGAGAGAACACCTCAGCCTTCTGTCATCTCTGAGAGAGAAGTGGCTGGAAATCAAAGGGTCAGGAAAGCTTTCTGTTCCCACTGATCTAGCTGGGAAAAGGGCAGGTGCTCCTGGAGGAACAGCAGGATACCGCAGGACACAAGAGGCAAAGAAAAGGTAAAGGGTTTACTCCAAGGAGGAGAACTCCCTTTGTGCCAGTGTATACACCATGAACTCCTGATCTCCCTGACACATCAGGAAACACTCAAGCTCTGCAGGAATTGCCACCCTCTTGTCAGCCCCTGTGCTCCATCAGTCCCTTGGGAACAGCATCCATAGTGCTGAGCACTAGCAGAAGGGATCATATCTGGGAGAGCAAAGCCAGATTTCAGCAGTGAGGAAACAGTCTGCAGGTTTGGTGGCAGCTGTGACATTTGCCACACGTGTACTGGGAACACTGAGTGGGAATGCTTTTGCCCTAGTAAACAGCAGAGTTATATCCTCTGCAAACAGTAGGGATTTCTTAATGTATGGATTTACATTCACTGACCTAAAGGCCTGCTGCTACATGGAAAATTGTAAAGGGGTTGAGGGGCAAGCTGGCAAACCCAAGGTTTTTTTAACCTGAGAAGGTTATATCCATTGGCTCAAGGATGGTGAGGCACAAGCACTGCTACTCCTGAAAGCTCCCTAGATTTCTGAATGCTGTGTGGACAGTGCAGAAGGCAGCTCAAGTGATAAAGAGAGGGTTGTGACAAAAAGCCAAAACAGGGTCCTGAGCTCTGACAAAGACTCCTCCTGAATAGGGGGTGAATAAAGAGTGGTCAGGAAATGAATCAGATCAGTTTTTCCTTCAGCTAATAACTCAGTACATTCAACCTTAATGCAGTTCTAGCAACATCCTCACTTCAAAGTTCAGACCTTTCTGTTCTCCCCCTGCTTCCATGTATCACTATTTTTAGCATTTATTAACAATCTTCTAATTCCCAAAGAACAACTGAACATGCATTAGCCAGAGTGCAAAATCAGGGAGAATCAGACCCTTCCTTTACAGAAAGGTGCTGCAAGATCCAGCTTTTTCAGTAGAATATTAACTAATTTCTGTAACACATCTATATCCAGGCCAGAGCTGTGCTTTGGGATGCCTGGAAGCTTCCAGGAACACAAACACCTCCTAAAGATTGGCAACACAAGGCGGGACAGCTGTTGTTTGTGGTCAGCTGTGCTCTGCTCGGGTCCATCCTGCATGTGCCATGCCACCTATGAGCTCTCCAGTCACTCTCTGTGCCTCACCCTGGGGAAGCATTCATCTGAGACTGAGTGACTACAAAGAGCTGGACTTTCTCCCTCTGGTAGTCTTATTTCTGTTTTAATCAGTGTTTCTGTCATCTCAGACATGACTGTTTTATGGAAATGAAAACATCGGTGTTTAGCATGATTTGGGACTTTTTATATTAGTCCATATATGTCCTTCAAAGTGATGTTGTAAGGCCCCAAAAATAAGTGATCTCTTAACTTTGGTAGTCTCTGTTCCAGGAAAATACTTTCTTCAGAGGAAAGCATCAGGATGACTGGAGAAAGGAACCCAGGTGCAGTGACAGTGACCAAGGCAGAGTATTAATTATTTAACCTCTCTAAACCAGCTGAGCTCATAATTTCCCCCAGGAAATTGCTTTAATACCATTTCTATAACCCACAGAACAAAGGTTATAAATAAAACAGCCTTGCAGCACAAGCTAACATTCCACATTTGGACCAGGTAAATTACATTCAGCAATGTACTGGCCTGCACATTTTGTGTTAGTGCCTCTCAGCAGTGGTACTGATAATGCAAAGCAGCATGGCAGGTATAAACACCCCTGTGGCACCATTTTCCTAGGAAAGGGGTGAGGGGGGAGTGGGAGATGACTACTTAGATATACTTTATACCACATTTCTACTTGAGCCAGCAGACAACACCACAACCCACACAGAAAAATCTTCACTGTATTTGAAACTGGAATTCAAATAATTTCAGCTAATAGTGTATGCTTTTAGCTGCTTCTATGCCCATCTGGCTGTACTCACAGCACCCTTCTGCCATACAGGGGCAGCTTGTTTCGGGCACAGTGGTGGATATGAGCACAGAAATTGCTGCTACGGGCAGGCTCCAATGCAGGATGCATTACTGCCTCTCCCTCAGTAGCAGCAGCAGAAGCTCTCTCAGTGATTCCTCTCTGTGTGCAGCGAAAAGGGAAGGTCCTATTAAGCCTAGCAAGTTTTATTCCTGTGAATTTCAGTGTTGTAATTCTTGACTTTATCACTCCAAGCAACTCCCTCGCTCAGTGCTCAGGGCTGGAGCCAATGGTCCCTCTGGAGCATTGCCATGGCCCATTCCTGTCCCCTCAGCCAGAGGGACCTACACAAACCACAGGGGACATGGAAGGAGAGAGGGAGGGGCAGGAAGTGGCACGTCTGTCACTGCTTCTCCAGATGACAGCGTGCATCCCTTTCCTCTCCACGCACTGCCAGAGCCTGGCTTGGAGTCATGGTGCTGAACAAATGGCACCCGCTGGTTTTGCCAGCTCCCAGCAGGACTCCTGCCCCCTCAGCGCACAAATATCCACAAGGAAAAGCAGCCTCATTTGTCACTACTGCAGGCTTCCTTTTCAAGGAATCTTACCTTTGCTCTCCTATCTTTAGAGGGCCTTGTGGCACGGCAGACACCCTGGGCCTCTCCCACTTCTTCCCATGGCGAGTTCCACCTCAGCCTGGGCCGTGGTGACACAGCAAAGACGAGCGGCTCCGTGAGGGACATGGCTGGCACAGCACACGGGACCTGTCCGGCTGCACCCAGCAGAGGCTGTGGGGCACAGCCAGAGGATGGGCGTAGCTGATGAGGCAGGAATCCTGCCGGCAGGCCAGGGCCCGGTGAAAGCAGGGCTGAGGGCAAGGCCTCAGGGGGCTCATGGCTGCACAGGGCTGAGGGCAGCTGCAGGCCAGCCCTGCTGCAGCAGCGCCAGCACAGCTGGCCACAGTCCCGAGGGGCTGACAGGGACAGTGCCAGGACAGACAGCCACAGTCCTGAGGGGCTGACAGGGACAGTGCCAGCACAGCTGGCCACAGTCCCGAGGGGCTGACAGGGACAGTGCCAGGACAGACAGCCACAGTCCTGAGGGGCTGACAGGGACAGCACCAGCACAGACAGCCACAGTCCTGAGGGGCTGACAGGGACAGTGCCAGCACAGCTGGCCACAGTCCTGAGGGGCTGACAGGGACAGTGCCAGCACAGGCAGCCATAGTCCTGAGGGGCTGACAGGGACAGCACCAGCACAGATAGAAGCAGTCCTGGGCCATTGGTATCGGGACAGGTGGCCTGAAGTGCCTGGCAGGGACACAAAGGGCTGGTGATGCCCCTGAGGCCCCGTCCTTGTTCAGGGCCTTAAAATGGCAGAAAATGCATCAGTGCATTCATTATGCATCCTAAACTTTCTTGTATCATCCAGGTCTAATTAAAGTTCCCATTGGTGGCATGGCAAGACACAGCTAGGTGTGTATGTGACAATATCACCAAAAATAGGAGAGACTGGACTTGTCCTGGTAGACAGGACAGAGTGAACCTCGGGTTGTGGGAAAAAGTAGAAGCAAAAGTTCCGGCAAAGTTGTTCCTTTATTTACAAGCCCACATCAGGAAGGAATGCTAGTCACCCATTTTGGACCAATCAGTGATTTTCAAATGCATCTTTATTGATAAGTTGATTAAGCTCTAGTCTGAACTTTATTTTATAAGAACCTGCAGCTAACCAACACAAAAAAATTACCATCATTACCTTGTACAATACTAGCACAAAAACAGAAATGCCACAATTCAGTTGAAAGAACTGTAAAAGAACTAAATTAAATCGTAATCTCTACATGTAACAAACAGTTGTGATTAGTCCCACGTGTCATTTATAAACCCAGCAGCGAGAGGGGAGGACTGAACACAAAACCAAGCACCCCAGATGCCAACTCTTTCTCCCCTGAGTGTGCTTAACCACATGCTTGGCATGAACAAGTGAGACAGCAGCAGAGAGATGCCCATCATCTGCCTGTGTCTTCTCTTTTATCCTAGAAAGCCTCCTGGGTCTGTTCTCTGCTTCAGAATATTCAGAGCTTCCTAAAACAAGAGATTGATGCAGATTTGCACCCAAAGGATGTGAAGAAAGCCTGGTAATTGAAGGAGAGTGAGTCTAAAAGAGAGGACTGAGCAGTGCAGGCAGAAACTGAGATTATCTAAGTTGGCAGTAGGTACAACTCATCCAAACACATATATTCCAGATGAACACAGGATGGAACAGCCAACATTCCAGATGAACACAGGATGGAACAGCCAACCTGAAGTTCAGGATGTAATACTGGGGATATTATGCCACCCACTTCATCATCTGATCCCTCATTTTCTGTCTGCCTATTCTGACTACTTTGTCTGCAGCCTTTGTGGTTCCTCCCTTCTCTCCCATTCTTCTGGTACTTCCCACCCCACACAGGCAGTAACCCTCCTGCCCCACCATGCTGCCCTCCCTGACCTTCACACAGTTCTGCCAGTAACTCCCACTTGACTTCCATCAGCTCTCCTGCCTCATGCCCCTCCATGTAACAACAGTCAGAGAAGGCTGAAACCTGATTTCCTGTTCCCCACACTCAGAGGAGCACTCATCTTGACTTCTCATTCCTGAAGAACACAGGGAAGGTGATCTAACTTTACAGGTTAAGTAAATTGAGCAAATGCCTTCAACCTAATTTGGAATTCACCTGTATTCTCCATCCTTCTTCACTCTTCCTCCCTCTTGGTCCCTCTCTTAAATGTAGTAATGTTTACAGTAATTCAGGCTTAGTTCTCTGATTTTTAGGTAAGACCCCAGAACCTTCCTGACAGTCAGCTCACTCTCCAAGACTTATCCTTCACCACAGTTACAGCAGTAATTACGGAAGGAAAATCTGCTGTTCGTGCCACTGGGAAGAAACTGCTTTGGCATGACAGCATAAGGCTTGCACAGGACAGCACCCATCTGACACCCTTCTAAGAAAAACACTGGCTTAAAACAAAATAAGAAAAAAGTCTACAGATAATCTATTCCCTTTTCCCTTCAGGTCTAAAAGATCCTCTCTTGTGGCACAGAGAGGCACTGTTACCCAATCACAAAAAGCCATCAAACACACGTGGCAGTGACTGATTTCCTACGCTTGTGCACGTGGTGCAAGGGCTGTACAGAGATGAGATATGGGAGGGAAGGCTAAACCCACAGGAATTCTGCCATCTTCAAATCTGCAGAAGACTGGTACAAGGACAACACTGATAGATAATTTTCTGTGTTCACCAAAAACAAGACCACTAGTAGTTAGTTGCCTTAATGCACAGCAAGGGTGACTAAAGTTAGGTATCAGGAAAAGCAATCTCACTTGTAGGCTAGCTAGGAACTGAACAGACAATCTCAGCAGCCTCCAGGATCTTCCTCAGTGAAGTTCAGTAAGAACAAGTTTGATGAGCAGCTATGGTGGGCATGTTTGGGATGCTCAGTCCTGTCTCAGAGCTGGTGAGGGCTCTTGAGGTCCTTTCCAGCCCTGTGCTTATGAGTTTATCAGTTGGCTACACTGAAAAGAACAAAAGGCTCATTTTTCTGTCCAGCAGTTGCAATTAAAGCAACAAAGGAAAAAAAAAATTGCAGAATCTTTCCTTCCTTTCCCCTACCTTTGTGTCTCACAGCTGAGAAGTTCCCAGCCCTCAGAGTAAGCCCTTCTAATACTGATGGACAAAGCTACCAGCCCTTCTAATACTGATGGAAATGATGGGAAACACAATAACCTTGGAACAATTCACAGGAAGCAGCTGGAGTGAGCACTGTCAGCACAGGACAGCCTTGTGTGGGCAGAGTGAAGTATTTCACAGCTCACTGAATGGGAGCCATGGACAAGACAGGACAAGGTCAGTGTACAATACATGGCATGCCTTCTTCATCCAATGAAAGGGTTACGTGAAAATGGCCATCCTGCCCAGTCACTCTCCTGGAACTTCACTACACTGGCTTGTCTAGCAGCCTCCAGCACTAACTAATTCCAGCTGTGGCAAGAGAAGAATTGTGAACAGTGGAGTTTCCCCACCCCCCAGTGTGGAACCTCTCGTTAGTCTTCAAGTTCACCCTGTCCCCCTACCCTGACTCCCCTCAATTTAAAAAAATAATGGTTATAATTAATGCGTGGAAGCTGATGACATTGTGCATGTGGTTCACTTCCAGTTCTCTTTTTCTCTTCTCATGCATTCTCCTCCTGCCTCTCCAGCAACCCCCTCCCTGCCAATCCATTCCACCAGTCCATCCAGCCTGCATGCCTGGGGGGCTGCTGCTCACTTGCCATAGACGCTCTCATCGCTGTAGGCCACATAGAGAAAATAGTCCTCCTCGTGGTTATCCTGCCAGGGGACAAAGGGACAAAGTGAGGAGCCAAAGCCAGAAACTCACTGCACATGAGAAAGCCCAACCCAGAGATCATTATAACGTGAGCAGATAACTTCTCTTTCACTGCTCCTCTCCATTTACATCGAAGGCTTCCCTTCCCAAGACCAAAGAGAACTCTGGCCACAGCTCTGCTCCTACAAACAGGCAGGACACATTTCTGTATACAGGGAATTTACTTGAAGAGCCAAGCTGTGTTGCAAGCACGCTACAGAAACAGCTCTGACTGTTCACCAGCATCTCAGCAGTGGTATGGTGTTAAGATCGAGAGAGAGACTTGGAAAGATTTAACAAGTCAAAAATCACCTCTTGATGGTATTTTTAATTTTTCAGAACACTTTGACAAGTGGCTGTATTTCTAAGTCCTGTTTTACATATGGGCAGTAGAGCTGAAACGTTAAGTGATTACACTAACACAAAAATTCTGCAGAGTGCCAGCAAGAGAGATCTGACCTCAGCTCTGGACAGTCAGACACTTTCCTCTGGCGTGTTCAGATTGGAAAGCACCCTGCCTGTGTTATCTTTTATTATCTTCATCAGAACACAGACAGATGAAGTGTCCAGTTACTGTCAAAAAGTGACAGGCCAAACAAAGCTCACAGCACCACGCAAGAGTTCTTTTATTAAAACACCCAGCAGAAGGAAAAATCAAGGAGAAATCAATCCAGGCTGCAAACCACCCATGATATAATGGCTACAGAACTGAGAAACAGGGGCATCCAATATGCCTTTAAGGCTGATCGAATAACACTGCTGAGTAGAAATAGTGGGCAGCAATGTTCACAGCATCCTCATAATCATAACATATACATAATCCATAATCCACATTTATACAGTGCAAGCCACGAAAAAGTAATTCTAGACAAAGAATAAGTGTTCCCTAAGGAAGTATTTATAGACAGATGGATGCCCAGTGATACTGGCCCTTTTACTGGCTTTTTACTTACTTTTACTGGCTAAAAGGAAATCTCTTTTGTATACACAGCAAAACCTATGTTCTCCACCCTACCCAGTCCCAATCCTTCCTCTGAAAAGGAAGTGGTTTATTTCAAGACTTTGTTAAAGTAGTAAGACCAATATATCACTGCTGGGGCAACTATTTGCCATAACCCTTTCAACAAAAAAACAACTAGTTGAATTGATAAGGCTCCCCAGGCTCCTAAGTGGGGGATGGAACTCCCCACACCAGGTGATGGGATACAGCTCAGGGCAAGACGGTCCCCGTGTTCAGGCATCTGTGACCAAGCTGAAACCACTGACACTTCTGGACATTGTTCTTGCCAAAAAAAGGCAAGAGAAAAGGGCCAGGCTCACCTCATACAGCTGGCCCATGGTAGCACTGGTGGGAGGGATGGTGTTATTGACGAAGAAGAACAGAGCATCTTCCGGCCTCAGGTGGATCCGCTTTCGGATTAAGAAGTAGAACTGACCAACTGAAGAGGAACAAAGAATGCCTTAGATGCAGAAGGAATGCTGGAGGATTTTTTTGTTGTTGTTGCTGCTGTTTATTTTTGTATTTTAACCCTAACCATGGCTGTTTCCTTTTGGTGCTGGAAGTCACATGCTGTATATAAAAAGCAGGGGAAATGAACAATTGCAGGAAAAAAAGAAAGAAGAAGCATGACTGTAACCACATGAGCAGCCAATCCACTCAAGAGCTGGCAGTTTCTCAGGTACACACCCCTCATGCCATGTCCCCTCTAAATCCATACTCTACATCCTATGGTATGAAATGATCTGCTGAGGGGATTGGTGGGAAGACCTTTAACCAGTTTAACCCTTAAATCCTACAGATCAAAGACACCTTAGAGAATTTAGCCTTAGTTGTACCATTCCTGAAAAAAAAAGTTCTTATTATTTACTTGAACTATGTTGCACAAGAAATTTTTTCACAGTCCATTAAATACTGCAAGAAAAAGAAATACTGTTCCTTTAACTCATTCATGTTCTTAAATAAAAACAGATATAATCAGACTCAAGATCACCACAACCATTCAGAAAAAGAACTTTGCAGCTGTGACTACAGCCACAGGGGTGGAAAAGGATGGGACTATTCCAAGAACTTGTCTCTTCCTGCAACAAGAGTACAGCCTCTGGCAACTCTGCAGCTAGGTAATCATTGACTGGTGATGATGACACTGCCCATGATACACAATTTAGTCACTGTCATGGTTAGAACTCAGCTGTGACACGCTAGCTAAGCCAGTGAAATACCTCCAAAGATCTCAGAGAATTCTGCATGTTGTAATCCAGGCTAAGTATAAATATAACACGGACAGCACATAAATGAGATGCTGAGCCTGTCGGGATATTTTCTTTGTGCTGATCACAGAGTTAAAAGCACTCCTGAGACCCTTTCACTGAGGATCAGGAAGAAAGGAGGTGGACATTGTTACCTGTGAGGTCGGAAGGCACGAGATACTTTCTTTTGTCTAAGTCAGGTACTCTGGCTTTGGGCGCTTTTTCCACAATTACCTGGAAAGAGAGAGAGAAAGCAAGAAAGAGATGATGAGTATCATAAACCAAAATGGTCCAAAAAGCATCAGTGGATAATGACACTACCCTCTGATGGTGCTACCAGGCCTTTAGGCATTTAATCTGTAACAAATACACAACATTAAAGAACACACATGTGAGATGACTTAAAGAAGACAACTTAAAATCACTCCCAATAGCTGTGCTGGGAGCCCAAGGCTGCAGCAGTGAGCATGGTGAGTGAAAAAAGAGTCCAGAACAGACATAAAAATAAACCATAGTGGCTGAGAAAAAAAAAAAAATAGGACACCTTGATGTTCCCAATTCAGGTTAATTTTGTGTGAAGAAGCTGTCAGGAGGCTAATACAGGAACACAAGTTAAGTTAAACTGTTTCCAGGTTACAGTTCCAAACTGCCTTGCACAAAATCAGCTCTACTCCCAGTAGTCCCACATCCTAATTTCTACTTTCACCAATACCACGTGCTCTAGAATGAAGCAAAGAATTAAAGAGAAACTACAGCTCATAGGGGATTTTTTAAAATCTCCAGGTCTTCAGGAGTTATCATCTACTCTGAAATTCATATCCTTTAAGTTTATTATCCATATTTCACACAGCTATGGACATTTTCCTAATCATATAAACACACAATAATTAAAACCAGCCTACCATCTGGGCAACTGGACCCACAGAGACCTCTGACACCAAATACTAATTTCCTTATATTTTAACACAGAAAAATACAAAGCTCAGCAGCTTTAAGATCAAACAGACCAAGAGGTCTTCTGCTCAAAGGTAATTTTTGTTAGCAGAGCTAGGCAAAATATTTACCTCAGAAGCAGGAAGTATTCCAAAGTGATCTGATCTCCTTTTCCACTGAAACCTTTGGAACTACTGTGTTTATGCAGAAAAAAAAAAGTGCAGGCTTTTTTTTTTTCTTTAATATGTATTTTTGAACTGGTAAAAGATACATCACATTTCAATCTATGTGGCTTGGTGTTCTGCAGAAGCTATTCTGACCATCTAAACTAAATCTAAAGCTGGATTTTCTGAACTTCCCAAACTTTTTGATTTCCTTAGACCCCATAATTGTAAATACTCCACCTGAGACACTGTGGGACTAATTTCTAAAGGCTCCATGCCCCCATAGCTCTTTGGCAACTCAAATCAGCAAATATAGCTGTTGTGTAAGAGAAAAGTTTGAACTGCTGTGGACTAAGCCTTCTCTGGAAGCAAAATGATGTTGCCCCACCAGTGAGATACCATGCCAGAACAAAATGTTATCATGAGCTTGGTGTATCTAGCCTGGACATGGTGCTCTGCTAACCTGAATCCTTCCAGAGCCAAGTGAGTGTCTGCAAAATACCTCACACCAGAGAGGCACCAACTAGGACATCTTCTCCCTGTGCTCCATTTGAATGTGGCCAACACAGCCAAACCCCCTGAAATTTCCAGGTTTGACTTGAAAATAGAAACATGGTTGCCTCGGTGACCTCAAGATTTCCAAGTATTTAAGTTAGTACAAGGCATTCCAGTTCCTTCAGGCAGTTTGAGGTAGGACATGTATTTCTGTACAAGATGCAGCTGGTAAATGCTGTGAGGGAAGGACAGTACCACAATCTCACTGAACAGGTGCAGGCTGAACAGCAACAGCACTTTTCACATTTTTTACCAGCACAGCCAAACAAGGCAGTATCTAACACAATAAACTGCAGTGGGGAGAAACCTTTAGTTCTTGCCTCCAATTAAAAAAACTACTGATGAACCAAACTGAGGGGAAAAGAAGTCATGCCTATGAGAACAAGGTGAGTGTTGAGGCTTCTAAGCCCCTAGGGAAGATTTAGGAAAGATTTAAACCAGATCACCACTGATTTAAGAGATCTGAAGAGACATCTCCCTCCTGGAAAGATGCAGGGAAGGAATGGAGGTGCTCTGCTAATCTGACTGGCAACTGTAGTCAGTTTGCTGGATAACGCAGGTTATCCCTTCTGAAGCACTAAACCCTCCACGTACATAAAAAAACCTACAAGGAAAATGCTAAGGGCAGAACACAGACCATCTATGTTTGCGTTGTTGAGTGGTGACTGTGATAACGCAGGGCAGTAAAATCTCATCTAAATGCTGAGATGTATCACGGCACTGCAGCATAGGCAGCCAAAAGGATGACATCTCCAAGGATCCTGCTGTCAGGAAGGGCAGACACAGGAGTGATGTGAAGAACAGTGCTGCATTCATTGCTTTGTATGCAGCTCTGACAAGAGCTAATAATTCACATCTGGGCCTTGCTGTGCATCATTTCCAAACGTCCTTAACTCCAGCACACCTTGTCATTCTGGTCCTGGTTTTCTTTACAAAGTCCTGCTGATGATCCCCCCTATCTTGACCTCCTTTACCTCCTGCCAGCCTGGGCCTGGTCCGGGGCTCCCCACAGGGTTCTTCCTGACACATTTGTCATGGCTTGCTGTGCAATCTGCCACATTAATCCTCAATTTACACCTTGTCTCACGACAGACCTACAGAGGCCTCATCATAAATATCCAACTCCATACACTTCAAGCTGACCTGCTGCATGCTCAAGCCACCCTATGCCAGGCCTCCCAAAAACAGAGAGAACAAAAGCACCCAAATGCTGACTTCCAAAAACTTTTTCTAGTCCATTTGAGGGTCACTCTCAAGATAAAAAATGCTGTTAGCCTGCAGGGAAAACACAGGGTGTAGCTGTTCCTTCTTTATCATTAATTTTACAGGGAGGTCCCAGTTTTTTTGAATGCAGTACACTTGTGCAGTAAACCTAGGGCAGAACTCTCTGGGGGGATGGAAAAAACGAATACTTGCAAAATGTTTATTAAAAAGGAAAAAACACTCTACACTTAATTAGATTTGTCATTTCTTTTCTTTTTTTTTGTCCCAATAATTATTCAGAATTATGAAGCCAGAAGTTTCCCACAGGCACTCCAAAGGGCCTAAGAATGAGGAAGCAAAATTTAGCTAGATGACCTTGCATTCCAAGTGACATTTTCTCCACAAGAAAATTAAACAGGATGGCAAAAGGACTGAGAAGTATCTTTTCTTTTCTGCTCATGCAAACGAAAAGAGCAAGGCTATATGGAAAAGACAAGCCAAGCTGAAGTAAAATAGAAAAATACCAGGGACGTATGAGATGACCCGGATGCAGACTATGTTTAGGACGAAGAGAACCCGGTTAACCCGCTCACTGATCTCCATTTTCACTGAAACAAGGGTGAGCTCCTTCCCCACTCACCCCCACGCATGTCGGAAAGAGATCAGCAGCGTTCCCACTGTGGAGTTATTCACTGCGGATCCCAGGGAAAAGGTGTATTCCACCCCGCAGCCACCCCCCACTGCGGCCCTGCCCGCACCACAAACAGCCCCAGCTTTACACTAAGGAGAAAAGCAGCCGCGGATTTGAATCAGATCAGCGAGATCACGATCATCTGTACTAAACTCATTTCCTTCGCCTTCAAAACGAGGCGAGCAGCAGCCGACGGCCGGCACGGAAAACAAAGGCGGCGGAGCCCGGGCCCGCAGCCACGGCCGCCCTGGCAGCGCGCACTCACGGGGACTCTGTCGGGGTATTTCTTCCGGATCTTCTCCCCTTCTTTTTTCCTGTACTCGAACGGGTGGTCTTCCTTGTACTGGAACTTCATGGCGCCGGGCTGTCCCTCCGCTCGCTGCGGCTGCGGCTGCGGCTGCTGCTGCGGCTGCCTCCGCCCCGGCCGGCGCTGCGCACGGAGCTGCGCACGGAGCTCCGCCCGGCCCCGCCGCCCGGCGCCGCCCGCCGAGCTCCGGCCGCTCGCGTCACGGGGAGCCGCCCTGACGTCACGGGCAGCCGCCGCACCGACCCCACNGAGCCCAGTCGTGACGTCACGCGGAGGTGCCCCCCCGCCGCCGCCGAGCCGTGACGTCACGCGGAGGTGCCCCCCCGAGCCCGGGACGGGGACAGGAGGGACAAGGAGCGCCGTGTCGCTTTCCAGCACGGCGCGTCCTGTTCGTGCATTGATTCATTGCCCGGCAATACGTAAACAAACAAACAAACAAATATTTTAAAACAATTCTTTTTTTTTTTTTTGGTTTAAAGGCAGCAGAACGCCGCCCGCCCTCCGCAGCGTGACTCGGGCGTGATGAACGCGGCAGAGCCGTCCCGAGGCGCCCCATCCACCCTCCGTGCCCAGCGCCCTGGGCGGACGCGGCTCGGGGCTCCCCGCGTGAGGCCGAATGCCCCCGCTCCTCCCAATGAACGTGACCCGGGCTCTCTGTGGGTGCCAGATGCAACACACACACACACAAAACAACTGCTTGTTCTCGGACCGTCCCCGAGGCTGTTGGATCTGGATTGCTGCCTTGTTCGGAGCATCGCGGTGGCATGTGATGTGTCACACAGGTGCGTGCTGCAAACAGCAGACAGCTAAATGTAACTGTCTGCAAGCAAGCCAAGGCAGCGAGCCAGTTTCGGCCCAGTTACTCTGACACATACAGTATCGGGGCTTTTTTCCCCTAGGAGTGGATCGACTCGCAATTATTCAGTGGTCAGCACAAGAGCACATATTAATGAATGGCTCAGCATGCTCAAATCAGGACAAAAATCAATTGCTGCTACCCTAGGGACAATGAATTGGATTGTATTAAATTATTTTTTCTTTTCATACTTTACCCAGAGGAAGCAGAACTTTGCCAAGGCTGATCTCTTATCTGGGCAGGTGTTTTAGTTGTAGTAGAATAGGAGTGGAACAGCCAGATGCATAACGTGATTCTCCATGGCTACAACAAAGGCAGACGTAAAGGACACAGGTTTCCTAATTCAATGCCATGTCTTGACTGAGGATGAACAGGGGTAGGAAAAGGTGTGTTGGGGTGTGGTCCTTCTCACCTGAATCATGACACCTACTTTTGGATGACTGAAGTGTGTCTGCAAAAACTCTGGCAGATCCTTTACTTTGTAATCTTTTATTACTGGTGCTTTTTTAATACAAAATACTTTTATTTAGTATGGCTAGTGTGACCTCCTGCTAATGGTCAGTTCCAGCAGGTGCATGCCAAAATCTCCTAAGGATAAAGCAGCCCACAGTGGGAATGTCACCAGCCAGGGTGTCCCAGCCTTCACCAGTTTGTGTGCATAAGCTTTGTACAGGAAGCATCATCAACATGTTTCTGTCTGTCCTAGGACATGTAAACATTCTCCCATAGTTGCCACGTGGTGTCAGAGGAGCTCAGAGGGGTGAGTCAGAAGGAAGGCATTATTTTTTGCAGTCCCATAGCAAATAGCTCAGATTGAAGGAACCCCAGGGTTTAGACGCATGGAAAAATTCTGGTTTCATGGCATTAAACCTTTATATAAAGTCTGTGTTTCGTCTCTTTGCTTCCTAACTGCCTGCAGCATAGCAGTTGCTGAGGTGCACTGAAGGTCTGTAGTGATGCCTCTTCCTCAAGGACAAAAGAGGAGAAGTTTTCTAGCCTGTTGCACCTAAGCCACCAACATATTCTGGCAATTTAAACAAACTCCTCTTATCCTGTGAATCGCTGTGTTTATCCCCAGGAATGCTCCCAAGGCAGCTAAGATAACGCCTGGTTTTAATTTCTCATGACAAATCAGAGAGAAGTGACAGGTTTTTTCCCTGTTCTGATGCAAAGACATGACCCTGTGAGGATTACTAGGTGACTTCTCCTCAGCAAATCCCCTGAGTGAACTCTCTCCCTGCCCTGATGGTGCAGCCCGGGATGTACAGCCCCAGGACTCGCTCCTCCTGCTTCCCCACTTTGTCACGCACTGAATTCCCAGCTCTCTCTCCTTCAGCTTCAATAACAACAATAACGTCACTGGCAAAACAGGCAGGAAGATGATACATGCAGAAGCAGTGACAAACACCTAAACATCTGACTTAGGGTTGTTAAAATGTCAGCCCATGGGCATGTGACAAACCCCACGTTCTGGATTCGTTTGCCAGAGGGAGGAACTGGAAATGGTGTTGGCTAATTTTCCTACCCTGGACTGCCAGCACAAAGTGGTCCTTCACAGACATTCAAAACAAGATATTTTTTCTTTACCTCTGGTGTCAGTACAGTTCTGAGCACGTACTGTACTGCTGTGTCTGCAGGTCATGTGGGTGCAATCTACAAGGGATTTCCCAAGTGTTGCCAATGCTTCAGCCATAGGAGGAGGAGACAAAAATATTTGCACAGAATCTGGAGGCAGGGTTTGCAGCCTGTGCCATGCTGTACAGTCCTCCTACTTAGAACTCTGGACTCCCTTGTATATTTCTTTCATTATTACCTCCCCTTGGATAATGCATGCCTCTACAGACTGAGTTTGTTTTTTTTTTTTTTTTAATCTTTAGTGTGGACTCTGCATATCAAAGTCTCTTTTGTCAGAAAATTTGTGCTTTGGGGTCTGAATGGTGATAAAAGCACAGATGGCATACCTGAAGGCACTTGTGATTCTGATCTGCTCGCTGCCGTCCGTGGCACAGTCCTTGCCTGGCGCCTCTCCTCTATCCCTCGTGACTGGTCACTAGTTTCTCTTGGCACTGGATCTCTTCAGAGCCAGTATGGGCACATTGGTCTTGGATGAGGGCACAGGGTTAGTCACTCCCAGTAAACAATGTCTAATTGTCTAAATGTTTTTCTTCCCTCTAGGAAAGCACTGTATTGTCCATGCTGGGCTGCTTCTCGCTGCTC
>VXBQ01000640.1:14264-52171 GCA_013400175.1 Phainopepla nitens | reverse complement strand
TTTTTTTTTTTTTAACAAAAAAGGCTCCTCTTTCTTACCATACTTCTTGTATGGCCCAGCTTCAGCTAAAGTTGGTTAAAGGCATACCAGTGATGTCACGAGGAGATTAAGGAACACAATCACAACTGCTGCGCGATCAAAAGCAGCAGTAAAGGACAACACCCAGGCGTGCAAAGCAGAGTTTGAAATCCCTTTGTTCCAGCCAGTGATTTGGAGTGGCCTCTTGGGGGGGTGAGGGGGCCATCAGTGTTCCTGTGAAAGCAAAGCAGCAACAACAACAGTGGGGCCAGGGGGATGTTTCTGAAAACTGGTTTTTCTCAAGTAGTCCGTGTTTTAGGGGAACCTAAGGGTGGCACTGTTACCAAACAAGTTAATATTTCTTTTAAAAGGAGACTGTGCAGCGGTGTGGGGAGGGAAATTGCTTTAAGGAGATTTAATCTGTGAAATGGATAATTTCATAGCTTTCATAGCCATAAGGCAAACTATGGGTGATGTGTTAGAAAAACAAATTACAAATTTAGAGACTGATGTGCTTCAGTGCTCTTAGACCAGAGAGAGAAATTTGTTGTTGAGACCTGGACACAAAGAATGCAGAATTTATAAACCACAAAGACACTTACAGAAACTGAAGAAGAAACTAACAAAGACAATTACTGAGATTCTCTCTATCTGGGAAAAAAGAAATAATTTTTTAAAAAAGGCTAAAAATGTGGATTAATTAGCATTAGAAGCAATAAATAAATAACAATAGGTGATAGAATACTAATTAATGAGGAGAACTATGTAGCTCGTAAGCCAGTGAACAATAATTTCTTTGTTTGCTCAAAAGTATAAATAGTTAAAGGTCATGATAACTGGCATGTTCTGTGGAGCTATCCCCGTGTACCCTAACACTAAATAAAGTAATGTTGACTTTCCGCCCTAACAAACTGGTTAAAGAGTTTATTTCTCAGCTTTTGGTGGCAGTTTCTGGTACCCCAGATGGGACAAAGAGGTGCCAACTCAGTGGACCAGAGGAATCGTCAGCACTCCAGTGCACACCAAAATATTTTCAGGGAGATCTTCCCATTTCCTGGTCTGGTGAGTAGACCACTCTGCCCTTTCTGGGAAAAAGAATACAAAATTACTCAAAGTACTTTATTTGAAGGTATTTTTCCTGCCCATAAGTTGCACTAATTGAAACTTTGCAGTGTGAGGCTCAGAGGTTTTTGAAATGTTCTCTGGCTTGGGTTTTGGGAAAGGTTGTAAAAAGTTGTAAAAGTTTGTAAGAGGATATAGAAAGCTTGTAAAAGGTTTTAAAGGTGTTAAAAAGTTTTTTTCCTAAGATGGTAAATATGAGAGTGGAGCTAACTTCTTTGCTTGTTTGAGCTGGACACAAAGAATGCTCCCCTTTGGGTTGTGACCTAAAGAACTGGAAAAGGTTGGGGTTTGGGAGGAGTGACCCCCTGACACAAAAACAACTTGTTGAATATTGTAATCATTGGTGGCTGATACACAAACTTAATGGTTGTGAAAAGTGACCAAGTAATGGGACTGCAAATTACAATACCGTTTTGCAATTAATGCTGTTCTGTAGAAGGAATGCAATGGACCACCCGCCGTATGCTGGTTTTATTTTTTGATTTGTGGAATCATCCTGATCAGTGGAAAGAATGTCTGCATGTGCCTAGAGATCCAATGGTACTAGCATTACAAGAGAAGGGATGGGAAACCACTCAGAAGGGGCTGCTCTGGCTGCAGTCTAGGCTGAATCCCCAGTGTCAAGTGTGTGGCTGTGGGCTCCTGTGGCACAAGGAGCTGGGCGAGTTTGTCCTGCAGCCAAGGACAAATGTCATGTGGAAAGGCTTTACCTCAGAACTGGACTTGTGCTTTAGGATATTTACTGATTCACAAGGACAAAGAAGTTCGATGCAGGAAGGAAAAGAGGCTGCCTGTCCAACCCTGAGCCCCTTTCTAAGAGAGAGCTGAGCCTGCCTGCAGGAAGGGCTTTCAGGAATTGAAAGGTGCTTTAATGACTGCTCCTGCACTGGGACTACTGGGCTTCCTAGAATTGCTGCCCTGTGGAGCAGAGTGACCATCACGTGTTAAATGCCAGGACAGCTCAGGGTTTGCAGGCAGGATGAGCTGGATGCACCCCCTGGAAAGCACTGTGAAGACTTCCAGGGAGTTTCTGGGCTTGACACGTGCTTGACACATGTTCAGCAGTCTCAAATGTCTCTGCTCACTTCAGGCTTTTACTGTGGAGTAAAGGACGTTCTAGGAAATGTTCTGCAGCTTGGTGAAGCCAGGCCTGAACAGCACTTCAGAGAGCAGCTGATAAAATAGGTCACTCTAACAGGAGTTCCACAAACAGTTATAATTTTTATTATTTCAAGGCCAGGCTGGATGGGGCTCTGAGCAGCCTGGTCTAGCTGAAGGTGTCCCTGCCCATGGCAGGGGGGGTTGGAACTCGATGATCTTTCAAGTCCCCTCTAACCCAAACCATTCTACAACTCAAAGATTGAAGAAAGGTGTAATAGCAGAAGGGACATAAACTTTTATGTAATTTCTTTACTTATTCCATTCCAGTTTATCACTTACTAATGATACAGTTAATAATGACTAGACAATTTAGCAATAAGTTTGTGCCCTCAAAATCAAGACCCTCATTAAATTCCTTTAGATGCAAAATTCTTGTGACTGGTCAAGGTCTGGGGCATCATCAAAGATGTTTGGGTTGTTCAATTTAGCTTTATTCCATCTCTGAAGCTATTTTATCAACCTTCTCTACAATTTTCTGTGGTTCTAATCTCAATGGCAGTTAGGTTCCTAAACATATTTGGGACCTAGTCTATGTTGGACCTTGTCCAACATTGTCCTTGTTCTTCTTATCTACAAAATAACTGTATTTTCTGCATTTCACAGGAAAGCAGACCAGCATATTAACTAAAGTGGGGATTTGGGTACTTCAGCAGGAAGGGCCATGCAGGCATTTCAAAAAGATGTGACCTGTACCTTCATATCAACATGCAATTTATTCACGGCTGATGAATCCTCATGTGATCTTTAATGTTGTTCTGCTTTAATGTTTTCAGATGCTGAATCCAGGGTAGAGACAACACTGATGTAGTTCAACACTCACCTTCTCCTGACTGCCTAGTCCAAGGTTTTACAGATGGGCCATACCTATGTTCATCCACATTCATTAATATTTCTGGATGGTTCAGCATATTTGTATTGACCAGGAGAGACTCACCAATTATTCAGTCTGAGAAATGGCTTGCATGTTTTAAATGGTCTTACTTCAATTAATCTGGTTTTGACAGCAACATTTAGAATTAATAAATGATACTCTATGAATGTATTGAAAATATGATTGAGCTTTATTTCAGAGGTAGTGTTCTTGCTCTGCCCCTTGTTTGATCTGTTGGTACACATATAATATTTTTTAATTCAAATATAAGAGTTTGTGACTACCATTTCAGAATTGCTATATATCCCATTCAGAACCAGACTCTGTTCATTCTATGTATCCTGCAAGGCATTAAGGGCACACTGTGTACATACAGTCTGTATGTATGCTGTCTTTCATTTACATGCAGATTGTTTCCCTTATTTTTTTTTTTTCATTTACTATAAATGGTTGTCAATTTCCAGAAGTTTGGTGTTAATATTGGGTCGCAATAGACCTTTGCAAATGTCTTTTTTTTTATGTTTTGAAGACTTCTCTGCCATCCTGAGGAAACTTAGGCTAAAGGCAAGAGGAATGTGCATCTGCAGTCACCCTGCAGATCACTAGCCAACAAAATGGTTCAGCAGCTTGATACTGCTGCCTACTTATTTGTGCAAAGTGTGATTCTAGTGTTGTGTGCATGTAATAAATGGGCTTGGAGAATGCAAATTATCTGAAGGAGTTGTCAAAAAGAGCCATTAGACTATGCTAGATCTGAAAATATTTGGAATTGTAATTGCTTCCCCTCGCCCCTTTCTCAATTGGCTAAGGAAGGTAAGCTGAAATTCTTAAACCCCTGCCCACCTGCATTAGTCTCTGCATGCAACTATCCTGTATTATCTGCCATCAAGTAAAACCAGACATCAGTGTCCTGGGAGGGCTGGCTGGGCATCCTTGCCCTGGGCAGGTGCCTGTGGTTTTTCCTCCGGCACTGGATCCAGGTCTGGCACCTTCTGCCCCGCCTTGGCGACTGTGAACCTGCTCATGTGCAGAGCTTCTTCGTACACTGGAGGCGTGTCTGATGCTGAGAGGGGAGGTGTTCCCTGGGCAGCGTTGTGGGAGTGTGCCACAGCTAATATTCTCCTGGCAGCAGGCCCAAACACCGAGTGGAGAGCTGGAAGAGAAGAGACCAAAGCTGTTTGCCTCATCCTGAAAGCATCATGTGATTAGAGGAGGGCAAGGATATCCACAGGGCACAGGCTTTTCCCTGCCCACAGCCAGAATGTTTTCCTTTTCCTGCTCCTTCAGTCTTCCCTAAAAGGAGTGTGTGTGTGAAATCCTGCTAGCAGCATCCCACAATTCCTCTCTCCTGAAATGCCACTGAAACCCATAGCAGCCCTCATTCCCCCCAAACACGTCTCACAGAGACCTCAGTCTGTAGCATGTACAGAGGTCGCTTTCCCTCCATCCTGCCATGGCCCTCCCTCTGTCAGCCCTGGGGTGTCACCAGCTGGGCTCTAGAGTGCAGCCCCTCACTTCACAGGGTGTGGCAGTCCCCGGGATCTGGCAAGGCCAACTCACAAGTGATGGTGCTCTGGAGGGTGTTGTCATGGTCAAACGCAATGACGGTGACCTCGTAGGGCTGAGGGCTCGACTCGTCCCCTGTCTGATGGCACTGGAAGCAGCACCTCACGCAGACAGAGACCAGGCCACACAGCAGCAGGAGCCCCCCGATCACCAGCACCAGCCTGCAACAGGAGGGGACACAGAATTAGGACAGAAAGATTTTGTTTACAGGACACCTCCTAATGTCTCTGACTGCTTACAGCATGGTTAACCTCACAGCTAAACAAAGTCACCTGGGGCTTTGTCCAGCTGAGTTTGGAGAGTATCAGGGATGCAGAGCCATCATCCCCTCCAGGCACCTGTTCAAATGCTGCACCATCCTCAGGGGAAGCATTTTTTTCTCCTGTCTAATCAGAATTTTC
The DNA here is from genome assembly GCA_013400175.1 of Phainopepla nitens. Classification (NCBI taxonomy): domain Eukaryota; kingdom Metazoa; phylum Chordata; class Aves; order Passeriformes; family Bombycillidae; genus Phainopepla; species Phainopepla nitens. The sequence continues at coordinate 47,032 of VXBQ01000640.1, read as the reverse complement.
CTGTCTGCAGCTTGGTTAGTCACCTTATGTGCTTCTCCTGAGCACCTCTGAGAAGTCTCTGTCTTTATCTTCTCTCAAGATCCCCCTTAGGTAGTGGAAAACTGCAATTACTTTGTCCCCTTAGCTTGCTCTAGGCTAAGGAAACCTGGTTCTTTTTATTGGCTCTCCAGGTGACTGGCTTCAGTTTGCCAACATCTGTTTTGTACTAGGGGACCAAAACTAGGTATTCCAGACATCTCATCATGAGTGACAAGCAGAGAGGAAAAACTGGATCTTGCAATCTTCTGGCATACCCTTATTCATCCAGCCTTCTAGATGTTCAACAACTACCATCCTTCTTAATCTCATCCTGGTGTGAATGACTAAGAAATCAGACAGAACTTATTTTAAAAATCAGTCTTTTAAAAGGCATATTGTGCCACGAATACTTTATTGATAGTGTTCATATGACTAAATATGTGGAATAAAAAAGGAGGCTGGTGGGTCAACTTTTGTTAAAGACAGTGAGATATCTCTGGGGTTGCCTTGCTTTGTAGAGCTTTGGAGAATCCCAGGGAAAAGGAGGGAGTGGCATCACTCTTGAGCAGGTCACATTTAATCCCACCCTTTGCTACTGGAATTGTCGAGAGATGCAGATATTTAGAGTAAACATGTTATCTTACCAGATATACCACAGACGGTCCCATTCTGTACCTGAACAGCTGAAGAGAAGAGGGTACAAGAAATAGTTACTCACAGAACACCAAATAAAGGCAAAGATCCCTGTGGTACCCTCCTCCATCTCCCCTCATGCTCCTCACTGTCCAGATTCCAGATGGCACAATGATGAGAATCTCATTGTGCTTTGTGGAGGACACAGTTGTCCAACTTCACCAATATCCCTGTTAGGTGAATTTCCCTTCTGTTTGCTTTATATCTTGACTGTTTTCCTGATAATTATCCTTGCCCAATTCCCTTTGCAAATCTTAGACATCTGCATTCATGTTTGTTTTTCTCTTTTCTGTCAGCATATCATTTCAGTTATTCTTACAGATGACATCCCTGATAGTAATATTCACCAAAGCAGTGTACTTCAAACCATTTTTTCCAAGAAAGTTAGATTCTAAATGCATAATCTCAGTCAATTGAAATTACACCAGAAAGCTCTTAACTATTGCAGTAATGCAAATAGGCAACAGGAGCAGAACCACACAATCACTATGTTGATCAATAAAAATAGTAATTTATACAGTTCCCATTCAAAGTATTGGTGATTTTACATGAATTTTTAATACAACTAAATAAGATTTTCTGGAAAATGTCAACCATCAGGTCATAACGCCCATGTGCAGTATTGCCTTTGTTGTTCATTATTTTCTCAAAAGAAGTGCAAGATTGACAAATACTTAACAGTTCAGTGTTGAGGCAGCCTTCCTCACCTCTCACTTGGGGGAGCTAGAAGGAGAAAAGCAGCAAAGACACAGCTAGAGTGAATTAAATCTTTGTCATATGCATCTTGTGTATCTTTTATATTATGAATCTGGATCTTCTATGGTTAAGATGTACTGTTATCTATCTTCCATTGTTTCTATCATATATTCTGCTCTAGATTTGAAGTTACTCTTACCAACAGCATTGTTTCATATATTAACTTCCTGTAGTCCTTAAAATCCTTATTAGTACTGTTCTTAGCTTCATTGTCACCACAACTTTCCCTCTCTCCACTACAACCCATGTCATTCTCCAGCTGTAGAGCCTTCTCCACACTCCAATATTAAGAACATTTAAATACCCTGCTTCATATTATACCCAGCCTGGCTTGAAAAGTGCTCTGTCCCTCCAGCGCTCCCACCCTTCTCATTCCTTTTCCTTGGGTACCCTGATGTCTGAGTTACCATCCCTGGAATAGCAGCAAATATTATCTTCTCTGTGTGTGCCTTTTAAATGTCCAGTTCTTTCTAGTATCAGGGAAATTATTATTCCTAATGGCCCTCCATCCTTCCAAGGAAACTCTGTATCTGTATGAGCAGAGACCCCATAAAGAGGAATGTCAAAGATGACTTACCCATAAGAAACTCCCCACAACAAAGCAGATCATGTCTGAGTTATGCATCCCTCTAAGGTGGTTCTGTGGCCTCGTGGTGTTTCAAGCTGCTTGGAGTCTTCTTGTCCTTTCTACTTTCAGTTCATCCTCACCAGTCCAGTGGCCAGGAGAAGGATCAGCTTCTGTGCTGTGTGTTGAATCCAATCTCTTCCACCTGCTCTACCTCCTTCTGACCTTTCAGGTTTTTGCTTTCCCTCTTTTCCTTTTTGTCACTGGCAATTCCCGATTGTTTCTGCCTGTCTCTTTTTGTTATTCCATTAGCCTGGTTCTCTTCCTCTTTCGAAGGGATTTCTAAAACCTTCCAGTCAGATCAGGAGAAGAGCAGTGGCTACAGGTTTTTACTTTAGATGTTTAACTAGTTCAGTGAAGGGCATCATGAGATCTCTGCAGGCCTGACCCTTCCCTTTTGTGAGCAGAAAGGGTCTCTGAGTTTGTTCATTCCCAATTATTTCTCTCCCCGCCCCTACCCTGAGGGAAATGGGTTGAAGGTCATGTTACTGACCTGTTTAAATGGATTTCAGATTCCTCTCCATCCTCCAGTACCTTTTCTGCTCCTGAACTTGTATTGTCCTACCTCCGACAATCCAATCTACTGACTTAGAAGTGAAAGTGTTTGCCATATAATAACGATACCCAGCATTATTTATATATATATATATATGCAGGTATATGCACATGTGTGTATGAAGACATATATGTGTCTATATATGCAACATATATGTATGCATATGCATATATATATCAATATATTATATGTATTTTCATATGCAGCAGCTCTTGTACCTCCCATTTTAAGGCTCTGCTGTCTTACCTGGTCATGTCCTGCTATGTCACTCCTGCAGCTGAGAGTCTCTTCACTCACAGGTAGGTCCCACTCCCAAACTTCCTGCATGGCCAGCCAAGTTCCCTAAATCCCTTGCAGCAGAGGGATCCTCCTGTCCTGGACACTATTAGTCCTACAGCTGGTTATATTCACAGGCTCCATTCAACGACCCATTAATTTTCTCTGTCTTGTAGAATTGCTTAAAATTTCTGTTAGTGCTCATGGCTATCCAGAGTGTTATTACAGTCATGTAATTGGGTTCTCCTAATCTTTCTCTTTTAAATAGCTGAGACAGAAAAAAATTGCTCTGCAGTAATGTGTAACTATTTGTGTTTGGGAACCACCTGTGCATAAATGTTTGTTAAAGGCAGGATAGCAGCTAGTGAGACTTGTTGCCCCTTGTTGCAATCACAGCCCTTTCACATCAAACTGGTGAATCATTAGCCCTGGTGGTGCATTTTAGAGTTGCAGAGCAGAACCAATGGATTCAGGATTCATAATGTATTCTCCAAAGGCAGGCTAAAACCCATTCTCTAATTATAGAAGTAATGGTGCAGTACAAACATGCCTTAGCAGTAGTTCATTCATCCATCCATCCATCCATCCATCCATCCATCCATCCATCCATCCATCCATCCATCCATCCATCCATCCATCCATCCATCCATCCATCCATCCATCCATCCATCCATCCATCCATCCATCCATGTCTGCTGGAAAGAGGTTTCTGAGTCCTGATGGAAAAAGAAAGAAAGAAGGAAACACGACCTACTGACATTGTATTTACATAGGAATTGACCAAGAGTCTTTTTGTCTCCTTCTCCTAGATTCTTTGGTGTATTATAGAAGTCTTAGAAGAAAAGACCCAGCAGAACTGTAAAATAGCTTTTCTTTTATGCATGGCTTTTGAAACTGGTGGGGATTCAATGTGGAAAAGAAGCACAAATCACCAATGTTTTTCAGGGCTTTTTATTATCAGTGTGATAATTCAATAGATCATCACTTGATTTTAGCTGAAATTCAGTTATATGATAATCTCAAATTCTGGGATGATCCAAATGGAGAAATAGCAGAAAAAGTGACAAAAAATTCCCTAAAGAACAACCTGCAGTGTGATATGACCCCTCCAAGAGGATATCATAATTAATTCTTACTGAAACTCATTTATTACTCTTCTTCAATTTCTATGGCATTGCTAATAACACTCTGCTTCCAGTATTACCAAAAATAGGTAAAAATACCAACTCCTTAACCCCAATGTAGTATCAAGAAGCAAGCATTCTTTATTTGGCTAGATGCATGAGGGGATATCCTCTGAAATATTGTACATGCTGAGTACAGAAAAAGCTCCTATTTATAGGCTTTATTTTACACACATATTCATTGATTTTCCTGGAATAAACATACATTTGATAATCATTTCCCCAAAATCATTAACATATTTTCCCTCCTCTCTGCAGATGTGTTTTTCTGTCCTGGGGGTCTCTTTGGTGTCCCCAAAGTCAAACCTAACTGCCTGGTGAACTGATAAAAGTTGGCTTTCCAGTTCTTCTTTCTACAGAATAAGCATTGTGCAGTTCTATAGGCCAGTGTTTTTTCAAGAATGATCATTGTATTAACCCACCATCAGGTGCAAACAATTCTTCATCTTCAACATTCTCCCCTTTAAGGCTTGCAGAGCTTGTCTTTAACTGTTCCAGGAGGTGGCCTTTCCCTGCTCATGAGATTGTTTTTTAAACAAATGGGACATTGCACTGCTACAGATTTTTCTGTTTCAGTCATTCCCACACTAAGTATAGAATTTTGGAGACTAGATGTCAGGGACTCAATTCCCCCATGGGATTTGTTGCGTTCTTTTCCCATTACTTTCCTCCTTACAGGAAGTGGAACTATAACCTGTTGGCTGTTTGTTACCCACCATCCCTTTTGATTCTTAGTGGCTTTTAATATATTTTCTAAGCATTGATCCTCACTGTCAGAATTACCCTTAAATTCAGATATGTCATTTTTTTTTTTTTGTGGCACTGACTCTGGGATGCCTTTTTCAGCCACTCCTCGAGCTGCTTTTTCTGCCAGTTGGTTTCTCACTCTAACATTACTTTGTCCAGGTTGATGTGCTTTGCAGTACATCACTGCCACCTCTCTTGGTTTTCTTAGCTCCTTTCAAAAGTTGTAAACTTTCTTCTTTGTGTCGAATAGATGATCCTTGAGCTGATAGCAGTCCTCTTTCCTTCCATATGGCTCCATGGGCATGAATCACAACAAATGCGTATCTAGGACCAGTCCAAATATTCACTCTTCTGCCCACTGCCAAGTTCAATGCTTGTTTTAGGCTATGATCTCTGATTTTTGGTCTGATGTATTAATTGGTAAAGACTGAGCTTCTAATACCTCAATGGCAGTCACCACTGCATATCCTGCCATCTATTTCCATCTTTCATGAAACTTCTGCCATCTGTAAAGAATTCTAAATCAGGATTCTCTATTGGTTCATCCTGCAAATTGGTTCTGCTGAATATACCTGTTCTATGGTTTGCAGACAATCCTAGGTCAGGATTCCCTCATCCACTGCCTTTGGATCAAGGAAAAGGGCTGGATTCATGGCTACTGTTGTCTTTAATTCCACACCATCCTGTTCCAAGAGCACAACTTGGTATCTGAGCATCCTGCTGAGGGACAGCAAATCCCACTCCTTTTGCTCTAATGTGGATGCCACCCTGTGAGGGACAAAAGCAGTGATGTGCTGTCCAGTCCTGAGCTTCCTGGCCTCTTGGATCAGTAAAAGAGTTGCAGCAATTGCAAGCATCCCGGCCATCCTCTGCTCACGTTGTCCAGCTGTTTGAGAAACAGCCCACAGGTTCCCAACTTCTGCATCAGAACCCCTCGGGTTATCTGAGCCTCCAGTTTTCCCCATAAATCTCTACCCAGCTAGGGGACTGGGCATTAAGGCATATACAGAAACTGATGAGCAGTGCAGTTCTTTCCTAATTTAAGCTTCATGGGCTGTAAAAATGACTGAGTTTCACTTTTCCCTGTAGCACCAGTTATATTTACCACATTGTGTACATTTACCACATGTACCAATTTACATTTAACAATTTGCAGTTTGCAATTTACCAATTTACATTTACCCACATCCTCGCTAACCTTTCCTTTACATGTATTCAATACAGAGTAAGTTGCCCCTGTGCTTACCAAAAATTCCACTTCTTCTTTCCCCAGCCTCAGAGGTTCAGCTGGGGTAGAATCCCCCGTTTCCCTTCAATCTTCATCTTCTCGTGTAAGGGTCCAGCTTCCAGCCTGCAGGCATTCCCGCTTCCAAAGCCTCTTTTCCTTCCCAAGCGCGCTCTGGTTTTCCTCTAATCGTCGTCGGGGAAATGATGGGAGCCTCCAGCCTCCCCTTCCCCTTGTTCCGCCTCGCCTGCCTCTTTTTCCTGCCCTGTTGGGCGGTCCCTTAGCACCCTCTAGAGTTCCAGGCAGCTTCTCGTGGCTCTTGTTTTCCCTTCCAGCCTGTCACATTTCCTTTTCCCCACCCCTGTTGTAACATGCTTTCCAAGCTTCATCTAACAACTTTCCTGAGTCGCACCATGCTGGTCCTTCCATTTTCTGGAGTCTGCTCCCAATATCAGGGGCCGACTGCCCTATAAGGATAGTTTCTAACTGTACAGCCTCCTCTAGATTCTCAGGATCCAGATTAGTGTATTTTCTGCAGTCACCTTCAATCATTTGATGAAAGTCGCAGTCCTGTCCTGCTTTACCTCACACAGTTTTGACCAGTTTGTGGCTTTCAGTATAGCATGTTTTACACCAAAACTTCAGCCCAGGTAAATGAAGGTCTCACCTTGGGTCTGTTGAAGAAAAACTTTGATCTACAGTTGCTTCCAAGGCTCCATGAGCATGTGCCCCTTCTACCTGCTTTCTGCCCACGGTCAACACCTTATTTTTTTCGGTACTAACCAATGTTGTTAATTACTATATCACTTGTATATCATTTCAGCCAGGGTCTTGAGTCCTAATTATAGTTCCTGGTGTAGTTCCAGCAGTTTGGGTCAGCCCTGGTTTAGCTGTCACAGGGTCACAGGATCACCTGGGCTGGAAAAGGCCTCAATCACACCTCATCAACCAAACCATGGCAGTAAGTGCCGTGTCCAATCTTTCTTTAAACACGTCCTGAGACAGTGACTCCACCACCTCCCTGGACAATTCCTTCCACTCCAACCTCACCAAATTATTTTTAGGTTTTCCCACATGTTAGGTTGAGGGCAGTCCCTTGCCTTCTGCCTTCTTTCTCTTTCTCCACTGCTTTGGCCTGAACCTTTTAGTAACACTGCCCCCCAGCCAACCTTGCAGACAAATGGTGTATGAAATTATCCTGTGGAGCAAGACCAGAAGGGCTTTGGCAAACCCTGTTTTTAAATGCTCCTCCTAAAAGCTGCAGAGAACACAGGCTGTTGAAGAAACCTAGCTTTTTCCTTCAGTGACTGATACTGAAGCAGTGCCACATGTGCTAATTCCCTTGATTCAGCCACATAACACAAAGGAAAGCAAGAACTAGAGTTGCCTAGCAAAGTCCCAAAAAAGCAAGACAGCAGCTGGTGCAAAATAAGGAAAAAAAGTGCACTTTTATATAGCTAGAGACTAATGAACTGAGGTTTAAGCCCACCAGCCAATTTGAAATGACTGCTAATGCCAGTGTCCATGAATCCTGAAAAGTCAGAGCACAGGATCGTACAAATTCACTGCCAGCTCATCAGTGAAAGCCATCATAAGGGGAAAAATATACCATACGTATCCAGGCTCATGTTACAGCTTCAGTGGGGTCACTCCTGTGCTTTCTGTTGCAATTCAGACTTAAACTTGAAGGAGGGCCACACACCTAGTGAAATGAAGACATAAAGATATAGGGAAACAACTATGGGATGCAGTCAATTAACTTCTTCCATGAGTCTGGGAAATAGTGCTGATGTTGCTTTTCTTGGGGGCACAGAAAGAAACTCTGACCTGAAAACAGCAGTTCAATGGGTGCATCAGCTCATTATTTATGGTTGAGCTATATGTGACATATGGCAACAGGTAAAAGCACAGTTTATTTATCCAGCAATGCAAGGACAATGCTTTCATAACTATAGAGCACCCACAGGTCAGCACAGCCCCCCTTGATTTGTGATCCCTTGTTCTGTCTCTCAGTAAACTTGATGCCTCTGCAGTCCACCCCTATTTAGGACACAGGGTTTTACTTCATTCTGTTTGTACAAGGTGTACAACAAAAAGTTAAGGGCCTCCTGGAGGAAAGGAATTGACTGAAAATGCGCTATCTGGGCTGTGATGTGGTTGTTTCATGCAGAGTGGTCAAGGTCCTCTCTGCTGATAGCAGGAAGCTGACCTTGCTTCTTCAAGGAAACTGCACCCAGAGATTTCTAAGTATAGAAATTACCAACTTTCTAGTCTGAGGTGACTACCCTGTCTGGAACTTTCCTAATATCTAAAACTAGACTCCAGAGTTTCCCATGCTTTCATATGGATGTAGGTTTGAATTTACCCCTCCCTCCTCTGCAGGGGAAGAGCAGGAGGCAGAGAGCTGGCATCCTACCTCACAGGAGGAGGGCTTAGAGTTTTTGGGCAAATAATAGCCGGGACTCTTGGACAGCACAAACTGCAGACTTTCCCTCTGTATTTACACCTAGAGATTAAAATAATCTATCTCCTCAGCTACACAAACTGCAGACTTTCCCTCTGTATTTACACCTAGAGATTAAAATAATCTATCTCCTCAGCTACACAGGTAGTCCCATCCCTTCTGGGAATAAGGATGTGCCACAAGCCTGATGTTCTGAAAATCTGTGTATAAAAATACATGCCAGAAGGGGAATCAGAGACTATGGAGCACAGGACTCACCTGTCTTTAAGATGAGAGATAAGCCCTGTTTTACTAAACATGTGGAGCAGATGGAAGAAAGGAATGCTCACAGCCCCATCCAGCCTGGCCTTGAACACTTCCAGGGATGGGGCAGCCACAGCTTCTCTGGGCATCCTGTGCCAGGGCCTCACCACTCTTTTAACTCAATAATTTATTCCCAGTATCTAATCTAAACCTAGTCCTTATCTGAACTGTTCCCCAAGTTTCTGTTCTGGTCAGCAAAGGGAAATTAGCATTTCTAGAGCACAATATATCTCAGTCTGTTTTCGATTTCTAAATTATCCTGTATCCTTAGAGCTGTATCCTTAAAGCCTTTGTCGTTCCTGGGCAAAGTCAGCTGAGAGTGACCACGCTGGATCTCCTCTGTACACACCTTGCAGGCTGTTCCCAGTTATCACAGAGGGAGCTTTAGTGTCCCCTTGGTGGACACTAAAGTTGGGCAAGCCAGATGTGTCTGGCTGTTTGTTCCTGTGTTTCAAGAAATGTTTGCAAACTGCCTCGTTTGCTTTTAAGAAATGCTTTGGCTTCTTCTCACCTTGTCCTGGTTTTAGCTAAAAATGATATCTAGGTAACTGATTTATGCCAGATACATGCATCCTTTCCTGCACATTGGAAAAAAAATTGCAAGAGAACAAAGGACAAAATTGTCCTTTGGGTTACTGAAGGCTGATGTCTGTAAAGCATTAGAAATATGACAAGCACTTACAAGCAATTTCAGGCCACTTCTTTTTCTCCTTCTTCTTCTTTACACTTGATTGTTTTATTAGGGTTTTATTCTGTGACCTAGTAGATCAGTACTACATCTAGTTAAAATACACACAGCCTTCAAAAAGTAGGAGTAGGGAAAGGGGAAGAGAGCTAGGACTTCAAAGCTCTCGGACTGGTGTTACGGAAATAAATATCCACCTCCCAAATTAACTCCCCAAATTCAACTTTGTCTGTGAAAAGTCATAACAGGGTGCCATGAACCACTGCTTTGCAGTGAATAACACCTGATCCTTCTGACTTGAGGTCTTTTGACAGAGAAGTTCTGTGCTGATATCCCTTTGTCACCTCTGCTGTGCAAACAGGGGAAAGGCCACAGGCATCCAGGTTCTGCTGAATCAAGGACTGAACCTGAGAGCCCTGAACATGAGCCCAATATAAAATCCACAGCCTGCAAAATGCTTCAGGCTCACACAGGAGAGGATCTGAATTAATATTTTAAATGCTGAGTGGTTTTCTTGCTAAAACCTTTGTTTCTGCAGGAGATGGATAGATGGGAAATAGAAATTTCCTCAGCTTCCCTGACACTCGCTGGATGCCTCAAAGCACAATCTGCTGTGTGGGCAGCCAGGGAATATTTCGAAGGGGTAAAGCAGATATCTCAGAAAATCGATAAACTTTAGTGTAGGGAGTAACCATGGCAAGCAAAGTGTTTGCAAAGGCCCAGCCTCCATGATTTCTCCTGATGGGCTCAAGTGGGAGAAAACTGATTGTTGTTTGCACCTGATCCCCTCAGCTGAGCTCCTGCTTTCTGAGAAGCACTTCTCAGAGACAGGTACCTTGGGAAATGGTGCCATGCAGAGTGTTGGGCAGTCAGCAGCCTGTTTTATCCCTGTTTATGCCTTTGGATGTCAGGGTAAACAATTCAACTGGCCTGAAGCTCATTTGGCTCATTTGCTACTGGCATCAGTCAATGGCATCAGCCCAATGCGAGTTAGTTCAGAAGGAAGCTTTGCACAAGGCAGGGCCAAAATTAGACATTCAGGTAGAAATAATTCAAGATAATTGATGACTAAAATATATGGGGTGTCAATAATCTGTCATACAGCTGTCACAGTTACCCTGGTGGCTGGCTGGACATCTCTTGGTGCCTGAACTGATGTCAGTGAAAAGGAGATTTGTCCTCTTTCTGGAGGCAGAGACAGGCCTGCCCTGGATGGATGAAGGGAGACCACTATTCAGATTATATGGGAAGAGAATTAAGGTTATTTGGACCGAGCACTTAAAGGACTGGTCAGCCTGAGTCAGTGAATGATAGGGGATGGTCTCCAAATAAAGGAGGAACAGATCTATATTTCCGTTGGATCAAATGAACATGAGAGCTTTTTTTTTTTTTCATTTCAATACACTTTGAGAGATGCCTCTGCTTTGGAAATCTGCCTAGTGCAGTTCACCAGTCAGCTTTTCAAAAAGCCTTTATTGCATTTCAGAGAAGCAAGAAAACAAATGGAGCACCCTGAAAACAGACAAACAAAAAAAATTAATAGAAAAACAACCCTCCAGAGCAAGGATTGCTGAGTCTGATCTCACTGTGGTGAGATATGAAAGTAGTAACTCCGATATTGGTATTTCTACTCTTCAATATTTAACTTTGGTTTTTTCTTTTTTTTTCAAATAAACCCACTTACCCAATATGAAACATTTTTCTCTTCGTTCCCTGTAAATTCTGACTCACACAATTATCCTAAGCTTACACTGATGTGTGATGTTTCACTTTTAAGGATACCAATCTAAGCCCACCAGACTCTGCTTCTAAAAGCATTCATAGCTGTCAAATCTAATACAAGTCAAGTGATTGATATTCTAGCCAGCAGCTGCAGCATCCTCCAGAAGATAATACAGGACTTAGGTTCAAATCCTAAAAGCTTCTTGTTCTTTTCAAGCACGAAATCATCTTGCCTGTATTCCTGAACTATAGGGCACCATCATTTATATTATCAGTGTATGACAAAAATACAGTTTAACTATTGATTCTAAGTGTTTTAAATCCTTCATTCTCTTGAAGTTGCTTGCATAGTAATGGCTTATAGAGTAAAGCTAAAAAATTGTGTCATTTAAATTAAGATTTTTTTCTGGGTTGAGAAATGAAACAAAGCATTTGTCAATGTTTCTCATTCTCTAGAGTTTTAATTATGATTCCCAAATTTAAGACATTCATAATTTTCTCATTTGCTGCATAGTTAACCCTACACATTCAGGGCAGCACTAACACAGTGACACCAAAAAGGCTGAAGCTGTCTGGACATGTTCTGTGCAAAATGCCCATATGTGCAGGAAGATGTTTTAGGGTGGTTTCAGCAAGGCTGTTTTTCATATGATTTGAATAGTACAAAGGACTACATTGTGTTATCAAATCTAAATTGCACTTGGATAACACTGAAGTGATAGGTAGAAACCAGTTAAAGGAAGCCACAGGCTGCCTCTGCCAGTATTGTTTGAGAGGGTCATAAATGCTGCCAGGTCCAGATGCCTTCAATTATGCCAAACTTGAAGTAGGTTTTGAAAAATAAAACTGGTACCAGTGTACTTTTATTGGCAAAGAGTTCAGGAAAAAGAAGAGCTGGGGATTATGAGAAATGCAGCTAACCAGAAAGAGAGGGGAGAAGAGCAGAGGTGTGGCTGCAGGAGAGTGACAGGAGAAAGCTACTGATGGGTCTGAAAGGGGGATCCTGCATGTGCTGCTGGGGGAGTTCTCAGGTGTAAGAAGGGGAATGGAAGCGTCTCTCCAGAGCAGGGGCATGGCTTAAGCACCCTTCTGCCTTTCTCTGCTGATCAGAAATCTGCAGGTCTCCTGGCTAACAAGAGGATGGGCTGATCCACGTTCACACAGCACACGAGCTGCTCTCTGGAGAAACTCGCAGCCTGCCCGTGCTGTGGATGTCCACGGAGACCTCACTGCCTCTGGACCTGCTTGTTCATAAACAGACAAAGGGACTTAGCCTTGGGGTCTGGGACACCTCTCCAAGACCTCCAGACAAGTTATAATAGTCTTGTACATCTCTGGGGCTTGCACCTCTCCTTCCCTCCCTCACATGAGAAGGAGCACAAGGATTTTCAGAGGTGCTGAGTGAAGGAGGAGAGGTATAGCAGCTATAAAGTGCCTGATTTTACACCCTCTAACAACCCTCTGGCTCTGGTCTGCCTCTACAGCAGCAAGAAGTGTCAGTCAGAGGGAGATCCTCACTTCCTCAGCTTCAGAAGACAAACACATGTTTAGGATTTTTAAATTGACTTTCTCATTCATATTACTTGGTTTTTCTACTGTTATCTAAAACCAGGATCATTCCAGATCCAGAGCCTGAAACAGAGAGATTAGGAACTGCATTCAACCTTAATGCTTGCCACAACTCATTTTATACATTTATTAAAGAAGGAATGTCTATCATACTTTTTGTTGCTTATCAGCAGAAATAATGCCTTTATGATAGAACTGGCCTCTGTTCACTAAGCAAATAAATACCATAAATATAACTTAGGGGCTCTTTAGAAATTAATTCAAATTGCTACCAAGTTACCTACTCACTTAAAGCCAAATGGTGGCAAAATGCCCAGCACAAAAGGTACACCTCTACATCTAGGTCTCAAAAATTAATAAGCATTAATTTTGCATTAAGGTGCATGATACTGGCTGGCTGCACCAATTCTCTGCTGCACTTCTCTTTCACATTGCATCAAAAAAGCAACCAAAGGAATTGAAAAATAGCTTGGAGGTTTGAATCCATCTTCATCAGATGAGAGTGGTGTACCCACTGCTTGTTGTGCTGCCAGATCATGAGGGCAGACCTGTGCTGCCAAGTCTTTCACTGTCGTCAGGATAAATCACTTGACAAGCTTCAATAAAAGAAATAGACCTGCTAACTCTGTAAGATGTTTGCACAAATCATAACTATTTATTTGATCATCTCTCTGATTTTAGGAATAAAAGGAAATCCAGATTACATTTACATATATTAATTTCATATATTCATTTCCCCATTCTAAAACCATGTCTTTCATATATGTGTGTGACTTCTGCATACACATTTAAAGAAGTCTTGCACATAATTATTTCATTTTATTTTCAGCCATCAACAATTGTTGCAAAGTGACATTACTGCAGCTGGTAATATTTAATATTTTTATTTCTGTCCTAAACCCCACCTATTTTTCCATCAGTCAGACACAGTAATGAAAAATCCAGATCCTGCCATCCATGCATAAACACACTTCTCCTGATAAATTCAGTATTATTTCCAATTTTCTAAGGACAAAACACAGGACTGAGCCTAGAGTTAAATTCATGTAAGAAATGAAGAAATCTTTTTTAATTAGGTGTAAGAATTTGAGGGAAAATGCTGCATACACTTGAAACTGTGACGAAATATGAGGCTGATATGAAATGAAATATGATTTTGATTTTTATACTTGCTGTTTGTATTTTATTTTATTTTACTTTAAGGACAACTTTAGGAATTTGACTGCAAGCCAATATGCAGAGATGAACTGCATGTCCTTTCTCTTCCATTAACTTTTCTTTTTTCCCTCAGCCAGCTCCATTTTCTTTCTCTTTGTATAATAATGATAACAGAATGGTACAAGTATAAAAAATAAGGATCTGAAAATGCAGAAAATTGAGGGCAATTTTGTGAAAAGCAGCCAGAATTCCAGATTTGTAATGCTGGCCCTAATTAGCTCAATTTTGTATTCAACCTGTTGGTCTTCAGCAGCATTTTCATTTCTTCAGAAAAAAGCAAACTCATGAAGTTGTTACTGAGCTAACAGCAGGAGAGAATTTTGAAGAAGTTTGCTGGCTGAAGTGTATGTGAAGAAATTATGCATTCAGCCAGGTAAATAAGGTGTTTCTGTTGTGAATGGAAGTTTCTGGAGCTGGCTGCTTGGAAGCCAGTGAGTCAACAAGTTGAATAATAAAAAAAGAAATCACAGATAACCCCATATTACACCTTAATCACACAATTTATTATGGCAAGATAACTCTGGAAAAAGAGACAGCCAATGTGAAATATTAATCCTGGAGACCTGGATGACATCTAGAAGGTCCTAATGTAGATCCATTAATTTAAAGATTGATGTGGATGTTGGCACAGAAGTCCTTAAAGGTTTTTAGCCTTGTTAATCTGGATTGGATCCTGATTTCTCAATAATGTAAAACAAGGATCATTATTTCAGCTAAGTTACATTGTGGTTTTTTGTGATGTGGTTGCATGTAAGACATTACTCCTTAATTATATTCTACAAGGTACAAAGGTGTTGGAGGCCTTACCCAAGGCTTTCAGGGCTGATCATTCATTAGTGGTGACAGGAAAGACACTCCTCTATGCATCAGTGAACTTTTGGCATTTTCTTGTGTACTCTGCAGAAAAAAAAGTAATTGCTAATGGAAACAAAAACTGACCTAGGTAGAGCAGTGGTTGGATTTGGAGTGACTTATTGCTTATTTGGAGTTCCCCTACTGCTTATTTAGGTGGAAATTTTGCACTTAACACCCACTCAGACACAGATCTTGCAGTGGCAGTTACCCCACCAATATTTTAACTCCATTTATTTTACTGAAGTTGGCGCTGATTTCTTCTCTCTGGTGACCAGGGACAGGACCCAGGGAACAGCAGGAGCTGTGTCAGGGGAGGGTTTGGGTGGATATCAGGGAAAGGTTCTTCCCCCAGAGGGTGCTGGGGCACTGAGCAGGCTCCCCAGGGAATGGTCACGGCCCCAAGGCTGCCAGAGCTCCAGGAGATGCACAGGGTGGGATTGTTGGGGGGTCTCTTTTGGGGGGAAAAACTTCAATGCTCGAAATAGCTACTGTACTTTGTGTATAAATTAATTTATATATTCTATAAATATAGATTAATAAATGGAAGCAGTATCGAATAACTGGACAGAAGGGGTTAATTGGTTTGATTCAACCCGATGTTCCTTCCCAATTTCAGACATCTGTTAGAGAAAAAGGGCTGTTGAACCTGCAGATTACAACCATGAGCATGTCAACTCAGAGAGGAGCTGAGCTGGCCTAAAATCAGCCTGGTTTGTATATTCATGGAAAGGACCTCCAGCATCATCAAGTCCAACCATCAACCCAGCACCACCACCATGTCTGTCAGTAAGCCATGTCCTCAAGTGCCACATTCACGTGTTTTTTGAGCATTCTGGGGATGCTGACTCCACCCCCTCCTTGGACAGCCTATTCCTGTTCTAGTATTTGACAAGCTGTTCTGTGAAAAAAAAATTTCCTATTATCTAATCTAAATCACTCCTGCTGCAACTTGAGGCCACTTCCTCTTGTCCTGCCACTTCTTACCTGGGAGAAGAGACTGACCCTCACCTGGCTACAGCCTCCTTTCACAGGTATTTAGAGAGCACCAAGGGTGCCCTGAGCTTCCTTTTCCGCAGACTAAAGGAGAAAAGGCTACTCCCTCCTTCTCATGGGACTTGTGCTCTTCACTAGCTTCACTGTCCTTCTTTGGACATGTTCCAGCCTCTCTGGACACACTCCAGGCAGCAATTCCCAGGGGAATTCTGGCACAGACAGTGCACAGGCAGACTGTGCCAGTCCTGGTTTGTGGGCTGTGTTAGCCCAGCAAGATCCTGATCACACCTGGGGTCTCTGAGAGCAGCAAGTATTTAGCCCCTGGAGCTGGACAGCCAGCAGCCCTTTCCTCATGGCATTCTGCTGCCCAAAGCCACAGTCATCCTCCCTCTTTGTCCCTGCTTGTTGCAAGAGTTATGGTGGAAAAAAATTCCGAAGAGACTGGGGCCCATCGAGTCTTCTGCACTGCATGTTGTAAATCTTGTAATACTTTCTCTTAGGATGATAGTGTGCATGGAAGATCCAGGTAAGACAAATGATGGTTTTTAAGCCACTTATATCTCAGCACCTCCCAGAAAGGCATAGAAAACACAAGGCTGATTGATTCATAGCTGTTCCCATTTGGAAAAATCTCTTTTCTAAATTAGCAGTGAGACACAGAGTAAAACTGACAATTATTAGTTACCAGGAAAGGAATGGCTGAAGTGACTTCCTTGTCCTTTGGAATGAAGACTTCAAGCATGACTAGATGGAAAATACAGCTGTGTGCAGCAGGCTGCTGATATCTGATCACGTGCAAGTGGATGAAATTACACGGTGTGTTAGACTTGTGGCTCGACTACAGGGGCTATGGAACCATTTGTACCTTTTAGTCTAAACCAAAATGCTGTCTCCAATGATGGGAGAAGTTATGAGCTGTGCTCCATCCCAGGAAAAGGGCTGCACAGCTGTACAACATCTGATCTATCTGATTTGAATGCTTCCTTTAGAACCACAAAAAGCTGTTATTTCTTTCACTCTGTCCAATATTAAGACTAAAATACTGTGTGGCAGAGAACCCTGATTTGTTCTTGCCGTGTTCTGAGCTACATCCCGACTCTGCCAGAGAGGGCAAGTGTGCAGTAGGAATTCTCTCTCCTGTGTAACACATCTATGCCTAAAGGGTTCATGTAACACAGGAAGGTATTAAAGAAACCCCAACTCATAAAAGGAGAGAAGAAATATAAACTTTGCAGAATATTACCCAGCCACTGAATGACACAAAGGCAGAGAATTGACACAAAACTTGTGTTTCACTTATCCAGTCTGGATCTGGCCTGAGTTTTGCTTGCTGTTTCCATCACAAATCACAGAAAGCTGTTATAAATACCAGCCAAATAACATTCCTTTGGACTTTGGAATTAATTTGTCTGTTCAGGTGAGACTTACTGTTTTGGGCAAGATGGAGCTGTACTGGTGCTAGCTGGGAAGGAGTCAGATTTCTTCCTGGTGCTTCCCAGCTCCTCTCTATCATTTCCTGATTTTCCTGTAGCATTTTACAGCTCATGTCTAATAACTTGGGACTGAGAGACCTTAAAGAACCTTGAAATGAGGGATAACCTTAAGATGTAGCTAGATGCTGGATTTAAAGGCAGTGTGTGGACCAGCAGGAGAGCATTTGCCATCAGACCTTTTTGCTGTGTGCAGTGATGCTCCACACGTTCTAGATCTCTGAAAAATACACACATCAAAAGGCTTTTCTTTCTGGATTTTTTATGGCTCCCCATAGGATACTGCAGCCTAATACTGCATATGTGCTTCAAAATATTTCTGTCCAGTTATGTTGGCAAATCAAAACAAGTTGAAAGCATTTCAAGTCACCAGTGAAACTCCTAGCACCACTTGAAATGCTCGTGCACCAACAACGGCAGGGTGACTCATTAGTTTTTGTAAATAATTCCTGTGCCAATAAGCCAGTGAAGATAAACAGAAAATAAATCAGGCCTCCATGGCGTGTCCTCTCTCCCTGGATTCCCAGGAACGCCCCTAGGCAAGCCCACCCTGACAAGGCGAGGGAGAGGCCTTACCTGGCTGAGCCCGCCTGCATGCACACAGCATCACATTTTTAGACCAACGGAGGTTAAAATCCTGGTTTGATTTTCTTTTCTGCCGTGTCTCCCCGGGCCGGCCTCGTTCCGTGTGTGTCCCGGCCCCGGCGCTGCCCTGTGCAGGCGCAGGGCCGCAGCTGCCGAGCTGTGCTGGCAGCGGCCCGCCACGCTCCGCCGGGGCAGCTCTGATTACTCTGTCAGCCGTGGATGTGGCACAAACCATCCGCAGGCGATGACCTGTGCTCAGAGGGACGGAGGGACGTCAGGGAACTTTGTTATCTGCCCCACCATAAACGCGGCGTGACTCAGCCCGCGGGGCTGCCTTCCCCGGAGCGTCAGCTCGGCGCGGGCACAGCCGCCTCGCACCGCAGGGCCTGTGAGCTCAGAGACTTCTGAAATCGGACCTGTCAACTCATAGCTCTTGATTAGTGCTGAGATATAGGTTAACGAGGGGAGGCTTCTCTGAGAGCACTCAGAGGCTGCAGGGAAGCCCTGCCAGGAAGAGGACTGCTGTTGGGAGTGTGCAGGGATCCCTAGAGCCCGTTCCTGTAAACAGCTTTGGCTAAGGCACACTCCCTGATGGCTGGGACCGACTCCGGGTACGCTAAGGGCCGCAGGAGTCCTGATGTGTTGTGGGCAGCCCTACACCCATCCGGCAGCTGGGTTTCTTTACAGCTACACAGAAGCGCAGGGTGAAGTTCCGAAATTCTCAGCATCCAGACCCTGAGGTGCCCCAGCTTCCCAAAGGGTCCCAGCCCTCGTGCTGCATCCAACATTTTGCAGGCTGTCTCTATTAAATAGCCATTGGCCATAAACTTAGACAAGACGCTTCGTTTGTAACCTTAAAATAAATAGGGATTTCACTGAAACTCTTCAAAGGAGATTCTACTCCCAGGTGCATCAGGTGAAGTTAAATCCTTTCTCATTTAGGGACATGTGGGTTCATCAGACCTGGAACAATGATGAACTGGAGGCATTTCAGTTCTTGGCCACATCCGTTTTACCACTCCATTCTTTACCACAACACTGAAATATTTCACAGCTTTAGAACATTCCAAAAAAAGGAGGAACCTGATGCTTGAGAGTGCTGGGTAAAACCACTCAGAACCCCGTGGATGTACACCCAAATTTTCACCTATGCAAACAGCACGTGGCTTTGCCTGCATATTTCCACAATATCACAATATCTTTTTAGTATGTGCTGCCTGAGAGGGGTTTGGAGAGGAACAGACTGGCCTCAGCTGAGAAATCTTTAGCTGGAGATGTACATGGTACTGCCTTTTATCAAGCAGAGAAGAGGATGGTGAGTCTGAATTGCAGCTTGCGGGGCAGAGGCAGGAACAGAAGAGTCAAAATTTTAAAGTCATTAAGAAAGAAATTTCTCACCTGACAAGGATATAGGTGGGAGAAGGTAAGTCAGATATGGAGACTGGAGGAGCTGGACTGAAGCAATGTCCAGCTGCCCAGTACATTTGGCTCAAATCACAAAGAATCCCCAAAATCCAAGTTTGGCACTGCTCCCCAGCAAGAAAATACCTGTGAAACCTGCTGGTAACATGTGCACTCCATCAGTATGGATAGCAGAGACCAGGACAAGGAGAACTTGGCACTGGCAAAAGCTCCTCAGAGACTGGTGAAGGGAACTGCAGTCCTGCAGAATAGGTACTGCAGTCCTGGTGTGTCTATATATACATATTTACATACATGCACACACACACACACACATTTATATATGTAAACACATATATACATTGATAAAGAAGAAAATCAAACTTGGATGGAGGGTTTGGCACAGTCTTCTTTAAACCTGTGCTCTCTTTGTATAATGTAGCTATAATAATGTATTTAATGGCAATGTAGTTAGCATTGTTTTAATAATAGTTTTTTTACTTGCAGGGTGCCAAATATTCTCTTATTCCTTAAGTTGTGCAATTCAGGATACTGTTCCCTTGCAGGGATAGGCCTTATTTTCCAAGTATAGGCAGGATTTGGGGAGGACAAATTTCAGTTTCATTTCCCCTGGATTGCCATTAATGATGTTTGAAAGATAAGCTACTGCAAAAAGCAACTGAAATGAGCTATAAGAATTGGAATTTTTCTGGCTACTGTATTGCTGTGTTGCTTCTGTTATACACCTTAGCAATAATCTGTTGTGAATGATTAATTCAGGTCCAAGTCGTTAGATCTTACAATCAGCCAAACACTCTGATTGAAAACATAGCAGGAATGCAGGAGGAAATGAAAAAGAATAAGCATGGTAAATATGCAAAACATTTTACAATGAGATTGCTTCTGCCAGGTCAAGGCAGTAAAGTTTTACTAGCTTGTGCTACATGCCTGTAACTGGAATGATGACTTGCAAATTCAACCTTGGAAATCTCTGTATTCAGATTAATACACACATTCAGAATAACACAGGAACTGGGTTTTTTATGTCTTTGAACATAGTTTGTATACCTGAAGTAACCAAAGTGAAATCAGCTGACAGAGATAGATTTTCGAGTATTCACACCTTAAGGTATGAAGCAGTGGCTTAGATGTTCAGACTTGGGGCAGGAGGAAAATGTTGAGCTCCTCTGAGGGATTCCCTAATTCCTACCTGAGCACCAGTATCCAAGTGTTTCTTGTGCCCCCAGTGACTCCCTGGAAATATTGCCCATCATCTTTCATCCTCAGCAATAGGGAACATATTTCAGAACATATTTTCCATGATTTGCAACCCCACCTGGCCTTACATAAGTGGAATTCAGAGTTTACTGATAGCACAGGCCATATTCTATGTCTGATAATTGTTTATGGACAGCCTTACAGGTGAAAAGATCACTTTTCTTTGAGGCTGAGAAAGGAAAGGGGTGGAAAAAAATCAATTTTACATTGCTGACTTTTCTGGAGATTGGATTAGAAATTAGCAAGCACAGAAGCTGGTAGGTGTCCTTACTTCTTGTGAGCAATCCTGGCGGCTCAGGTGTTTATTGGAAGGATATTTATTAACTTCTCACCATGGCTTGTGGCAGTACATCTGGGAATCAGCTCCTCTGACCAAACCCAAGTTGTTATTTATGATAAAAACATTGATAAAGCTGGAAAATTCCCGAAGCATTTCTTCATTTTAAACCAAGATTTCCAAGGAGGTTTTTGAGTTGAAGATATTGAAGGGCCTCGGCCGAATATCTTGGAGGAGTCTTTCAATAAGAATAGTGAAGCCACTAAATTTTTGAAGAAGAGAATGTAAAAAAAGAGTCAATTCGTGGCCATTGAAAGGAGAACTGAAAATACTAAACATTCTACAATGTTCATAACTGAGCTATTTATTTTACTGTGATACATTTACATTGCTTAAGGTCTTATTAAACAGAAGTAAAGCTTTCTGTTCGAAAAATATTAATGGTAATTTCCACAGATTCAAGTTAAAAAAAAAACAAACCAAACATTTGAAAACAGATAATTAATGGAGAACTGGCTCTTTCCTGAAA
Source organism: Phainopepla nitens (assembly GCA_013400175.1). NCBI lineage: Eukaryota > Metazoa > Chordata > Aves > Passeriformes > Bombycillidae > Phainopepla > Phainopepla nitens. Next base: position 25,583 of record VXBQ01000640.1, on the reverse strand, counting down.
GTGACTTTTGTGTTAATAAATCTGCATATTCTGTGGAGAGATTTAAAAATCTTCAACCTCTTCTAGTCATGAAACACATGGGATTAAAAGCAATGTTAAATATCTATATAATACATTTATTTAAATATCTATTTTCATTTTGGGATTTTTGTTGCTTATACTCTTTTTATGGAGACATATAACATCTTAAAAAATGATTGTGCTTTTAAGTGTCTCTGTTTTTAAGATTCCTCAGTCTGAAATCAAAAAATCTTCAAAACGCTGGTTCCTTAACCTCACAAGATTCAAGCACTTTGAATCAATTGGCACTTTTGAAATTTCAAACTGTTTTATAGTTGATAAAATGAAACAACAAAAAAAATTCATTCACATAAAATAAGACATTATTTTTCTAATAATCAAAATTATTTTAAGATGCAGCTTTTTCCTTGGAAGGTAAGAATAGTTTCCAACAAAGTATAACTTACAGAATAATCATATTAAGCCTATTTTAAGGTTCCATGTAATGTTAATTTTCATTATTTTTCACAATTAGGTTTTGACCATTACCTCATTTCTTTATCTGGAGAGCCAGTAAATGACATATGGAATGCATTTTTATGACTCAGCATTTCAGTTATTTATTAAGTTAGCACTAATATTTCAGTTGCCTTTATCAACTACCTGAAAAAAATCAATATCCGATAGGTCATTGTGGCAAAGTATATAAGCATGAGGTTTGTGCTGCTCAGTCTGCATTTGTCCCTTTGAACCACCTGACTAAGAAGTGACTTTTAAGTCTTCCTCCTGTCCCTGTTATCTGATTTGCAGGAACCCAAGACTGAAGCAACCATGTGCAGCTTCGGCGAGACAGAGCTCCTGCACACATTTAAGGGGATTCCCTTTACCACCAGGTCTTCTCCAGAACTTTTAAAATCCTTGGATACTTTTGATGCTAGAGAAGATGATGTCCTTTTGGTTTCCTATCCCAAATCTGGTAAGTTCTAGTTTTCAATGTTAATTGCAAGAAGTCTTGACTTTGTGTTTCATGTTCTCTGCTTAAACTGCTTGGGAAATGTCTGTGTGAAAGAAACAGGAAAAGATGTTTAAGTATGTAAATATATTATTCTGTCAGTAAATGTTCATATAACAAGAAATATGGGTCATTTTCCTACATTTTGATTCTGTAATTGAAAATCTCAGGTGTTTTCATGTTAGAAAGCAAATATATATTCCTTACCTGTAAGCAAAATCTGTACTTGAATGACTTTCTTGTGGACTTTATACATTCAATTATGAGCAAGTCAAGAACTGTAAGAAGTTATTTGTGTGGCTCTTGGCTGTAGATTTATTAATTTCTTATCCTCTCTCCACCCACCTCTCTTGCACAGAGGAGCACACACCTAGGGGGAGCTCAATCACTACTTTCAGAAATACACAGACTCAAGTTATTGTAAGGAAAAAAACCCTAAACAAACAGGTTATTCTAAGATAACTTATAAAAACAATATAGCCACCTCTCAGCTGGCAGCAGTTTGTCTCATGGGATGGTTTTGGTACCAATATTAACACATCTCTCAGAGTTATATTGTAATTCAGATACAGCCCTAATTTTTTTCAGTGTGTATATATTTGAAGCCAATGGGATTATTTAGTCATGTAAAGATTTTTTAATCTGGAGGATTAGAAATATCACTTTTTCATTAGCAAGGTGTTTCCATATGAAAAATGCACGTTTCACAGTAATAAATATTCACCCTTTTTTGTTGTTGTTGTTTTGTTTTCTTAAACTTACTCTTCTGTAGGCACTCACTGGCTAGCAGGAGTTATAGCACAGCTTTGCAATACTCAGGTCACAATAACCTCTCCCATTGAATTTGGAGACATTTCCCGACTGGAGGAGCTGGATAAACTCTCATCAAAGAGAATCATCCCAACACACTTAGACTACAACATGTTGCCTCCAAATTTTAAGAATAAGAAATGCAAGGTAAGGTAAAAATTATATCAAAGCAGTAAAATATGTAGCAAGTCTACTAGGAATCTATTTTGTCCTGTTGATCCTTGGTAATTTTTGAATGATTCACAGTTTTTAGGCTGTGAATTTTGGAGACACAGCTGACCAGCAGTGGAAGGCACACGAGCAGAGACTTGGACCAGGGACTGGGTTCTGCTCCTGCCCCACTGCTCCCATGGGTGATTTCTACACCAGGCACACACAAAATAGGACAGCAACATCTTTCAGTCAGAAATCTCTCATTAGTAAAGGGAGTGTTCTCATGACCTCATTTCCTACTGCCTTAGAAAATCCTGGCTACTTACAGGCTGCTCTGGGTTCAAAGGTACTCCGACCCTCCTGCTGGGGCTTTCTGAAGAGCCCATAAAGGTGTGGGGCAAACAGAAGAGAAATGAAACGTGGTAGGCAGATTCAGAGCACAGTTTTGAGTTCATAGAGTCACAGAATCACCTGGTTTGGAAGAGACCTTAAAGACCATCTTGTTCCAAGCCTCATGCCATGGGCAGGGTCACCTACTAAACCAGTTCCTCATTTGCTAATGTGGGAGATCTTAAAAAAATAATCTCTGTGTCTCAGATTTTATATTCAAAGTCAAAAATTTCAGGGTCACTCAGATCCTGACTTTGGAGACAAAGCTGATTTGAATGAAAGGCTAAAATTTGTGTTTTGCAGCTGTCCTTTGAATGTTAATTAGTAAATGCTTTCATATGAGATATATATGAGATAATATACTGACTCAAGGTTAAAGTTAACACGGGCTCTTTCATGAAACATAAACATTACCCAGCTAGGGCAAACACACCTCTGTCCACATGGAGTTGTTTGCTAATCACTATGGACTCCTTACTGAGAAGAGATTTCTGATTTAATGGCATGGTCACCGAAGGAGGAATCCTAAAGGAAAGAGTTTTGACATTGCAAACTGCCTATGACAATGCTCTATTTACACACAGAGCACCTCTAAAATAAAGGGAGGATATTATCATTACCAACTACATTTTCTTCATTTACAGATGATCTACATCAGCAGAAATCCAAAAGACACTGCAGTCTCCATGTTTCATTATTACAGAGATAACCCAAACCTTCCCACTGTAGACACCTGGACTGCTTTCTTTGACCTGTTCTTAAAAGGCAATGGTAAGGAAAAATGTTTTGTTTTTGCAGTTCCTGTTAGGTTATTATGCACAGAAAGACTTAAGAAATTTGAACTGTGTGAAAACTCCTTATTGAACTCCTTATTCATATGGGGTTGGTGGGGATAAATCCTAATGCCAAGCTAAACAAGAGCAAATAATAGGATGATCTCTTCAGCCCTGCAAGGAGTCATTCTGAGAAGCAGCTGCATCATTCCAGCACAGCTCTCTGCAGGCTTCTGCTGCTCTTTGCTGCCCTGGGTGAGCAGCGCTGTGGCTGGTGACAGAGCACATGAGGGGATTGTCACCAGGCTGCAGAGACAGCGGTGACTGCAGCTCTGGTGTCTTCTCCAGGCTGGGAGACAGCACTGGGCAGCTCAATAAAGGAGCCTGGACATGTTCCTAAAGCCCTTCTGCACATACTCTCCCTGCTGTGTTGTCTCAGAAATGGGGTCCAAAGACCAAGGACAAGAGGGAGATTTTATAGGAGTGGTGGGATGCCAGCTGGCAACAGGACCTTGTTCACATTGTCCACTCCCCATTTTTAGTGTTTTATTACTCCTTTGAGGACATGTGTCACCACAGTGGTGATGATAGCAATAACCATTGGTCACTTTGAAAACTCCGAAAGAAAAGTGCCACTGCCGTCATCACGGGCTCACATCAGAGCTCCAGGAGTCAATGTGTTTACTGCCTCCTCCAGGCTTTGGCTCAGATCTCATGCTCTGAGTCCAGAGCAGCCCTAAGGCACATGCTTCAGTGATCTGCAGGATCTTGGCTTATTTAGTATCAATCTGAACATATAATAGTGAAAAAAGGAAGGAGGATTCTATTCAAGGCCAGGCTGGATGGGGCTCTGAGCAACGTGCTCTGGTGGAAGGTGTCCCTGCCCGTGGCAGGGGGGTTGGAACAAGATGATCTTTAAGGTCCCTTCTAATCTGAAGCATTCTGTGATTCAATGATTAAATTTTAAAAGCATCTCCTATTTCCCTGTAAATTATTAGCCACCTTCTATTTTCTGAGTGCTTATGTGTGGCATAAATAGATAACTATGTTGGTTACAAGAGAAATTTAGGTAAGAGGTGATGTGGAGGGAGGGGTGGTAATTTTTTTGCTCCTAGTAGAAACATTTCAAGCTTGTGCTGCTTGATCCAAATCCTGTAGTACTCTTGCAGAGTTAATATCAGTTCAAAACAAGGGTTAGGACACACAGGGACAACTGTAATGAATTCCCTGGAGTCTCCAAGTCTCTCCTGAAGCCACCAGGACTGTGCCATCACTGGCCACATCCCCAGAGTAGCTGGCCAGGGGAGCAGCATTTAATTGCACACTGTGGGCACACATGCTTTGCACTTAGAAACTGCTTTATGTGCTGGAGAGGGCAACAGACTGGAGCATTCAGCTTAATTATAGCTATTAATTATAATTTGTACTTAATTACAACTCACAGTTTGTGACCAAAATGATGCCCATTACAAGATTAGAATTTTCTGGTGGTGGTGATTATAACGCAAAGTCACAGTTCTGGAGACTGCTGGCTGAACTTTCTCTGTTCAGGCCTCTTGCCATTGCCCTGCAAGAGGTTTTCATCTTGCCTTTGAAATGGAGAGGTCGAAATTTTAGTTTTTAAAAGAAAGCTGAAATGTAGCTGTGTTCCCATGGTTCAGCAAATGGGGCATTCAGACAAAACAAATCAGCTACAAATCCTTTTATCAGTGTCACTGGCTGGATGAGCCATTTGAAGGAGTTCTTTGAGTAATTCTTCTTCAGCATTTAAAAACTGTACAGATGCCCTTCTGCTGGGATGAAAGAGAGGTAACAACAGTGTGCTCCATTTACCAGACTGCTCATTTCATCTCCTGCTGAGGCAGTCATATCTCTGTGCCCACAGACATGCAGTCAGTCATCTGTGAGATGTTCAGATCTTGTTAGGCCGGTACACCTTACTTCATTATTGGCCTCTCCTTAGATCTGGAGCCTGCTTCCACTACAGAATCATATCTCACAATAGTATCTGGCATGGAAGCAAATTCCAGCAAGAATGGAAAGCTCTTAGGAAGTTATTTTTGTAAATTTGGTCACTTGTCACAAAGAACTGCCTCTGTTTTAGAGGAATATGGGATGCATATTATGAAGGGATCATTCCCCTAAATGTGTGAGGTAGCATTACAGTTATTTCTGAATAAAGTTTATCTGAATCTCTTTTACCTGGGTTTTCTTTTCAGTTGTCTGTGGATCCTGGTTTGATCATTTCCTAAGCTGGGAAGAACATGAAGATGAAAAAAATGTTCTCTTTTTGTTTTATGAAGACATGAAGAAGGTAAATATGCTCTCTTCTCTTGGTGCAGAAGGCATTATTTTTAAATTAGCATCATTAAAACATCAAAGAGGAAGTTATAATGGAAAAAGAGAAAGAAGGAAAATGTGAATACGTATCTGAGTATATTTTTCATTTGTATGGAATTTTGTATTAATTAAATAATTCTGACTGCAGAAGTTATATAAATATCAAATCTTATGAGAGTTGCATTTCTTAGATGCAGGAATGAGACTCATATTAGAAAATTTTCCTCAGGCTCTGGCAGAATTTTAAGTTACTCTTTTTTCATGCTATGGGAAGACCAACCAAGGACATCTATTGAGGGCCCCACATTAATTTACTCTGTCTGACATTTCAGGTGAAATTTTCAAAAGTGATGTAAGGCAACAGAACTACTCACATCTGGGACTTGTGTTCACAATAAAAAAGAAAATTAGAGGCAGGAGGGATAGGGAAAAACTTCACTATTCTTGAAAAAGAAAATATCAATATACCTTCACTTTCAGAGAATGAATTTTTTAGGCAAATAGAAAACACTTTCTACTGTCTCCATGAAAATAGGTTTGTTCATTTTTTGGGGAAAAAATTTCAACTACCAGGAATATATACAAACCATTTAGGATGCTGAGTCACTTGTTAGCTCTCTAAATATAGCACGTCCAGTGAAATAAGCTACTTGGAGCTGGGCTTTCAGTATTCCTCTATTTCCAGGGAAATAATTCTGAGAGACAGGAGAACATTTTATCTGAACTGTGAAGTAAAATTGACAGTGTGACTGTGTGTGATATGACATAGTCTGTATTTATTAATTTCTGTGAGTATGGCTAAGAGGGGAATCAAGTTTGCTGTACCTGTCATCTGCACAATCCAATGACATATTTAGCTTTGCTTGAAAGCAAATAAATGTGTGACAAACTCATTATGTTATAAAAAGGATTATTTTCACATCAGCTAAAAGTCTGATAATCAGCCCAGAAACATAAAAGCTGTATTTTTCTTCTACCTCAGGATCTCCCAAAGGTTGTAAAGCAAATTACTTTGTTCCTGAGTTTAAACGTCAGTGACAGTGATATCCAAGACATCTGCAAGAAATGCTCGTTCTCAGAGATGAAGAACGACACAGAAAAGGAGAACAGCGATCCCAGTCACACCGTGTGTGCTCTGACATCCAACAGGAAGCTGATTTTCCGAAAAGGTAAACTCCTGTGTGCCTAACACGGCAGGAGGAGTGGGAATCCAGACAAACACCGCAGTGCAGGTCTCTGCTGGAGTCTTTGGGTCAGCCCTGGGAAGTGATGACGGGATTCTTTGATCTGAAGCCCTCTTAAAAATCAGTTCCTAACTTCTCTGGATGCAAATTCAGACTTGTGCTAGAGATGCACAGAGGAGCCTGAACTACAGCCTGACTAATATTGCTCCGTGGGAGCTGTTGAGCCAAAAGGAAAGGTTCACCCAGCATTACTCTTTATCTGTCTTTTTTTTAATCTAAAAGTTGACCACCTCAGAGTTTTATAACTTGTCTCTCTGATATCACCTGCCAAGGTCACTTGGTTGACTAGAATAAGAAAGAGCCAGACACATTCCTTCTGAATGAGACCGGTGTTATCACCCCTTATCTTACTGGAATATTCCTGAGAGAGGAATATGCTGACAACAACAACAACAACAACAGAATGGTCATAGGTAACTTCCAGACCTTGGAAAATTTTCCACAGGTCTTAGCTCAGATGTGATTTTAAAATACCCTCAGGAGCTGTTTTCCTACTCCTGGCATTTCAGAAGCTTACACAGGTTTGGAGAACAAGTAAATCAAATCCACTGTTTTTACATGGATTTTGATTATTTTGATTCAGTTAATTTTTGAACAACAGTTGACAGTTTAAAACTAAGATTTGTTTCAGTTAATGAACAGAGAAATGTTATCTTCTGTTAATTCACAATGGTTTTACCAGTACACAGAAACAAATGACAACATACAATCTATCAATAAAAAACAAAATCGAGATGCATTTTTCAAGTCAGTGAACTTTGACAAAGATACAATGAAAATTTTAAAAAATTCCAACATTTTCACCTCAAAGTACTTCCTATGCAAATCCCAGATGTTTAGCTAGTTTCAGCCAGTTTGCAGAAGATTTATATGTATATATTATACTTTGGGCTCTCTTTTCCTGTCCTTTGTGACTGAATGCTATTTTAGTCAGAAAATGGGAAGGCTGCTTTAGTCAGGTTTGGGATGCAGGGTCTTTTGAGCATGCTCATGGGTGGAAACTGTAAGCATTGTCTCATAAGAATGTATGAGTTTAAAGAATTATTTCCTTTTGCTTGAACTGGGTAACAGTTGAAACTCTTTTCTGATCACCAGTGTCCATGGCGACCCAGAAGTATTTAACTGCCCACTTTAAGTAGCTGGAAATCCCATCCATAAAAATTCCTAGAGATTAGGAGCAGGTGTGAGGGTAGGATTCATTTGTCAGGCCATTCTGGGCTCCTTTTCTAGGAATCTTCTTTTGTCAGTGGCTTTTGGGCTACCACTCATTTAGTAAGTTTAGACAATAACTGCAATTTCCTGTAAAGGTCCCTTCCCACCCAAATTGTTTAATGATTTTTTAGGACTACTTACAAGACCATGTAGTAGAGAGACTCTTTACAGGGACTTGAGGTGACAGGACGAGGGGAAATGGCCTCACACTGACAGGAGTAGGTTTGGATTGGATATGAGGAAGGAATTCTTCCCTGTGAGGGTGCTGAGGCCCTGGCACAGGCTGCCCAGAGAAGCTGTGGCTGCCCCATCCCTTGCCAAGGCCAGGTTGGATGTGGATTGGAGCAACCTGGGATAGTGGAAGGTGTCCCTGCTGTGGCAGGGGGTTGGAACTGGATGATCTTTAAGGTCCTTTCCAACCAAAACCAATCTGTGATTCTTTCCTCTACTGACTGTGAAAGAACCCAGGCAGAGACCTTTGACTACATTCAGCCAAGGCATGGCAAGATGTCTCTTGGAGCTGTAATTCCACCTTGGAAAGCTGCTGTTCTTCCTCCACCAGGGTTGCTGGCACTAATCAGCTCTGAGGATGAGGGTTCATCAGCCTATATGGATGATGATCTAGCTCCTTCCACCAGAGTCTCACCAGAACAATTCTGATCCTGACCCACCATAGTGACTGTGGTTAAGAATATATTAATATCTGTGCCAACTGCAACATTAACAAAACTAGGCTGGTTTTAAAATAATTTTCTGCCTCACATATTGCTCACTTCACTGTTCTTTCTGTTCCTGCTTTCCTAGGTGCTGTTGGTGATTGGAAGAACTACTTCACTCCAAAGCAGAATATTAGGTTTCAGGAGATATTTAATGAGAAAATGAAACTCAGCAAGATGGCAGACAGTTTGATCTATGAGTTGTGAGTCCACGTGAAGAACAATATCCAGATATCAACAAACATGCACAGACCAATTGGTGGGAAGTTCTGAATAGGTGCTCCCATCAGTTTATAATGCTTCCAATAGGAAGGATGGTAAACATGGGGGATTTGGGAACAGGAAAGTTCAGACACAGTGCCAGAGCTGAACTCATTTCTCAGAGGGCAGGTGTACATGAGTACATGTACAGAGGACATGTGTACATCTCAGAGTCAGGTGTCACAACCAAATCTACTTCATCTTTTTTTTTTTTTTTCTCCAAGGGGATATGAACAAGCTTTGCAAACCTGAATTAGCAATTTTACCCAAGATAATATGAAGACAAAAATAAGAAACAAACTTGTAAAAAACTGAATATACAAGAGCTCTAAAAACACATCATAAGAAAATGACCAAAAATTTGATGACCCCAGACTTGCTCCTTCTGTGACACAACATGATTTGGAAAGGCCTATCTTATTGGACATTGTTATTGATAATTAAGTTGAAAACTGCAACATTCAAAGATTTGAAGTCTGTTTACAAAAATGGTTTTTTTCCTTTTTATTAAACAGTATTTAGTTCTTTGATGTAACTTTTTGTCTGGGTCAGAGAGTCTTTGTGTTTCTAATGCAACTGATACAAATCCAAATAAATTTCAGCACCACATGTTGAGCAACCATAAATATGTTTCCTTTCTGTTTGATTTTCTTCCTGCAAAATGCCTGTGTCCAGTGTTTTGATGAGAACTATTTTATTTCCCACTCCTTGAGCAACAGAACCAAACCACAACTCAGAGACAGCTTAATCCAAACAGCACTTATTTGTTTACTCTGTCCTGATAAAACAGATTTTCCAAGAATCTGCTGTCTCTGTGCACATCCCAGGGGCTGTTCCACCCAATCACACAGTTCCAAGGCAGAACACATAACTGTGTGTGAGGGAAGCTTCTCCTCTGGGTATGTTGTTTCTGAGGTACAGCCTTGTTTCATCAACACTGATCTCCCTCCAGCCATGCACTTCACATGTGCCAGGTAGCCCTTTCATTTCGTACCTGCTTTGTGCAAGCATCAACACTTAGGAATTTTGCACCTTCACAAAGACACAGAAGTTATGGTGCTGAGGAGGGCGGGAGAAAAGCCTGTGTGCAGTCCTTTGCCATTTACCAATTAAACACAACCTGAGGGAGATGATGCCCTGCCCTATGCAAATAACCATTTGATGTGTTACGTTGCTCTTCTGACATTAAAATCACACACTCTTCCCCTAAAATGCCACTGTTGCCCTCCTTTCAGGTGTTGTTTTTCCACTATTAATAACTGGCAAGAGATCAGCTAATGAAAATAATTGAACATTTTACTTACAGACTTTTTTTTCCTAGACCTTTGAGGATGGGAAAAAAAGCCAGAGGGTCCTTGGGGAAATGAGGTTTGCAAGCGAGTTTAGCTGCACTAAAACTGCAGCATTTGCACCACACATTGTATGCACACACAAAAAGGATTGTTTACATCAACACCATACTCACACCGTGGAACTGTGTGTGAAGGGACAGGATGAGGACTTGCCTTGTGGATCAAGGTAAGCTTGGTAAACAACTTAAACCTACCCATCAGCCACGGAGGTAACACTGTGCTGCTCCAAGTGCAGTTAGTTTCCTAGCTACTTCAGGGGGATGAGAAATTAATCACTTTACAGCATGGCCTACTGGCTAAATTAAGGATCTGCCTAGATTAAAATTAATTTAAAAAAAAAAAAAAGGAAAAAAGGGTTCAGCAGGACTTAATCAGCAGGTGAATGAAACAAAGGTAGGCCATGTGTCTCTGTGCTATCCGAGCTCTGGCACCAGTGACAGCAGCCTCAGTGGAGCAGCCCAGACTTGAGTTCCCTTGCTCCTCAGCAGGGGCAGCAGTACAGAGGCACTGCAAAACACAGATCCAGTTTGCTTTCCACATTGCCATGCACTGCCTGCAACATTACCTCAAAATGCCCTGAAACCTCTGGGCTTCAATTATAAATCAGAAGTGTGCTTTCTTTGAACAAAGTGCTCTGATGTGGAGACATAGTGATGTGGCGAGTCAGGACCAGGGCCTGCTTGTGAGTTATCAGAACTACTGCCCATGAAATCTGTTCAGACTCCTGTGGGGAACAAGTGTTGCTCCAGGTCCTTTAAGAGGCGGCATTCAGGGAAAGGAATTGATCCAAAGGTAGATCATGTTAAGCATATTCAGGAAAACTTAAAGTTCATTAAGTGAAATTAATGGGAGTGTTTTATATTTGTCTTAATCGGGTAAAGGGCCGTGAGGGGAATGAGGAGTGGCTGAGGGCACTTGGTGTGTTCAGCTGGAGGAGAGAAAACTGAGGTCAGAGCTCACAGCAGTTCTGCAGCTTCTTCACCAGGGGAAGAGGGGCAGGTCCTGATCTCTGCTCTGGGTGACCAGAGACAGGACCCAGGGAACAGCTGGAGCTGT